>BQMB01000976.1:10000-237500 GCA_027943415.1 Closterium sp. NIES-67
CCGATGACTTCAGCCGTTGCAGCCTAAGGGGTGTGTTGGAGATAGGCAGCAATGTTGCACATTTGTGTGTTAGTAATTTGTTTGTTTAGGGTTAGGAATATTTGTTAGGTTGGGTATAGCTTTTTTATCTCCAACCTATCCCAACCCAATCCATCCCAAATCCCCACGATTTGGGAGGATTCCCTTGGGATTCCCTCCGATTCCCCTTATCCCTTCCAACCCTCTCCTATGGTTAGTACTTAAGCTTGTATGCTCTCTCTCATTTTAATCAATCAAAGTTCTGTTTCTTACAAGCGGCTGCCCGGTGAATGGGCATGGTGGCCAAGGACCCGCACCAGTGGTGTAGGGGTCGGGCCATGGGCGCTTGTGCCAGTGGCGCAAAGCGCGATGCACCCAGTGTGTGCGTAGGCCATTGAGCCCGCCCCATGGGGGCATGGGTGGCGGAGGGCCATGTTAGAATAGCGAGAATGAATGACTAGAAAGTGGGAGGTGAGATACAAGTACAAGGGGTTGTACCCTCTAAGAGTTGACCTAGCTAGGATACACTAACAAATATATCATAACTAGCAAATATATGTTTCTTACTTGACACACCCCCTAGCCTAGGTAGAGGCAGTCCTGACAAAAAAGAACAAACCAGGGCAGCACTACTAGTCTGGCCTCTGGTGAAGGTACGTAACAAGACAACTCAGGGCAGCACTTCTAGTCTGACCAATGAGACAAGAGGCCACAAGGCTAGTCAGCCAGTGTAACAAGACATGCAGGTATAGCACAGGAAGTACAAGCAGGTATAGTATCGACACATGATACAAGGAGCGGAGCTGCTACTGAGACTAGACCGAGCTGAGAACATAACCGCTGATGGTCAGGAGGCGGTAGTGCCTTGGTGAAGATATCAGCGGTGTTGGCCTCTGAGGCCAACTGCACCACACGAGCCTGACCCTGCTGATATCACTCACGCAGCAGGAAGTACCGCAGCTGGATATGCTTCGTCCTGCCCTCAAGTTGAGCCTCCTGACATAGGAGGATCATGGTCCTGTTATCAGCAAACAGGACCGAGGCAGACCTAGGCTGCTCACCTATGTCTGTGAGCAAGAACGTCAGCCAGCGGAACTCCTGAATGGCCATGGCCCCAGCGAAGATCTCTGCCTCACAGCTGAACTGAGCTACAGCGTAGATCTCTCGACAGACACCGCAGTACCCTCTTGGCAGCCAACCAGTGGACTCGTCGTTGCCTGCCTGTCGCAACAAAGCGAGCAAGGAGACTGAGAGTGTATGCTAGATCTGGTCGAGTGCAGGTCATGAAGTACATAAGACACCCCACCAGCTCTGCGTATGGACCACTACCCTCGACCGGCTCAGCCAGAACAGGAGTAGAGAGCTTGTGATCCACAAGGGGGTGGGCTGAGCTGAGGAGAATAGGAGACTGAACCTCAACAGGATCTGCTGCACCATATAGGACTGAGAGAGTATGATCGTGCGAGCGGCACGGTCATGAGAGATCTCCAAGCCCAGATAGCACCTCAGCTCCCCCAAGTCTGCACAGGTGCGCCTCCTATAATATCGGCCTTCACTGAGGCCAGTGGGACTTTGTCAGGAGTAGCAACGATAAAATCTATGTACACCAAGATGTACAAAGGTGTCTGACCCGTGCAAACAGAGAGAGAGAGGGGTCAGCAGAGGATGGAAAGAACTGCAGCTCATAAAGAGTGGAGCGAAGCGTGTCATGCCACTTACGGGGTGCCTGACGAAGGCCGTAGACAGGGCGACGCAGGCTCCACTAGGTCCCAGGTGGGAAGGACCAAAAGAAGCCTAGAGGGCGCCGAAGGTAAATCTGCTTGTGCAGACTACCCTGCACAAACGCTGTCAAGAAGTCGAGTAAGTGAAGCTGGTAGTCATGCTGTGAGCTAATGTGGAGTGTTGGTTAGAGAAGGCTATTAGCAGATGATTTGACGGCTCCTTAGAAATTTCTGCAGCACTTCGTTATGGTGCCCAGGAAACTTGCAACCTACGAAATGCTATATCCGAACGTTGAATTGATGAAACAATATGAAACTCAGAAATATTGTAGCTTGCAGAATCAGCTTTAAACTGAAAGTTGAATCACTCGATTCCGTAGTCTAGCGAGTGAGCTGTAGCACTTGGCGTACTGGGGGGTAATCTGCCTTAGGAGAAATTGACAGTCCTCAGAGTCACATTCATTGAAACTTACAAGTTCAAAAGCATGATGGAAACATTGAAGCACAGTTGGAAGATCGGGTAGGAAGGGAAGAATGAAAGGGAAGGACCCTGCAGGCCCTTGGTCAAGAACATGACAAGATTCAAAGTCTTGACTCCCCATGCTCAGGTTCAACCAGCCTGGCAAGACAAAATTCACACAGTGCCATGTTGGCCTCCTGCCTTAGAAGAAATTGACAGTCCTCCGAGTCACAAACATTGAAGCTTATAAGTTCAGTGAACAAAACGAGCCAGGAGACTGAGAGGGTACGCTAGATCTGGTCGAGTGCAGGTCATCAGGTACATGAGGTAACCCACAAGCTATGCGTATGGACCACAAGCCTCGACCGGCTCAGCCGGAACAGGAGCAGAGAGCTTTTAATCCACAGGCAGAGGGGTGGGCTGTGCTGAGGAGAACTGGAGACTGAACCTCTGGAGGGTCTGCTGCACTATTTGAGACAGGGAGAGTGTGATTGTGCGAGCAGCACGGTCACGAGAGATCTCCAAGCCCAGATAGTGCCTCAACTCCCCCAAATCTTTACAAGTGTGTCTCCTAAGTAACTCGGCCTTCACTGAGGCCAGTGCGACTCTGTCAGGAGTAGCGTAGATAAAATGCTCTACGTACACTAGAATGTAGAACGGTGTTTGACCCGTGCGAATAAAGAGAGAGGGGTCAGCAGAGGACGGAAAGACTTGCAGCTCAACAAGAGTGGTGCGAAGCGTGTCGTGCCACTCACAGGGTGCCTGACGAAGGCCGTAGACAGGACGGCATAGGCTCCACTCAGTCCCAGGTGGGAAGGACCCAGAGGAGCCTAGAGGGCACCAGAGGTAGATCTCAGTGGTCACGCTGGTGACCTTCCTGACTACCCAGACTACCCTGCAGGAACTCTGTGGAAAAGTCGAGTGCGTGAAGCTCGTAGTCACGCTGCGCGGCTATGTGAAGAAGGACCCGAAAAGTAGTCATCTTCGGGGTCGGGGAGAAGGTTTGGAAGAAGTCCACACCCTCACACTGACTGAAGCATCTAGCCACGTAACGCGCCTTGAACTTCGGCGGCTCTCCAGGTGTGCGTTTCACCCTGTAGATCCACATGCCATCGACTACGTTTGCCCCAGGCAGGGGAACTGCGTCGACGTAAGTGCTTATGGATCTGTAGGATGCCATCTCAGCCTCTGTGGCCTGTATCCACTGGGCTGCCCAGGGCCCCGATACCGCCTCAGCATAAGAGCGCAGAACAGGGATGCCGAGAGCATCTGGGTTACCCTCTGGGGATACAAGCATGGAGCAGAGATGGCATCCTACAGTAGCTGCCGCGGTAGCGGCAGTAGCTGCAGTGGCAGCGGTAGTGGCTGCCGCGGAGAGGCACTTATGGTTGTAGTGGCGGCGACAGCAGCAGCAGTGGCAGCGGCTGAAGTGGCAGTGGCGGCTGCAGAGGCAGCGGCTAACTGTGGCTGCAGCGGCAGTGGCAGTCGCCGTGGCGAGCTGGCCAGCGACGAGCTGGTAGGCGCTGTGGACGACTAGCTGCTGGCGGCGAGCTGGCGGAGGCCGTGGGCAGCTTGTTGGCTGGCGGTGCTGGCGACTAGCTGCTGGCGACGAATCTTCAGCGAGGCGCCATGGCTGGCGCGGCGCTTACTAGTGTGCGGGCGAGCTGGACGGCGCTAAAACCGGGCGCTGGCCGCTGCCGTCCGTGCGCTGGCGCGTCGACGCCACCACAAAAGCACGACGACGCCGCCACGGCTGCACGACGACGCCGCCACGGCGTGGAGTCGATGCCACTGCAGCACGTCGAGGCTGCCACGGCAGCCCATAAAGGCCGTCGTGGCAGCACGACATGGCCACCACAGTGGTGCGTAAGTGACGGGAGGGGCGAGCGGACACTGCGGAAGCGTGATGCGGCAGGATCGGCCTACTTCGGTACCATGTTGTAAAGTCAGATAAGCATAGAAACTATCTAGGCATAGGAGAATGTCAAGAGGTTTGGCTAGGGGGGAAGAGTTCCAAGAGAAAAGAGTTTGGACTAGAAGAGGAAGAGATACAAAAAGGGGGGGTTGTCCCCTCTACAGTAGGATCCAGTAATATAGCACATCTACCAAGACTACACAAATAATATATATATCTAAATATATAGTTTGACATTTCTGTCTCCCTGTTTTGGGTATGTCTCTGGATTATTTTCTTACACGGTGCATGCGTCATTATTCCAACAGACGCTACAACCGCCAACCACTAGTGCCCCTCAGAGTGCGACAAGCGGAGGTCGGATGATCAGTGGAGATGGGTGCGGGATGGCACTGACCTGAAGGATAGCCAAGGGGATTTTTGTGTGAGGCGTGACATGTGAGGGGCATAAGAGCAGGGCGAGAGGTTTGCGTGCGGCAGGTGATCCATGCCACGCTGCACAACGGAGGAAAGCACAGGAGAGCGGCAGCAAAAGGGGAATGCAGCAGGGGTTAGATGCCGCAGGGTTGGGATGCAGCATAGGTAGACATGGGCAAAAAAAATCGCATCGCATCGCATTTAATCGCGTTTTTGCGATGGCGATGTTTTTTTTTTTTTTTTTATCATCGCGCGATGCGATGAATTAATATCGCGCGATTTAATTTAAATCGCATTTTAATCGCGCTTAAAAAACGCGATTTAAATGCGATATGCGATTTTTTTAAAATCGCGCGCGATATTGCACTGAAACCCACTCTGAAACCCACTACGAAACCAAACTGGTTATTTGCACTCTAGCTTTCGACTGCCCGTGAGTCAATTTCCCCACAGCCATGGTTTTTTTCTGTTTTTTTGGGGTGTTTTTTAATTCTGTTTTAAAACGCGATGCGATTTAAAATCGCATTTTGCGATTTAATTAAATATCGCATGCGATTTATTAATACATCGCGGGTAAAATGCGATGTGCGATTTTTTTTTTTTTTTTGAAAAATAAATCGCGCGATGCGATTTAAAATCGCATCGCTTTTTTAAACATCGCACCTGCATGCGATGCGATTTAAATCGCAATCGCGTTTTGATCATGTCTAAGCATAGGGTGGGATGCTGCAGTGCGGGAATGCAGCATGGGTTGGGATGCAACATGGGGTGGCATGGCGCATGGGGAGGGAAGCAGCACGAGGTGAGATGCAACATGGGGTGGGATGGAGCATGGGGTCGGATGCAGCCCCAGCTGGCATGCAGCAGGGGTGGCATTCCGCATGAGGCATGACGCAGCAGGGGTGGAATGCAGCATGGGGTGGGATGTAGCAGGGATCCGGATGCTGGAGGGGTGGGATGCAGCATGAGGTGAGATGTAGCAGGAGTGGAATGAAGCAGGGGTGGGATACAGTAGTGGCGAGATGAGGCAGGGGTTGAATGCAGCAGGGGAGGGATGCAGCGGAATGGGATGCAGCATGAGCGGAGATACTGCATGAGGGGAGATGCAGCATGAGGGGAGATACAGCATGAGGAGAAACGCACCATGAGGTTGGATGCAGCATGGGTGGAATGCAGCAAGGGATGGAATGCAGCATGGGGTGGGATGCAGCACGGGTGGGATGCAGCATGAGGGGAGATACAGCATGGTGAGGTGGGATATAGTATGGGGTGCGATGCAGGATGGCGTAAAGATTTGCGGGGGCACTTTATGGATGTGCAGGAGACCGGGAGAGTTTATGGATGGGCAGGTGAGCCGGCGAAATGATGGATGGGCAGGAGAGCGGGAGAGTTTATGGATGGGCAGCAGAGCGGGTGGGTTTATGGATGGGCAGTTCAGCGAGAGAGTTTATGGATGGGCAGGAGAGCGGGAGAGTTTATGGATGGGCAGGTGAGCGGGATAGCTTTCCGATGGGCAGGTGAGCGAGAGAGTTTATGGATGGGCAGGAGAGCCGGAGAGTTTTTGGATGGGCAGGTGAGTTTTTGGATGGGCAGGAGAGCGGGAGAGTTTATGGATGGGCAGGTGAGCGGGAGATTTTATGGATGGGGAGGAGAGCGGGAGAGTTTATGGATGCCCAGGTGAGCGGGAAAGTTTATGGATGGACAAGTGAGCAAGAGAGTTTATGGATGGGCAGGAGAGCGGGAGAGCTTATGGATGGGCAGGTGAGTGGGAGAGTTAATAAATGGGCAGGAGAGCGGGAGAGTCTATGGATGGGCAGGTGAGCGGGAGAGTTAATAAATGGGCAGGAGAGCGGGAGAGTCTATGGATGGGCAGTAGAGCGGGAGAGTTCATGGGTGGGCAGGTGAGCGGGAGAGTTCATGGATGCCCAGGAGAGCGGGAGAGTTCATGGATGCGAAGGAGAGCGGGAGAGTTCATGGATGCGCAGGAGAGCGGGAGAGTTCGTGGATGGGCAGGTGTGCGGGAGAGTTTATGGATGGGCAGGAGAGCTGGAGAGTTTATGGATGGGCAGGTGAGCGGGAAAGTTTATGGATGGGCAAGAGAGCAGGTGATTTCATGGATGCGCAGGAGAGAGAGAGAGTTCATGGATGGGCAAGAGAGCGGGAGAGTTCATGGATGCGCAGGAGAGCGGGAGAGTTTATGGATGGGCAGGTGAGCGGGAGAGTTAATGGATTGGAAGGAGAGCGGGAGAGTATATGGATGGGCAGGTGAGCAAGAGAGTTTATGGATGGGCAGTAGAGCGGGAGAGTTCATGGGTGGGCAGGTGAGCGGGAGAGTTCATGGATGCGCAGGAGAGTGGGAGAGTTCATGGATGCGCAGGAGAGCGGGAGAGTTCATGGATGCGCAGGAGAACGGGAGAGTTTATGGATGCGCAGGAGAGCAGGAGAGTTTATGGATGGGCAGGAGAGCGGGAGAGCTTATGGATGGGCAGCTGAGCGGGAGAGATTATGGATGGGCAGGAGAGCGGGAGAGTTTATGGATGGGCAGGTGAGCGGGAGAGTTTATGGATGGGCAGGAGAGCTGGAGGGTTTATGGATGGGCAGGTGAGCGAGAGAGTTTATGGATGGGCTGGAGAGCGGGTGAGTATATAGATGGGCAGGTGAGCGGGAGAGTTTATGGATGGGCGGGAGAGCGGGAGAGTTTATGGATGGGCAGGTGAGCGGGAGAGTTCATGGATGTGCAGGAGAGTGAGAGAGTTCATGGATGGGCAGGAGAGCGGGAGAGTTTATGGATGGGCAGGAGAGTGGGAGAGTTTATGGATGGGCAGGAGAGCGGGAGAGATTTTGGATGGGCAGGTGAGTTTATGGATGGGCAGGAGCGCGGGAGAGTTCATGGATGGGCAGGGGAGCGGGAGAGTTTATGGATGGGCAGGTGAGCGGGAGAGTTTATGGATGGTCAGGAGAGCGGGAGAGTTTATGGATGCGCAGGTGAGCGAAAAAGTTTATGGATGGGCAGGTGAGCGGGAGAGTTCATGGAGGAGGTGAGCGGGAGAGTTCATGGATGGGCAGGTGAGCGGGGGAGTTCATGGATGCGCAGGAGAGCGGGAGAGTTCATGGATGCGTAGGAGAGAGGGAGAGTTCATGGATGGGCAGGTGAGCGGGAGAGTTAATAAATGGGCAGGAGAGCGGGAGAGTCTATGGATGGGCAGTAGAGCGGGAGAGTTCATGGGTGGGCAGGTGAGCGGGAGAGTTCATGGATGCCCAGGAGAGCGGGAGAGTTTATGGATGCGCAGGTGAGCGAAAAAGTTTATGGATGGGCAGGTGAGCGGGAGAGTTCATGGAGGAGGTGAGCGGGAGAGTTCATGGATGGGCAGGTGAGCGGGGGAGTTCATGGATGCGCAGGAGAGCGGGAGAGTTTTTGGATGCGTAGGAGAGAGGGAGAGTTCATGGATGGGCAGGTGAGCGGGAGAGTTAATAAATGGGCAGGAGAGCGGGAGAGTCTATGGATGGGCAGTAGAGCGGGAGAGTTCATGGGTGGGCAGGTGAGCGGGAGAGTTCATGGATGCCCAGGAGAGCGGGAGAGTTCATGGATGCGCAGGAGAGCGGGAGAGTTCATGGATGCGCAGGAGAGCGGGAGAGTTCGTGGATGGGCAGGTGTGCGGGAGAGTTTATGGATGGGCAGGAGAGCTGGAGAGTTTATGGATGGGCAGGTGAGCGGGAGTGTTTATGGATGGGCAAGAGAGCGGGTGATTTCATGGTTGCGCAGGAGAGAGAGAGAGTTCATGGATGGGCAAGAGAGCGGGAGAGTTCATGGATGCGCAGGAGAGCGGGAGAGTTTTTGGATGGGCAGGTGAGCGGGAGAGTTAATGGATTGGAAGGAGAGCGGGAGAGTATATGGATGGGCAGGTGAGCAAGAGAGTTTATGGATGGGCAGTAGAGCGGGAGAGTTCATGGGTGGGCAGGTGAGCGGGAGAGTTAATAAATGGGCAGGAGAGCGGGAGAGTTAATGGATGGGCAGTAGAGCAGGAGAGTTCATGGGTGGGCAGGTGAGCGGGAGAGTTCATGGATGCGCAGGAGAGCGGGAGAGTTTATGGATGGGTAGGTGAGTGGGAGAGATTATGGATGGGCAGGAGAGCGGGAGAGTTTATGGATGCGCAGGTGAGCGGGAAAGTTTATAGATGGGCAGGTGAGCGAGACAGTTCATGGAGGAGATGAGCGGGAGAGTTCATGGATGGGCAGGTGAGCGGGGGAGTTCATGGATGCGCAGGAGAGCGGGAGAGTTCATGGATGCGTAGGAGAGAGGGAGAGTTCATGGATGGGCAGGTGAGCGGGAGAGTTAATAAATGGGCAGGAGAGCGGGAGAGTCTATGGATGGGCAGTAGAGCGGGAGAGTTCATGGGTGGGCAGGTGAGCGGGAGAGTTCATGGATGCCCAGGAGAGCGGGAGAGTTCATGGATGCGCAGGAGAGCGGGAGAGTTCATGGATGCGCAGGAGAGCGGGAGAGTTCGTGGATGGGCAGGTGTGGGGGAGAGTTTATGGATGGGCAGGAGAGCTGGTGAGTTTATGGATGGGCAGGTGAGCGGGAGTGTTTATGGATGGGCAAGAGAGCGGGTGATTTCATGGATGCGCAGGAGAGAGAGAGAGTTCATGGATGGGCAAGAGAGCGGGAGAGTTCATGGATGCGCAGGAGAGCGGGAGAGTTTTTGGATGGGCAGGTGAGCGGGAGAGTTAATGGATTGGAAGGAGAGCGGGAGAGTGTATGGATGGGCAGGTGAGCAAGAGAGTTTATGGATGGGCAGTAGAGCGGGAGAGTTCATGGGTGGGCAGGTGAGCGGGAGAGTTAATAAATGGGCAGGAGAGCGGGAGAGTTAATGAATGGGCAGTAGAGCGGGAGAGTTCATGGGTGGGCAGGTGAGCGGGAGAGTTCATGGATGCGCAGGAGAGCGGGAGAGTTCATGGATGCGCAGGAGAGCGGGAGAGTTCCTAGATGCGTAGGAGAGCAGGAGAGTTCATGCATGCACAGGAGAGCGGGAGAGCTCATGGATGCGCAGCAGAGCGGGGGAGTTCGTGGATGGGCAAGAGAGCGGGTGATTTCATGGATGCGCAGGAGAGAGAGAGAGTTCATGGATGGGCAAGAGAGCGGGAGAGTTCATGGATACGCAGGAGTGCGGGAGAGTTTATGGATGGGCAGGTGAGCGGGAGAGTTAATGGATTGGAAGGAGAGCGGGAGAGTATATGGATGGGCAGGTGAGTAAGAGAGTCTATGGATGGGCAGAAGAGGGGGAGAGTTCATGGGTGGGCAGGTGAGCGGGAGAGTTCATGGATGCCCAGGAGAGCGGGAGAGTTCATGGATGCGCAGGAGAGCGGGAGAGTTCATGGATGCGCAGGAGAGCGGGAGAGTACATAGATGCGCAGGAGCGGGAGAGTTCATGGATGCGCAGGAGAGCGGGAGAGTTTATGGTTGCGTAGGAGAGCAGGAGAGTTTATGGATGGTCAGGAGAGCGGGAGAGTTTATGGATGGTCAGCTGAGCGGGAGAGATTATGGATGGGCAGGAGAGCGGGAGAGTTTATGGATGGGCAGGTGAGCGGGAGAGTTTATGGATGGGCAGGAGAGCTGGAGGGTTTATGGATGGGCAGGTGGGCGGGAGAGTTTACGGATGGGCAGGAGAGCGGGTGAGTATATAGATGGGCAGGTGAGCGGGAGAGTTTATGGATGGGCAGGAGAGCGGGAGAGTTTATGGATGGGCAGGTGAGCGGGAGAGTTCATGGATGTGCAGGAGAGTGAGAGAGTTCATGGATGGGCAGGAGAGCGGGAGAGTTTATGGATGGGAAGGAGAGCGGGAGAGTTTATGGATGGGCAGGAGAGCGGGAGAGATTTTGGATGGGCAGGTGAGTTTATGGATGGGCAGGAGAGCTGGAGAGTTTATGGATGGGCAGGAGAGCGGGAGAGTTTATGGATGGGCAGGTGAGCGGGAGAGTTTATGGATGGGCAGGAGAGCGGGAGAGTTTATGGATGCGCAGGTGAGCGAAAAAAGTTTATGGATGGGCAGGTTAGCGGGAGAGGTCATGGAGGAGGTGAGCGGGAGAGTTCATGGATGGGCAGGTGAGTGGGGGAGTTCATGGATGCGCAGGAGAGCGGGAGAGTTCATGGATGCGTAGGAGAGAGGGAGAGTTCATGGATGGGCAGGTGGGCGGGAGAGTTTACGGATGGGCAGGAGAGCGGGTGAGTATATAGATGGGCAGGTGAGCGGGAGAGTTTATGGATGGGCAGGAGAGCGGGAGAGTTTATGGATGGGCAGGTGAGCGGGAGAGTTCATGGATGTGCAGGAGAGTGAGAGAGTTCATGGATGGGCAGGAGAGCGGGAGAGTTTATGGATGGGCAGGAGAGCGGGAGAGTTTATGGATGGGCAGGAGAGCGGGAGAGATTTTGGATGGGCAGGTGAGCGGGAGAGTTTATAAATGGGCAAGAGAGCGGGTGATTTCATGGATGCGCAGGAGAGAGAGAGAGTTCATGGATGGGCAAGAGAGCGGGAGAGTTCATGGATACGCAGGAGTGCGGGAGAGTTTATGGATGGGCAGGTGAGCGGGAGAGTTAATGGATTGGAAGGAGAGCGGGAGAGTATATGGATGGGCAGGTGAGTAAGAGAGTCTATGGATGGGCAGAAGAGGGGGAGAGTTCATGGGTGGGCAGGTGAGCGGGAGAGTTCATGGATGCCCAGGAGAGCGGGAGAGTTCATGGATGCGCAGGAGAGCGGGAGAGTTCATGGATGCGCAGGAGAGCGGGAGAGTACATAGATGCGCAGGAGAGCGGGAGAGTTCATGGATGCGCAGGAGAGCGGGAGAGTTTATGGTTGCGTAGGAGAGCACGAGAGTTTATGGATGGTCAGGAGAGCGGGAGAGTTTATGGATGGTCAGCTGAGCGGGAGAGTTTATGGATGGGCAGGAGAGCTGGAGGGTTTATGGATGGGCAGGTGGGCGGGAGAGTTTACGGATGGGCAGGAGAGCGGGTGAGTATATAGATGGGCAGGTGAGCGGGAGAGTTTATGGATGGGCAGGAGAGCGGGAGAGTTTATGGATGGGCAGGTGAGCGGGAGAGTTCATGGATGTGCAGGAGAGTGAGAGAGTTCATGGATGGGCAGGAGAGCGGGAGAGTTTATGGATGGGAAGGAGAGCGGGAGAGTTTATGGATGGGCAGGAGAGCGGGAGAGATTTTGGATGGGCAGGTGAGTTTATGGATGGGCAGGAGAGCTGGAGAGTTTATGGATGGGCAGGAGAGCGGGAGAGTTTATGGATGGGCAGGTGAGCGGGAGAGTTTATGGATGGGCAGGAGAGCGGGAGAGTTTATGGATGCGCAGGTGAGCGAAAAAAGTTTATGGATGGGCAGGTTAGGGGGAGAGGTCATGGAGGAGGTGAGCGGGAGAGTTCATGGATGGGCAGGTGAGTGGGGGAGTTCATGGATGCGCAGGAGAGCGGGAGAGTTCATGGATGCGTAGGAGAGAGGGAGAGTTCATGGATGGGCAGGTGGGCGGGAGAGTTTACGGATGGGCAGGAGAGCGGGTGAGTATATAGATGGGCAGGTGAGCGGGAGAGTTTATGGATGGGCAGGAGAGCGGGAGAGTTTATGGATGGGCAGGTGAGCGGGAGAGTTCATGGATGTGCAGGAGAGTGAGAGAGTTCATGGATGGGCAGGAGAGCGGGAGAGTTTATGGATGGGCAGGAGAGCGGGAGAGTTTATGGATGGGCAGGAGAGCGGGAGAGATTTTGGATGGGCAGGTGAGCGGGAGAGTTTATAAATGGGCAAGAGAGCGGGTGATTTCATGGATGCGCAGGAGAGAGAGAGAGTTCATGGATGGGCAAGAGAGCGGGAGAGTTCATGGATACGCAGGAGTGCGGGAGAGTTTATGGAGGGGCAGGTGAGCGGGAGAGTTAATGGATTGGAAGGAGAGCGGGAGAGTATATGGATGGGCAGGTGAGTAAGAGAGTCTATGGATGGGCAGAAGAGGGGGAGAGTTCATGGGTGGGCAGGTGAGCGGGAGAGTTCATGGATGCCCAGGAGAGCGGGAGAGTTCATGGATGCGCAGGAGAGCGGGAGAGTTCATGGATGCGCAGGAGAGCGGGAGAGTACATAGATGCGCAGGAGAGCGGGAGAGTTCATGGATGCGCAGGAGAGCGGGAGAGTTTATGGTTGCGTAGGAGAGCACGAGAGTTTATGGATGGTCAGGAGAGCGGGAGAGTTTATGGATGGTCAGCTGAGCGGGAGAGTTTATGGATGGGCAGGAGAGCTGGAGGGTTTATGGATGGGCAGGTGGGCGGGAGAGTTTACGGATGGGCAGGAGAGCGGGTGAGTACATAGATGGGCAGGTGAGCGGGAGAGTTTATGGATGGGCAGGAGAGCGGGAGAGTTTATGGATGGGCAGGTGAGCGGGAGAGTTCATGGATGTGCAGGAGAGTGAGAGAGTTCATGGATGGGCAGGAGAGCGGGAGAGTTTATGGATGGGAAGGAGAGCGGGAGAGTTTATGGATGGGCAGGAGAGCGGGAGAGATTTTGGATGGGCAGGTGAGTTTATGGATGGGCAGGAGAGCTGGAGAGTTTATGGATGGGCAGGAGAGCGGGAGAGTTTATGGATGGGCAGGTGAGCGGGAGAGTTTATGGATGGGCAGGAGAGCGGGAGAGTTTATGGATGCGCAGGTGAGCGAAAAAAGTTTATGGATGGGCAGGTTAGCGGGAGAGTTCATGGAGGAGGTGAGCGGGAGAGTTCATGGATGGGCAGGTGAGTGGGGGAGTTCATGGATGCGCAGGAGAGCGGGAGAGTTCATGGATGCGTAGGAGAGAGGGAGAGTTCATGGATGGGCAGGTGGGCGGGAGAGTTTACGGATGGGCAGGAGAGCGGGTGAGTATATAGATGGGCAGGTGAGCGGGAGAGTTTATGGATGGGCAGGAGAGCGGGAGAGTTTATGGATGGGCAGGTGAGCGGGAGAGTTCATGGATGTGCAGGAGAGTGAGAGAGTTCATGGATGGGCAGGAGAGCGGGAGAGTTTATGGATGGGCAGGAGAGTGGGAGAGTTTATGGATGGGCAGGAGAGCGGGAGAGATTTTGGATGGGCAGGTGAGTTTATGGATGGGCAGGAGAGCTGGAGAGTTTATGGATGGGCAGGAGAGCGGGAGAGTTTATGGATGGGCAGGTGAGCGGGAGAGTTTATGGATGGGCAGGAGAGCGGGAGAGTTTATGGATGCGCAGGTGAGCGAAAAAAGTTTATGGATGGGCAGGTTAGCGGGAGAGTTCATGGAGGAGGTGAGCGGGAGAGTTCATGGATGGGCAGGTGAGCGGGGGAGTTCATGGATGCGCAGGAGAGCGGGAGAGTTCATGGATGCGTAGGAGAGAGGGAGAGTTCGTGGATGGGCATGTGAGCGGGAGAGTTAATAAATGGGCAGGAGAGCGGGAGAGTTTATGGATGCGCAGGTGAGCCGGAAAGTTTATGGATGGACAGGTGAGCGAGAGAGTTTATGGATGGGCAGGAGAGCGGGAGAGCTTATGGATGGTCAGGTGAGCGGGAGAGTTAATAAATGGGCAGGAGAGCGGGAGAGTCTATGGATGGGCAGGTGAGCAGGAGAGTTAATAAATGGGCAGGAGAGCGGAAGGGTTAATGTATGGGCAGTAGAGCGGGAGAGTTCATGGGTGCGCAGGTGAGCGGGAGACTTCATGGATGCGCCGGAGAGCGGGAGAGTTCATGGATGCGCAGGAGAGCGGGAGAGTTCATGGATGCGCAGGAGAGCGGGAGAGTTCGTGGATGGGCAGGTGTGCGGGAGAGTTTATGTATGGGCAGGAGAGCTGGAGAGTTTATTGATGGGCAGGTGAGCGGGAGAGATTTTGGATGGGCAGGTGAGTTTATGGATGGGCAGGAGGGCGGGAGAGTTTATGGATGGGCAGGAGAGCAGGAGAGTTTATGGATGGACAGGTGAGCGGGAGAGTTTATGGATGGGCAGGAGAACGGGAGAGTTTATGGATGGGTAGGAGAGCGGGAGAGTTTTTTTATGGACAGGAGAGTTTATGGATGGGCAGGAGAGCAGGACAGTTTATGGATGGGTAGGTGAGCCGGAGAGTTGATGGATGGGCAGGAGAGCGGGAGAGTTTATGGATGGGCAGTTCAGCGAGAGATTTTATGGATGGGCAGGAGAGCGGGAGAATTTATGGATGGGCAGGTGAGCGGGAGAGTTTATGGATGGGCAGGAGAGCGGGAGAGTTTTTGGATGGGCAGGTGAGTTTTGGATGGGCAGGAGAGCGGGAGGGTTTATGGATGGGCAGGTGAGCCGGAGAGTTAATGGATGGCCAGGTGAGCGGGAGAGTTTATGGATGGGCAGGAGAGGGGGAGAGTTTATGGATGGGCAGTTGAGCGGGAGAGTTTATGGATCGGCAGGAGAGCGGGAGAGTTTATGGATGGGCAGATGAGCGGGAGAGTTTATGGATGGGCAGGTGAGCGGCAGAGTTTATGGATGGGCAGGAGAGCGGGGGAGTTTATGGATGGGCAGTTGAGTGGGAGAGTTTATGGATGGGCAGGTGAGTTTATGGATGGGCAGGAGAGCAGGACAGTTTATGGATGGGCAGGTGAGCCGGAGAGTTGATGGATGGGCAGGGGAGCGGGAGAGTTTATGGATGGGCAGTTGAGGGGGAGATTTATGGATGGGCAGGAGAGCGGGAGAGTTTATGGATGGGCAGATGAGCGGGAGAGTTTATGGATGGGCAGGTGAGCGGCAGAGTTTATGGATGGGCAGGAGAGCGGGAGAGTTTATGGATGGGCAGTTGAGCGGGAGAGTTTATGGATGGGCAGGTGAGTTTATGGATGGGCAGGAGAGCAGGAGAGTTTATGGATGGGCAGGTGAGCCGGAGAGTTGATGGATGGGCAGGAGAGTGGGAGAGTTTATGGATGGGCAATTCAGCGAGAGATTTTTTGGATGGGCAGGAGAGCGGGAGAGTTTATGGATGGGCAGGAGAGCGGGAGAGTTTACCGATGGGCAGGTGAGCGGGAGTGTTTATGGATGGGCAGGAGAGCGGGAGAGTTTTTGGATGGGCAGGTGAGTTTTTGGATGGGCAGGAGAGCGGGAGGGTTTATGGATGGGCAGGTGAGCCGGAGATTTGATGGATGGCCAGGTGAGCTGGAGAGTTTATGGATGGGCAGGAGAGCGGGAGAGTTTATGGATGCGCAGGAGAGCGGGAGAGTTTATGGATGGGCAGGTGAGCTGGAGAGTTTATGGATGGGCAGGAGAGCGGGAGAGTTTATGGATGCGCAGGTGAGCGGGAAAGTTGATGGATGGGCTGGTGAGCGGGAGAGTTCATGGAGGAGGTGAGCGGGAGAGTTCATGGATGGGCAGGTGAGCGGGGGAGTTCATGGATGCGCAGGAGAGCAGGAGAGTTCATGGATGCGTAGGAGAGAGGGAGAGTTCATGGATGGGCAAGAGAGCGGGAGAGTTCACGGATGGGCAGGAGAGCAAGAGAGTTTATGGATGGGCAGGTGAGCGGGAGAGTTCATGGAGCAGGTGAGCGGGAGAGTTCATGGATGCGCAGGAGAGCGGGAGAGTTCATTGACGCGCAGGAGAGCGGCAGAGTTCATGGATGGGCAGGAGAGCGGGATTGTGGGTTAGCAGGAGAGTGGGGGAGCGCGAGAGTGGGAGAGCGAGAGAGCGGGAGAGCAGGAGACTGGGGGAGTGGGTGAGAGGGAGCGCGGGAGAGCGGGACGGCTGGAGAGTGGGAGCGCAGGGGGGGGGTGGTGGGGGGAGCAGGATCGTAGGAGGGCGGGAGAGCAGGAGACGAGAGAGCAGAGGGAGGGTGGTGTGGTGGGAGATGGGGGGATGAGATGAGGGCAGTATGGGAAACATGGAGGAGGCAGGCATGCGGTGGGATGGGATGTTGCCACACCCACTCTTGCTCCTGTATGCATGGAAGAACAGAGGAGGTGGGGGGAGGGAAGGGTTTAAGGGGGAATTGGGGGGGGAGGGAGGGGTGGGGTTGGAAGGGAAAGAGGGAGCAAAGCGAGTCGCAAGGAGGAGGAGGCAAGGGACGCAGGGGGGTTGAAGAGTGAGCACAGCTGCCACGCCCACTCTTGCTGCTGCTGCACGCAAGAGGGGGAGTGGAAGGTAGGGGTTGGGGTGCGAGGGAGGGGTGGGGTGGGAGGAAGGGGAAGAGATCAATGCGAGATGCAAGGAGGCAAGGGATGCAGGTGGTCGGAAGAGAGAGCACAGCTTCCACGCCCACTCTTGCTGTTGCTGCACGCATGGAAGCACGCAGGAGAGGGGGTGGAAGGGATGTGCATGGGATGGGAGGGATGGGTGGGGTGGGGTGGGAAGGGAGAAGAGAGAGCAAAGGGAGACGCAAGGAGGAGGAGATAAGGGAGGCGGGGGGGTGCATGCTGCCACGCCCAATCTTGCTGCTGTTACATGCATGGCCGCACAGAGGGAGCGGAGGAGGAAGGCATGGTCCGTGGGTTGGTGCATGGGATGGTGCATGGAAGGGATGCATGGGGGCTGTGACGTATTTACCCACGTAACCCCCATTCCACCCACCTTTACCCATTCCCACCCATTGGAAAATCACCACCTTGCCACTCACGTACTCCGCCCCATCCCTCTTTCCTCCCCCATTCCTACCTTTTGAGTCGACTCAAAAAAATCATCCCACCTTAATGCATTCGATCCATTTGAATATCACTACCTCTCCACCCACACGCCCCTCCCCATCTACTTCTCTCTCTCCCCCTCCTCCCCCTCCTTCTCCCCCTCATTCTCCCCCCCTTCTCCCATCCTTCTCCCCCTCCCTCTCGCCCTCCCCCTTCCCCCCCCCTGCCCCTCCCCCTCCTCCCCCCGCCATTCTCTCCAGCTGGTAGCACAGCCTGCTCCTGGCGTTGTCCAGCAGCCAATCACAGTGCGACAGCTCAGCAACGGGGCCGGAGTGGGAGGGGTAGGAGGCGGGGAGATGCACGAGGAGTGTGAGGGAGGGGGAGGGGCGGGTGTGACTGTCCATACTTGTGACTGAATCGGGGTGCTGGATGGATGTCTGTCATTCAAGGGGATAAGACAAAGGAAGGAGGAGAGGTGCTCGAGGAGAGTGAGTGAAGGAGGGGGGGGGTGGGTGTGACTATCCATAGATGTGACTGAATAGAGGTGCTGAATGGTTATCTGTTGGGGGCAGGAGAGAAGGGAAGGAAAGCAAGGAGGCAGGGAGACACAAAAGGAGAGTGAGTGGGGGAGAGGGGGGGAGGGGGAGGGGGGGGGGAGGTGGTGTGCTTGGAAGCGTGACTATCAAGAGACGTGACTCGTGAGTGAGCCGGGTTATTGAATGGAGATTTGCTTGGAGACACAGCATCCTGCGAACACGGTTCCCCACACTCCACGCTCTTCCCTCACTCTCCCCTTCCCATCCCGTCCCACCCATTACTCTCTCTTGACTTCACTCTCCCCCCACTCTTCCCCCTCTCCCATCACTATCCCCACTCTCCCGTCCCTCTCCCCACTCTCCCGTCACTCTCCCCACTCTCCCGTCACTCTCCCCACTCTCCCGTCACTCTCCGCACGTACTCCCCTCACCATGCAGCAGTGCTCGGCGCTCGAATACAAGAAGCAATCTGAGCCGTAGATCGCTTCAAGCTCCTCCATCTTCTCCATCTGCGCCTGCCGATTCGCCTCCTCCTCCTCCGCCATGGTTTTAAACCTCTCGCCCGGGGGCTCTTTGCCTACTGTTAGCAAAGAGTTTGCAAAGAGTTGGTGAAAGTCAGCGAAGACCAGATCACGTTGACCGACGCTTCATCTGCGGCTGCCGATTCGTCCCTCCTTCACCAATCGACCGGAGGCCTGTTCTTGAGCCGACGAACCCTGGACCAGGGGCTCTTCGCCTTGAGTCAGCGAAGCGGAAGCGAAAGCTTGCGTCGCGATAGAGAAGAGATAGCAACGCAACGAGATCACACTAAACGACACTCACGCACCAACAACGTGGCGATGTCCTGTGGTCAGGATCGCAATTACATCGCGGGTAGGTAAAACGTTGTTCGTTGCACCATTGCGTCAAGCAGACCCTTATCACATTTATTCTGGCGACTGCAGTGCTCTGGCGGCTACAGCATTCGGCCGAAAATCTCTCTCGCGGTGCGACCCCACCTGCAAATGAGCATGGCGCGGGCAGGCAGGGCTGTGTGGGCTGAACAACGTCGCTACGCGCCGCGCTTGCTGCAGCGCGCGGGTCCAATGGCGGTGTCGATGCAATGTGGTGGTGGGACAGCGCGGCTCTTTGCGAAAGTGAGGGCTGGAAAGGGCTCTCCTAAATCGAGTGTGGTTCACGCCCCTCTAAAACTTGCAGGTATTCGGGTCCGCCTGACGTGTGCTGTGTTCGCTCGACGGGAAGGGCGGGGACAGCGTCTACGACCTAGGAGTGCAGAGTAAACTTCAAGGCACTTTGCATCTTGGTGGGTTGGTGAGATGCGCATTCTGCAGTGCTGACCCTGCACCGTATGGCTGTCGCTCGGCCAATCACCTATTTGCACCTGCCAAGTTGTTTGCTGATAGATAACGAATGGATCTTCATAAATGGAATGCGGGGGCTTATAGAACGTTCTTGCAATGTGGTGATATCTAGAAGCTCAGGCGGCATGTTCGGGAAACCGTGTTGGTTAAAGCCCGCGGCCCAAATTGCGAGGCGCGGCCTCCAAACGCACTGCGTTTGAAAGTAGCGCTTTCGTGGGTGTAGAGTGGGGTAACGTGAGTCTCGCCACTCTGGGGGTGCCTTTCAGGTTCACTGCCTGCTGCAATTTGGAACTCCATGTGTAGCACGTTTATTTATCGTCCATTTTTCACAGATCTGCATCTGACAGTCCGCACGCAAACTTTTCTTTCCAAAGCACCACCAGTAATTCGGGGATCAATCTCAACCGTCCAAAATCTTGGGGTCGAATCTGACGGTGCACGAACACTTTGCAGTTCACGAGGAAAAAAAACCTCGCGATTTTCCCGTGCATTTCGTAAAACAGCACGCCTTGAGTTCTTACACGGTGCGTTTCAACAATTTGGGCCGCGGGTTTTAAGGATGGCGTGTGGTGATTGTTTACCAATACGTTCATCTATAGCACAATATCGGCACACACGCCTTGCTGGTTTAGTGCATTTCAATATTAACATAATGCGTAAAATTCAGCGGACCTTAAGCAACACACGGGACATCACGTCCAGATTTACAATCTTCTAAAAACTTGCTCCACATCTGGGATATTCGTTTTCGGACTTGGTATCGGCACTATGACGGCGTTCTTGAACCTTTTTATTGAGAAACTCATTTGGGATCAGCGTCCCAGTACCATTATGTAGTCCATGATTCACGCCCATCACATGGCTTGAAGAAGTGCCTAGCTTTTTGTGTATAAATTAGGCACGTAAAAAATCTGTGTCAAACGCATGCTGAAAGCTGGAATATGTGTATGCCTTTATTGTTGTGCTTCATTACAAACTTCAACACCTATTTGGCTGCCCGTACTGTCAACAAATATACAATACACTAGTTAGTATATTTGTGTAATATCCCAGCTAGGTCAGTTCTTAGGGAGTATAAACTCCACTCTCGTACAACGCTCAACACTTTCCTTAGTCACCTTTTCAGCGCTACTTTGACATGGTATAAAGCTAGGGTTAGCTTCTCCTTCGTGCCATGCTTCCGATCGTATTGTTTGTTTTTTTTTTTTTTGTTTTTTTTTTTTTTTCGTGCAACTCCCGCTCTCAAATTCCGCGCTCCGCACCCAAACCCCCCCCTCCCCCCCCACCCCCCCCCCCCCCCTTCCCCCGCCCCCCCCCAAGCATCCTCTCCGTTTCATGCGCCAGCCAGCCAGCCAACGTGCTCGCCAGCCGACTCAATAGCCAGCCCGCTAGTTGCCAGCTAGCTCGACAGCCAGCTTGCTAGCATGCCAGCCAGCCTGTCAGCCAGCGCGCTGGCCAGCTTGTAGGCACGCCAGCCAGCTCGCCACTGGCTCGCCCGCCAGCAGCCGCCAGCAGCCGCCAGCCAGCTCGCCGCTGGCTCGCCCACCAGCAGCCGCCAGCAGCCGCAGCCAGCTCGCCGCTGGCTCGCCAGCCAGCAACTGCCAGCAGTGCCAGCCAGCGCACCAACCAGCTCGCCGGTGCTGCTGCCGCCCTCTGTCGCCCGCTGCAGCACGCTGCCGTCTGCTGCTGCAGCCGCATCTGCAGCCCCTGCTCCCGCCGCTTGCCGCCAGCCCAATCGCCAGGGCCAGCCCGCCACTCGGTGCCAGCTCGCCGCTGGCTTGCCGCCGCTGCCACCCCGCCTTTGTCTAGACGCTGCCGCTGCCGCCAGCTGATGCCCTCTGCAACTTCCTGCCACATGCTGCCACCGCCGCAGCCACTGCCACTGCTACTGCCGCTGCTGCCGCTGCTCCTACCACTGCCGCTGCTCCTGCCACTACCACCGCTGCCGCCGCTCCTGCCGCTGCTGCCGCTGCCACCGCTCCTGCCGCTGCCGCTGCAGCCGCCGCTGCAGCCGCCGCTGCCACCACTCCTGTATCTGCCTCTGCTCCTACTGCTGCCGCCGCCGCTGCTGTAGCTGCCGCTACCGCATCGCCACCATTGTCGCCGCTGCAGCCGCTGTTGCAGCTACTCCAGCACCAGCCACAGCCGCCAAGATGTCGGCCGCCAGTGTGTTCGTCCTGCTCCTAGATGGGGAGGGGCAGGCGGTCGGCTTTGCTGCCTGGCAGGAGACTGTCCTCCTTTAGCTGACGAGCCAGCGAGTCGACGACAAGTCCCTAGATGCCCACGTCTTTGGTGAGCTCTCTGCTCCCCCCCCTTCCCCCCCAGGCACTCTCGCTGCTGATGCCACGTCCGCACAACTGGCTGCTCACGCTGTCGGCCGTACCGCCTACTCGGTCTGGGCTTCCCACAAAGCCACTGCCCATGTCGCCATCCTCAGGTGCCTGCTGGTTGACGAGCATTCCCGCTTTGTGGGTGCTGCATCGGCCTGCGCCCTCTGGACGACCATCCTTGCCAGGTACTACACCCCGTCGTCTGCTACTGTTGGTCACCTCCTCCTCCCTTTCTTCCACCCATACTTCACTTCTTTCACAACTGTAGTGGACCTCATCGAGCACTTGCACTCCCTCGATGCCTGCTGGCGTGCGGCCCAGCTGGCTCTGGCCCCACCCCCCACACTACGCTACTATCTACTCCCTGACCCGCCTTGCCCCTGCCCGCAACGCCCTCCTTGCTGGCCACCTCTCTGAGCTCACCCTTCACCACTTCTCTACCTCCCTGACTGAGATAGAGGACCGCTTCCGCATTGCTCGTTCCACTGGTGCGTCGGCAATCCCTATCTTTTAGGGCAGTGCTCCATCGCAGGTCCTGCCTTCGCCTGTGTCGCTGAGACTGTGACGGAGAGAGCAGCGGCTGCCTCTGTGCCCGGCCTCTCCTCAGGCGGCAAGGGCAAGGGCAAGGGGGGCAAGGGCCGTGGGGGGTCGGCAGCAGCGGGTGGAGGGGGTGCGAGTGCAGACGGAGAGGGTGGTCTGTCGGAGTCAAGGAGTGCACAGCAGCAGCAACAGCAGCAGCAGAAAAGGTCGAGCGGCAGCAGCAGCAGCTGCAGTGGGGGCTGGCGGGCCCTGGGAGTTGTGGTCGTGGTGAAGGCCGTGGAGGTTGGTGCCCTGGGGGTTGCATGGCTCTTCTGTGAGCCAGGGACTTGGAGAACCTGGAGGCGCAATGACCTGCACGTACCAGCTACTGACCGCCCTCGGGCAGTCCACGTCTGTGGGCGCGCGGGGCACACTCGCTACTTCTGCCACCTGGACGACCTATACCGCCGTCAGTTCGGCCCACTGGTGCAGTTACCTCCCTGGCCTGCCTTGCTTTGTCGTGGCTCCTATCTTTCATATCGATATGATTCTGGTAGAGCATGCCCTGTATTCTCTGTATGCTGATGCCTCTGGTATTGCTGGTTCCTATTATCCTGCTGTTTGTAGCATAGGATCGACTGTTGTGTGTAGTCCAAGATCCCCTGCTGCGTCAGGCGTAGACTCCACTGCTGCGTCGGGCATAGATCCTCTTAGTACTCCTTCACTGGGCCCCGCCACGTCGGCCCTCTCCTTTATCATAGACTCTGGCGCATTACGATGTACTGCTCTCACCCCGCTTTCTGCACCTGTCCGCGTTGCACTAGCTTACTCTCAAGCCACAGTCGTCGCACAGAGCACCACCGCTCTCCCTTATCCAGCTATTTCCTCAGGCTCCCTCACCGGTTTGCACATGCCCTCATTTGCAAGGAACTTGGTTGGTATAGGTCACATCCAGGACCTAGGAGTTACCACCACATTCCTTGTCTACGAGAGACACGCAGCCTGTACACACACAGCCACAGGTAGACGTCTAGACACCCTTGAGCGTGACCCAGCGTCCGGTCTCTTTAGACTGCACACTACGTCCGCACCCATTGCTGCGTCTGCTGAGGTAGCCGTGTCCTCACTCGCCCACCCGACCCTTCTGTGGCACCACCATTTAGGTTACCCTGCAGTCCCACATCTTAGGCACATGTCCCAGCACGGTCTCGTCACTGGTCTCCCTGCATCGCTCCGCTTTGCCTCCGTCGGTTGCGCCACTGTGCACCTCCTACGTCGAGGGCTGGCAGCGCGCAGCCCCTTACTCCTCCTCATTTCCTCCTACCACAACGTCGCTACAGACACTGCACATGGACGTCTGGGGCCGTGCCCCGGTCCATGGACTTACCCGGGAGCGCTACTTCCTAATCGTTGACGACTTCTCGCATTTCACAACAGTGTTCCCGTTGGAACGGAAGGTCGACGTGCCTACTGTTCTCCTCCCGTGGCTTCTTACTGTTCGTGCGCAGCACAGCTGCCTATAGTTCGCTTACACTCTGACCGTGCTGGCGAGTTCAGCTCTAGCCATCTAGGACATTTTTGTATTGCGGAGGGCATCCGCCAGACGTACACACTGCCAGACTCCCCACAGCAGAATGGGGTCGCTGAGCGATGCATTCGCCTGGTCATGGAGGTAGATTGCACCTCCATGCTCCACGCCGGTGCACCCCATTTTCTGTGGTCATTCGTCGTGCGCTACACTGCTCTCCAGGTTAACCCGTGGCCATGCTCCCAAAGGCCAAAGGTTTCGCCGACCCTTCTCTGGACCGGGTCTCCTGGTGACGCGTCTACGTTTCATGTCTACAGCAGCCTTGCTCACGTCCGCGCCACTGGCGCAGACAAGCTCTCAGCCCGTACCCTTCCTTGTGTCTTCCTGGGGTTTCCGCTTGAAGCCCCTGACTGGCTGTTCTACCACCTGGCACACCACCGCTTCTACCGCCCTTGTTACGTTACCTTAGACGAGACGCTCCCTTACTACAGGCACTCTCCTCACCGCAGCTTTCCAGTTCCTCCTCCTCCTCTCTTCCTCCTCCCTGCCCCACCTGCCGCACCCCTCTCACCCCACCCGGCCTTGTGTCTCCCATGCCACTCCGTTCCCCTCGGTTGGGCCCCTGGGGGAGTCGGCTGACTCTGGGGACCTAGCTGTTGGGGATGCGCCTGCTGTTTCTGTGGCGCCTCCCCCAGCCTCGGTACCCCAGGCACCTCAGCTGCCTCCACCCTTGCCTTAGCAGCAGCCGCAACAGACTTAGCGGCCGCAGTTGCAGCAGCAGCAGGGGGAAGTAGGCTTTGGGGGTGCTGGTTTTGGGGGTGCTGGTTTTGGGGGTGCTGACTCTGGGGATGCTGGTTTTGTGAGTAGTGCGTCCGGGGGTTCTGTCTGGGAGAGTGCCGGTGGTAGCCGAGGTGAAGCTGGAGGTCCTGGAGAGGACAGAGGGCAGAAACAGTAGCAGCAGTTGCCGCTGCCACAGCAGCAGCCGCAGCACCAGCGCTGCAGCAGAGCCCCTTGAGAAGTGGATTCATCCCCTTCAATCTGAATAGCGGCAACGTGTGCAGGCCGGCTGAGAGCGTCTGCTTTGTTTTTGTGGCCGGGCTTGTACACGATGTCGTAGTGAAAGTGTGTCTCGAGGAAGTCGATCCACCGGACCTGCCGCCTGGAAAGGTTGGGTTGTGTCTTCAAGTATTTCACGCTGCAGTGGTCGGTGTAGACGGTTGTTCCCTGGCGAAGACTGGTCATGGGGTGGAGATTTTCCCCCATCATTTCCTCCTTCTCGCGTCGAATCAGCTTCGTCGAAGTTGATTTTTCTGGAATCCCGCGGCCGTTTTCGGATCTTTTCTTTTTCGCCAGCTAGATCCGCGATCATTGGCGACTCCCGTTTTTTGTCTTCTGATTGGCTGAAGGAATCCCGCCACTGTTGCATGCGCGATACTCCGCGCGTGCGGCTTTCATTTTGTTGCAGTCGAAGATTCGATGGCCCGGCACCTCGCAAAAATCACACGTGTAGTTGGTGTTTTTTTGACGTGGCCGCCCCTCGAACCTGTCGACTTCCATCGGGTCGGCGAACGTGGGGTGAGCCGAGCGGTTGCCCTGTCGCGTACTGCCGACGTGCGTCCGTCGTGTCCCGGCATTGACCATGTCGAAGTGCTCCGCTGCCGAAACGAAGTCACTGTAGCTCGCGTAGTTTAACGCTGCCACCTGACGTTTGACTTCGGTCTTCAGCCCGGCGAGGTACGATTGTACTTTTTTCCCTTCGGTCAGGTCGGGAATGAGTTTATAAAATTCCTCCATCTGCTGCGTGTACTACGCTACACTCACAAACTGTCGATGGCGATGAATTTTTTCCCGGGCAAGGAAACTCGAATTTATCGGCTCGAATCGTTTCAGCAGGTAGGCGCGGAATTGCTGCCACGTGGCTTCACCGTGGATGAAGGTGCTGTTGCCGCCAATCCACTCGAGTGCCGGCCCTCGCATCAGTGGCGCCGCGAGTCGTACGCGTTGTCCGTCCCAGACTGGCGAGCTCCATCCGACCGCTGCGAAGTAGATCTCCATCCCGGCGATCCATCGGGGGGCGTCGGAGTTTCGATCGCTCGGATCGAATGGCTCAGGTGGGCGCGGTTTCGGAGCCTCGAGAAACTGCTGCGACTGCTGCGTCGTCGCCGTTGTCGAGTCCTGCTGCGCTCCGGCGAGTCGAGTTACTCGCTCGAACTCGTTTTGCCACGCTTCACGATCTGCTCGCATTTCCTCCTGAAGGGCTGCGATGCGTGCGAAGAGCTGCTGGGTAACCTCGCCGTTGTCAAAGGTTGCCATCCTGTTCAAACACGCGCGGGGGGGGTGGGGGGATTCGAAAAATCGCGGAGCTGGTGCTTACCAGAATCGGCGTCGAATTGGTCGCCCCCGGCGGTTTTTCGAGGCAGGTTTTCCCGCTGCTGCTGCTTTGTTGAGCGCGGCCGAGTGAGAAAAGCTCTGATTACCAGGTGTCACAGGATCGAAAGACTCGAGGAAAGGTTGCACTATCGATCTGTACAAGGCGCTTTTATACTTCCAGAGTACATCAGGTAACCAGGTTTATCTTATCCTAAGGGAATAGACCCTTCTAGAATATAGAATCACCCTGCGTATAGCCACGCGAGGTCATTGGCTTTAAGGGATTACGTCAGGATTACGCTAGATATAGCGCCCCAGTACATCCCAATCCTGGTCGGTGATATAATTATGATAGCAGGATAAACCAAAGGTTAATGGGAAATGGAGAATAGGAAACCAAATGAGATGAGATAAAAAGAGAAATGAAAGAAGGAAATAAGAAAAGGAACAAGTGGTGTAACGGGGTCGTGCTCTCACAGAAACGCTCGTCTAGAATCGTTCCCATAAAAACGCCCTTGCACAAACGCACCCACATCAACTCACCCACAGAAACGTTCCCATACAAACGGGCCCACAGAAACTTGCCCACAGAAATGCCTCCGCAGAAACGACCCCACAAAAGAGCCCCCATAGAAACGCTACCACAGAATCCCGCTCACACACACGTGCCCACAGAAACCCTATCACCGAAACGCACCCACAGAAAACGCTGCCACAGAAACGTCCCCACAAAAACGCGAACACACTGAACCCTAACAGAAACGTCCCCAAAGATACGCACCCACAGAAGCGCCCCCAGAGAACGGTCCTACAGAAACGCTCCCACATAAACGTTCCCACAGAAACGCGACCACAAAAACGTTCCTACGACATCGCTCCCACAGAAATCTCCGACCGTAACGCTCCCTCGGAAACTCTTTGACGGATATGCACCCACCGAAACGACGAACGTAACTTCTGAGTGCCCAAGTTCCCAGAATTCCCATCGCAGATTCGAAAAAGGAGACAAATCCGAGAGCACGCCGTTTTATTCTCGACCTGCCCCCGGGTTCCCGGTAGAAGAACATCAAGGCCAGGCAGACACTTTTCATTATATTTGCCCATCACCAAGCAACAAGGTGTTCTAAAGTATAACGGGTAAAAAAATCATTCAACACGTATCTTCTACATACCACTCAACCAAAGTGTTTCAACAATGTTTATCCTTCTCCCCCGGGTTAGCAACGCCATCGGAGTCTTGTCGAACGACGTCGCAAGACAACGTGGAGATTGCCGTCAAAACGGACTCCGTCGCCAGCTACAGTGGCGGCGACGACAGACCCACGGATAAGGGGTTTTATCAAGAGGGGCATGTTTTTTACCCATCCCCTTCGATGACGTAATCCCCGGAGGTTCGGCATTCGGGGGGGGGCAGGCGCTGGCGGGGCCCCCCCGACTGTTCTGCCCTAGGGGTCCCAGTCCCAAATGCGAGGACCTGGGCCTTGGGATTGCTGGGCAAATGCGCAGAACCTGAGAGAGTTGGGAGTCCTATTCCCTGCAGCTCCTCCCACTCCCTGCAGCTCCTCCCTCTCCCTGCACCCCCTCCCGCTCCCTGCAGCTCCTCCTGCTCCCTGCACCCCCTCCCACTCCCTACAGCTCCTCCCACTCCCTGCACCCCCTCCCACTCCCTGCAGCTACTCCCACTCCCTGCACCCCCTCCCACTCCCTGCAGATCCTCCCCCTCCCTACAGCCCCATACACCCCGTGCAGCCTCTCCTCTCCCCGCCCCAGGTTCTCCTCGTCCGAGGCGCTCCTCCCCTCCTATCACTTCTGCTTCTCGCCAGCTGCCGTTTTTCCCTATCTTTGTTGCAACCACAATGCTGTTCCAACATCCATGGCACCACACTAAACCGCCCCTCCTTACACCCCGTCTTCTTCTGTATTTTTTCCTTGCCGCACAGCTTCGCCTGCCGTCCCACTGTCCGCAGAATTCGTAGAGGCATTGGCGGACTGGTTCACCGACAACTTCACGATTGACGAGATCAATGCGATCCTACAGGACGTGGAGACACACGTGGCAGCAGCGCGACTCGCAGCTCTACCATCACCGGAGGAGCCACAAATGGCCTTAGTCATTGCGCCTGCCATGTGTCCCACTCTGAGCACACATCCCAACTGTCCTGAGCCAAGGAACAACCCCACCAGTGGTAATGCCCGCGGTGCCCAGGCGATGGCCAGGTTCCACGAGTCACTCATGCAGAAGCGGTAACCACTCGAGACCATTCCAGTCCAGCCAGGGATCTCAAAGAAACTGCGTGCAGCGGACGCCAAGCGCTGGTGCGGTTCAAATCCAGCCTCAAATGGGCCTTCTGAATACACACAGGTTACGGCCTACAACATTGCCGCGGAACGCACCATCGCTTATCTACAGCAGCAACATACCTATTTCCCTAGGCGTAAAGGAGTGGATTCAGGGAAAACAACCCTATCTCTCATTCGTTATGCCAAGCGCTCAGTATCAAGCGGCACCAGCCATTGAATGCCAAGTTCTCTAGGGATTGTATAAAAATATCTCTTACAAGCCAACTCAAGGGCAATCCATATTACATTGTTGGAACCAAGACACCATATTACTCGAAGATATTTAGACACTTTGGCAATGGGAACACATAGGTGAGACCAGTGCATAAGCCGCAACTGGAGTCAAGCACACTATGCTTCGACTCATACCATCCTAGGCATAGCCTTAGCCTGAGAAGCTCACCTAGCGATAAATAGTTTTCCAGGAAAAGGCTGGCAGCTTACCAGCAAGGAGTGTCTTGTCCCAACATACAGATGTACTTTCAGTAGTGAGCTAATAAACACATTACAAACTGACTACACACCTGGCACTTGTTGGGTTGGACATGTAGAATGCTAAAAGCACAAATAATGTCAACTTTATATGTGTACGAATATATTGCTAACCAGGTGTATTCACTTAACGCCAGGAGTCTCCCTAAACCTCGAAGTTCAGACTCGGTCATGCGCTTCGTATACAAGAAAGATGCCATTTCGTTTGCGTCACATGGCATGGCACGCCATCGAACAGGTTCTACAATGCTGCCATCTGAGCATTGCTGGCAATTTCGGCAGAAAAATGCTGCAAAATTGACGAATCACAAGCTAGCATGCAACCGCGAAAGTTTATGCGAGCTGCCAGCACAATATCTGCACCACATACTGTTAGAAATAGACTGCAAATACCACTTTTGTATTTGTACTTTTATATCCTAGTTTAGGTTGTGAATGTTCTAGTGGGTTGGGGTGTACTCACAAATCCCAACCTCACCCAATTGTGATCCCCACAATCTCCAATTACCCAATTGGAGATTCCGGAGATCCCAATGGGGATTCCCTCCAATTCCCCCTTCATCCATTCTCTCTCACCTTGCCATGTACTTATAGAGCCTTGGGCTCCTTACCTAATCAATCATTTCAACTCTATTTCTTACATGGTATCAGAGCAACCTATCCGCACACGCGGATCAAGGTCCTAATCTGAACGTGCCCGCGCTACGCGCACTTCATCGCCGCGACATTCGTTTCGAGTCGTCCGAATTTCGACGTGCTCCACTCTGCAGTCGCGCCTCTCATCGTCGACCACCTTCGCGCTCGACATCGTTGAATTTTTCATCTCTGAAGTGTTCACGCTTCTCGTCGTCGATTTCCTCCTCGGTTCTCCTTGGTCGAATCTCAATTTCGACCATCTCTCAAAACTCGTTCTCGAGTTTCCCCTCAGACCCCGCCAAAATAGGCGAACTCCCCTCGCGAAATCGCCTCCACGAACGTCTCGCGTCAAGCAGGAGCAGGTACACAGATTGAAGCGGAGCGGAGCTGGTTGCGGAGCTGGTTGCGGAGCAAGTTGCGGAGCTGTGTAGCTGCGGGACAGGGCCTGGGGGTGTGTGGGGGGGTGTGTGGGTCCGGGGTTAGACATAGGCTCAGATTCAGTTTCAAGTCAGCGTTTTAACGAATTTTTGCCGACTCCATTTCCTACTTAGCGGCATTTTGATAATGCCGTCATAGTGATTTTCAGCAATTCTCGTCGACCAATTTCCAGAAGTGCCGCGCTGCACACCGACAATGGCTTACTCAACCACTTCACTCGCCAACCCGATCCGGCTCCTTCGTCTCGAGCTGGACGGCACATGCTCCAACTACAAGGCTTGGCGCTATGGTGTCGACAAGCACCTCCTCAGTCGCGAGGTGAAGGGGCTCGAGCTCACCGACGTCCTTCTCAACATCGGTGACGGCAAAGAGCCTCCTAAACCCGAGAGGTCCGCCGATCCAGCTAATGCCGCCGCCGAAGCAGTTTATGCTGCTGCACTGCTCAAGTACAAGAATTGGGAGAAGGCCGATGGTGCGGTCATTAGTGTCTTCATGGGCACCACTCCTCCCGAACTCGTCGAATTCTACCACAACTACCCGTCTGCCAACGCCATTTGGCTCCACCTCGAGGATCGCTTCCTGAACAAGACTGCAGTGGGAGTTGCTATACTCATCCCCAGCATGTTCCAAGTGCGGCTCGAGGACTCGCCAGGCATGGCGGACTATGTCACCAAGGTGCAGTCCATTCATGGTGAACTCAAACAGTTGGGGATAGTCTTCCCCGAGCAAGCCCCTGCAGCCGCTCTCCTAGTCGGCCTCACTCCGGCATACGAAGTCACACGCAAGATGCTCTTGGGCCTTGCTCCTGCAGACCTCACATTTGCCAAGGTCTCATCCGCGCTCCTTTCTGCCGAAAAGGACAACAGCGCTCAAGCCAAGGCCAATGCAATCCGCGCTCCCATGCCTCAAGCCTATGCCGCTTCGGCGCCATTCCAGCGCAACCGCTTTCCCCCGTGTCCCTATGTCATCAAGCGCGACCCTCGTGCCGGCCAGGTGTGTGGCGGCACCAACCACGCCCTTGCCTCCTGCTTCAAGAAAAAGGATGACGATTGGTATGCCGTCAATGGGACCGCCTCGAAGCCGCCAAGCTGGATGGTCAATCGTGCTCCTCGCAAGGTCAATCAAGTCAAAGCGCAGGAATCCGTGCAGGCTGCTGTAGCTCCCACTGCTGATGTGCGCCTCCACATATTGTTCCCTGGCACTGCCATGATTAATGAGACGATTTCGCAATGTCCCGGCTCACAAAGCACCTCAGTCACAATAGAGTTCACCCTCGAATATGGGGCCACTCACACGGTTCTCAAGGAAGATTACTCCTTCAAGCCATGCGAGACACCAATCCGTCTACTAGGAGCAGACTCCAGTTTCACAACACACGCCAAGGGCTCCTCCACAGTTCCGTGCCCAGCTTTTCCTTCGGGCAGTGTCACCGGCATATGTGTTCCCACACTACGCCACAATCTCGTGGCCCAACACGTGCTCCAACGGGCAGGCGTCACCACGATCTTCCCAGCACACTCGGATCACGGTGACCTCTTCGACCCTAAGTCCAACGAGCTCCTAGCACGCTTCACACTCAACAGTAGCAAGCTCTACACACTGCGTTCACTTGCACCTCTCGCCGCCCTCTCCCAAGCGCAAGCTGCCAGCACCAGTCCGTGTTCCTCTCGCAGCTTCGCCAACCCAACCATCCTTTACCACCATCGCTTGGGTCACCCCAACTTCCGTACACTTGCCGACATTGCTTCCAAGAAACTTCTTCTTGGCCTCCCGTCGGCGCTTCCTACACCAACAGACTCACCTGCACCCACCTGCCTAGACTGCACCAAGAGCAAGCTTAGGCAGCAGCCGCATCCTTCCTCCCCATCCGTCGCAGCTGCTCCGCTGGACCTAGTGCACATGGATGTCTGGGGCCCAGCTCCAGTCGCATCCCGAGGCGGTCATCGGTACTTTCTTACACTAGTCGATGACCACTCGCGGTATGTTTCTGTGCAACTCCTGCATACCAAGGCGGAGGCACCTGATGTCATCATGGCGTGGGTGCACCAGGCTCAAGTCACGTTCGGCACTCCTCTGAAGTGCCTCCATTCTGATGGCGGGGGAGAATTTCGCAATGGCAAACTCGATAACTTCTGTGCGGCCCAAGGGATTCGGCAAACCTTCACGCTCCCCAAAAGCCCACAGCAAAATGGCATTGCAGAGAGCCGCAACCACACCTTGGTTCAGATCGCTCGCTGCCTCCTCAGTCACCCCAGCGCACCACGGTCACTCTGGGGATATGCCCTCTTCCATGCGGCACTCCTCTACAATCTTTATCCGCATCCCAACCGGCCCGACACCACACCTACCGCTCTCTGGCTTGGGGTCACGCCTTCCGCCCGCTCTCTACGCGTCTGGGGGTGTACCGCGTATGTGTTGCTAAGCCCCCACACGCGCAGGAAGCAAGGTGGCAAGCTTGGTCCCAAAACCCAGACCTGCATGTACCTGGGGCACAACTCCGACTCCCCAGACTACTTATTCCTCAACCCACTCACCAGACAGCTGATTCGCAGCCGTGATGTCGTCTTCGATGAGACACGCCCATTCCACTCTGCGACCACGGGCGAGCCTCCTCCACCTCCCCCGACGCTTGTTTGGGCAGACTTCGATGCCCCACCTCCGGCCGCTGCCCCTTCTCCGGGGCCTTCTCCGTCCGACGTGTCTCACCCGGCCTCCCCAGTATCCTCCGCAGCGGCACCTCCTCCTGCTCCGCCTTCCCCGCGCGTCGAGCCCGGCTCACCAGTCTCCTATCGGAGGCGCCCAGTCCCTCCGGTCCCACCGCAGCCGCCTTCGTGTCCGGTCTCTAGTCGCACTCGTTCCAAGGGACCGGCTCCGCCTCTCGCCTGGGGACCAGCCGCCTTCTCCATCCGGTGTTCGGTCACTCCGCCTCCTCCTGCCGGGGGTGATGTCCCCTCCATCCGTATTCCCCCCCGTGCACTTCTGGAGGACAGGCATGAGGAGCTGTTTGACCTTCACGCGGTCTGCCAATTTCTCTCTCACATCTTCCCGGACATTACTGACTGCCCTTCCCTCAACTTCACCGAGAACCCGACCATTCCGACTCCTCGCACAAAAGAGGAAGCTCTCTCGGGGCCTTATAAGAAGGAGTGGAAGGCAGCAATGGATGTGGAGAACGAGGCGTTCATTCGCAACAATAGCTTTGACGATGTTGTTCCCCCTTCCGGTGTCAACATCGTCGGCGGAAAATGGATCTTCCGAGTCAAACAACTCCCAGGCGAAGCTCCACTGTTCAAGGCACGATACGTGGTGAAGGGTTTCACCCAGAAGGAGTATCTCGACTTCTTCGAAACATTCTTGCCCACGGCCAAGCTCCCGACTGTGTGCGCTCTTCTTGATATAGCCGCTCGCGGCAACTTCGAGATCAAGTCCATGGACGCCTCCTCCGCCTTTCTCCAAGGCCAGCTCAAGGAGGATGTTCACATGGAACGCCCATCGGGGTTTCTTGGCACTTACCCTGCCAACACAGTGTGGAAGCTGAAGCGCCCAGTGTATGGCCTCAAGCAGGCTCCTCGTGAGTGGCACAACAAGGTGAAGGAAGTCCTCCTCGCACTTGAATTCATCCCTCTGCCTCAGATTCCAGTCTCTTCATTCGTCACTCCTCCGAGCCCTTCTACATCCTCGTCTACGTCAACGACTTCATTCTAGCCGCCAGAGATCCAGCCGACATGGCAGCTGTCCAGTCTGCTCTCAGCTCCGCCCTTCTCATGAAGAATCTTGGTGACCTCAAGAACTACCTGGGGATGGAGATCACTCGAGACCGCCAGGCTTGCACGATCACCCTCTCCCAGGAGTCCTACATCGACAACCTTCTCAAGCGGTTCGACATGGACTCCAGTAACTCTGTCTCCACTCCACTCCCACTACAGCATCAGCTCACGGCCCCTCCAGTTCCTTCTCCTGACGCCTACCCGTACCCTGAGCTAGTCGGTTCACTCATGTATGCCATGATGTGCACTCGACCAGACTTGGCTTACCCGGTTAGTGTCCTCTCTCGGTACGTCTCCCCCGGACGCTACACTGCCTTGCATTGGTCTGCAGCCAAGAGGGTCCTCCGCTATCTACAAGCCACCAAGTCCCACATTCTCACTCTTGGTGGTACCTCTCCAGTCAAGCTCGAGGGATACACAGACTCCTCATGGGCCGATGACCAGACTGACAGAAGCTCCTCCCAAGGGTACTGCTTCACCCTTGGTAGCGGAGTCATCAGCTGGCGCTCCACTCGGTCCTCTGCAGTCTTTCTGTCGTCCTTCGAGGCCGAGCTCTACGCGGGCACAATGGCTCCTCAAGAGGCACGCTGGCTCTCCTTTCTCCTCGCTGAGTTAGGCTACCCCTAGCAGTCGCCAGCCACGCCAGCCAGCCCGATCACACCAGCCACGCCACCCGCGCCAGCCAGAACCAGCCAGCGCCAGCCGCGCTAGCCACGGCTGCCAGTGCCAGCCGCACTTCTCATCGCCAGCTCGTGCCAGCCGCGCTGCCTGCACCAGCCCGCGCCGCCCGCTCTAGCCACGCCAGCTCACGCCCGCCGAGCCGCTCGCGCCACCCAGCGCCAGCCGCACCAGTCACGCCGCTCCTCGCTGCGCCAACCAGAGCTAGCCGCGCCACTCCTTGCTGCCCGCTCGCCGGCCACGACGCCGCCGCCACTAGCCTGCGTGTCGCTGGCTAGTCGCTGGCTTGCCAGCCAACTGCCACGCCACCGCTGCTGCCACTGCTTCCGCCACTGTTGCCACTTCCACATCTGCCGCCACAGCCACCAGAATGGCGACGGCCTGCATTTTCGTTCTGCGCCTGGATGGGGAGGGGCGAGCTGTCGGATTCGCGACCTGGCAGGAGACCGTCATCATGCAGCTGTTGAGCCAGCGAGTCAACCACGAGTCCTTGGACGCCCACGTCTCTAGTGAGCTCCCTGCTCCCCCCCGCCCGTGCACTCTCGCTGCTGACACAATATCTATGCAGCAGGCTGTGCACGCTGCTGTCCGTATTGCGTACTCAGCCTGGGCATCATGCGACGCCATTGCTCGTGTCACCATCCTCAGGTGCCTACCGGTTGACGAGCACTTTGTGGGTGCTGCATTGGCCTGCGCCCTCTGGACCGCCATCCTTGCTATGTAATCCACCCCGTCATCTGCTATTCTTGGTTGCCTCCTCCTCCCTTTCTTCCACCCCGACCTGACTTCTTTCACTATTGTGGCTGACTTAGTCGCGCACATGCACTCCCTTGAGGCTTGCTGGCATGCGGCCTGTACTGAGGCCCAGCTGGCCCTTGCCCCACCCCCCTTCTACGCCACTATCTCCTTCTTCGTCACCTGCCTCCCTGACTGCCTTGACCCTACCCGCGACGCCCTCCATGCTCGCCACCCCTCTGAGCTCACCCTTGACCTCTTCTCTAGCTCCCTGACTGAGATAGAGGACTGCTTCCGCGCCATTGTTGGTTCCACTGGTGCAACGGCGGTCCCTATCTTTCAGGGCAGCGCTCCCTCCCATGTGAGTGTCCCTTCTGCCTTTGCCTCTGTCGCCAAGACTGCAGTGGCTGCCTTTGCTCCAAGCCACTCCTCAGGTGGCAAGGGCAAGGGCAAGTGGGGCAAGGGTCATGAGGGGTCGGTAGCATCGGGTGGAGGGGGTGCGGGTGCGGATGGAGAGGGTGGTTAGTCAGAGTCGGGGACTGTGCAGCAGCAGTATCAGCAGCTGCCATGGGGGCTGACGGACCCTGGGAGTGGTGGTCGTGGTGGAGGCCGTGGAGGTCTCGTCTGGTGTCTCCCACGCCACTCCGCTCCCCTCGGTTGGGCCCGTGGGGGAGTTGGGTGACTTTGGGGGCCCAGCCTGCTGCCTCTCTACTGCCTCCCCCAGCTTTGGTAAACCAGGTGCCTCAGCAGCCTCTCCCCTTGCCTCAGCAGCAGCCGCAGCAGACTCCGCGGCCGCAGCAGCAGGAGGCAGTGTGCTCTAGTGGTGCTGGCTTTGGGGGTGCTGGTTCTAGAGGTGCTGAATCTAGGGGTGCTGGTTCGGTGAGTGGTGCATCCGGGGGAACTTGTCATGGGGGAGCTTTTCAGGAGAGTGCCAGTGGTAGCCGAGGTGGAGCTGGAGGTCTTGCTGAGGACAGGCAGCAGCAGCAGCAGCAGGAGAAGCAGCCGCCACAGCAGCAGCCGCCATAGCAGCAGCAGCCGCAGTCTGCTCTTCGACTTCTTGGTTTTGCTCCCGGTTCTCCTGACCGACCGCCCGTCCCTCCTTCAGAGCGTGCCCCTGTTTACGGCCCACTGTTTACTCCCCTGGACTCCTCTTTGGCAGATATCCCCCCGCGCTCTCCTCCGTCCCCTGTCCAGTCCCCTTTCCCCCCTTGTCCCCAGTCACCTGTTCTTCCTCATTGGATCCGTCATCCCTCTAGTGCTCGTCCTATTTCTCCTTGTGCTAGTGTCCACCCTATGGTCCTTCGTCCTCGTGCTCCTGCAATCACCGTTCTTCCGTTACCTCCTCCGTCGTCGCACCCACAATCCTCTGCTCCTCCCTCTAACTCTGCTCGCACTGCTAGTGCTACCTGTAAGAAATAGAGTTGAAATGGTTGATTAGGTAAGGAGCCCAAGGCTCTATAAGTACATGGCAAGGTGAGAGAGAATGGATGAAGGGGGAATCGGAGGGAAACCCCATTGGGATCTCCGAAATCTCCAATTGGGTAATTGGAGATTGTGGGGATCACAATTGGGTGAGGTTGGGATTTGTGAGTACACCCCAACCCACTAGAACATTCACAACCTAAACTAGGATATAAAAGTACAAATACAAAAATGGTATTTGCAGTCTATTTCTAACACACCCCCATAGACTGCAAACCCGGTCAAGGAGCACATAGCCCCATGGAACGGAGAAGGCGATGGTGGTCAGCCTTGCCGAGAGCCTTGGTAAAGAGGTCGGCGACGTTGCAATCTGAGGCGATGTACCGTACCGTCAGCTGGTCACTCTGAACAAGATCTCGGATGAAGAAATGACGAAGTTCGATGTGCTTGGTGCGAGAGTGGAACACAGGATCCTTGGTGAGATGAATGGCACTCTGGTTGTCACACCATAGGGTGGGCGACTGCTGGGGGTAGCCTAACTCAGCGAGGAGAAAGGAGAGCCAACGTGCCTCTTGAGCAGCCATTGTGCCCGCGTAGAGCTCGGCCTCGCAGGATGACAGGGAGACTGCAGAGGACCGAGTGGAGCGCCAGCTGATGACTCCGCTACCAAGGGTGAAGCAGTACCCTTGGAAGGAGCGTCTGTCAGTCTGGTCATCGGCCCATGAGGAGTCTGTGTATCCCTCGAGCTTGACTGGAGAGGTACCACCAAGAGTGAGGATGTGAGACTTGGTGGCTTGTAGATAGCGGAGGACCCTCTTGGCTGCAGACCAATGCGAGGCAGTGTAGCGTCCGGGGGAGACGTACCGAGAGAGGACACTAACCGGGTAAGCCAAGTCTGGTCGAGTGCACATCATGGCATACATGAGTGAACCGACTAGCTCAGGGTACGGGTCCTTGCAGGCGTCAGGAGAAGGAACTGGAGGGGCCGTGAGCTGATGCTGTAGTGGGAGTGGAGTGGAGACAGAGTTACTGGAGTCCATGTCGAACCGCTTGAGAAGGTTGTCGATGTAGGACTCCTGGGAGAGGGTGATCGTGCAAGCCTGGCGGTCACGAGTGATCTCCATCCCCAGGTAGTTCTTGAGGTTACGAAGATCCTTCATGAGAAGGGCGGAGCTGAGAGCAGACTGGACAGCTGCCATGTCGGCTGGATCTCTGGCGGCTAGAATGAAGTCGTTGACGTAGACGAGGATGTAGAAGGGCTCGGAGGAGTGACGAATGAAGAGACTGGAATCTGAGGCAGAGGGATGAATTCAAATGCGAGGAGGACTTCCTTCACCTTGTTGTGCCACTCACGAGGAGCCTGCTTGAGGCCATACACTGGGCGCTTCAGCTTCCACACTGTGTTGGCAGGGTAAGTGCCAAGAAACCCCGATGGGCGTTCCATGTGAACATCCTCCTTGAGCTGGCCTTGGAGAAAGGCGGAGGAGGCGTCCATGGACTTGATCTCGAAGTTGCCGCGAGCGGCTATATCAAGAAGAGCGCGCACAGTCGGGAGCTTGGCCGTGGGCGAGAATGTTTCGAAGAAGTCGAGATACTCCTTCTGGGTTAAACCCTTCGCCACGTATCGTGCCTTGAACAATGGAGCTTCGCCTGGGAGTTGTTTGACTCGGAAGATCCATTTTCCGCCGACGATGTTGACACCGGAAGGGGGAACAACATCGTCAAAGCTGTTGTTGCGAATGAACGCCTCGTTCTCCACATCCATTGCTGCCTTCCACTCCTTCTTATAAGGCACCAAGAGAGCTTCCTCTTTTGTGCGAGGAGTCCGAATGGTCGGGTTCTCGGTGAAGTTGAGGGAAGGGCAGTCAGTAATGTCCGGGAAGATGTGAGAGAGAAATTGGCAGACCGCGTGAAGGTCAAACAGCTCCTCATGCCTATCCTCCAGAAGTGCACGGGGGGGAATACGGATGGAGGGGACATCACCCCCGGCAGGAGGAGGCGGGGTGACCGAACACCGGATGGAGAAGGCGGCTGGTCCCCAGGCGAGAGGCGGAGCCGGTCCCTTGGAACGAGTGCGACTAGAGACCGGAGACGAAGGCGGCTGCGGTGAGACCGGAGGGACTGGGCGCCTCCGATAGAAGACTGGTGAGCCGGGCTCGACGCACGGGGAAGGCGGAGCAGGAGGAGGTGCCGCTGCGGAGGATACTGGGGAGGCCGGGTGAGACACGCCGGACGGAGAAGGCCCCGGAGAAGGGGCAGCGGCCGGAGGTGGGGCATCGAAGTCTGCCCAAACAAGCGTCAGGGGAGGTGGAGGAGGCTTGCCCGTGGTCGCAGAGTGGAATGGGCGTGTCTCATCGAAGACGACATCACGGCTGCGAATCAGCTTTCCGGTGATTGGGTTGAGGAATAAGTAGTCTGGGGAGTCGGAGTTGTGCCCCAGGTACATGCAGGTCTGGGTTTTGGGACCAAGCTTGCCACCTTGCTTCCTGCGCGTGTGGGGGCTTAGCAACACATACGCGGTACACCCCGAGACGCGTAGAGAGCGGGCGGAAGGTGTGACCCCAAGCCAGAGAGCGGTAGGTGTGGTGTCGGGCCGGTGGGGATGCGGATAAAGATTGTAGAGGAGTGCCGCATGGAAGAGGGCATATCCCCAGAGTGACCGTGGTGCGTTGGCGTGACTGAGGAGGCAGCGAGCGATCTGAACCAAGGTGTGGTTGCGGCTCTCTGCAATGCCATTCTGCTGCGGGCTTTCGGGGAGCGTGAAGGTTTGCCGAATCCCTTGGGCCGCACAGAAGTTATCGAGTTTGCCATTGCGAAATTCTCCCCCACCATCAGAATGGAGGCACTTCAGAGGAGTGCCGAACGTGACTTGAGCCTGGCGCACCCACGCCATGATGACATCAGGTGCCTTCGCCTTGGTACGCAGGAGGTGCACAGAAACATACCGCGAGTGGTCATCGACTAGTGTAAGAAAGTACCGATGACCGCCTCGGGATGCGACTGGAGCTGGGCCCCAGACATCCATGTGCACTAGGTCCAGCGGAGCAGCTGCGACCGATGGGGAGGAAGGATGCGGCTGCTGCCTGAGCTTGTTCTTGGTGCAGTCTAGGCAGGTGGGTGCAGGAGAGTTTGTTAGTGGAGGAAGCGCCAACGGGAGGCCAAGAAGAAGTTTCTTGGAAGCGATGTCGGCAAGTGTACGGAAGTTGGGGTGACCCAAGCGATGGTGGTAGAGGATGGTTGGGTTGGCAAAGCTGCGACACGAACACGGAGTGGTGCTGGCAGCTTGCGCTTGGGAGAGGGCGGCGAGAGGTGCAGGTGAACGCAGTGTGTAGAGCTTGCTACTGTTGAGTGTGAAGCGTGCTAGGAGCTTGTTGGACTTAGGGTCGAAGAGGTCACAGTGATCCGAGTGTGCTGGGAAGATCGTGGTGACGCCTGCCCGTTGGAGCTCGTGTTGGGCCACGAGATTGTGGCGTAGTGTGGGAACACACATGCCGGTGACACTGCCCGAAGGAAAAGCTGGGCACGAAACTGTGGAGGAGCCCTTGGCGTGTGTTGTGAAACTGGAGTCTGCTCCTAGTAGACGGATTGGTGTCTCGTATGGCTTGAAGGAGTGTTCTTCCTTGAGAACCGTGTGAGTGGCCCCACTGTCGAGGGTGAACTCTATTGTGGCTGAGGTGCTTTGTGAGCCAGGACACTGCGAAATTGTCTCATTAATCATGGCAGTGCCAGGGAACAACATGTTGAGGCGCACATCAGCAGTGGGAGCTATAGCAGCCTGCACGGATTCCTGCGCTTCGACTTGATTGACCTTGCGAGGAGCACGATTGACCATCCAGCTTGGCAGCTTCGAGGCGGTCCCATTGACGGCATACCAATCGTCATCCTTTTTCTTGAAGCCGGAGGCAAGGGCGTGGTTGGTGCCGCCACACACCTGGCCGGCACGAGGGCCGCGCTTGATGACATAGGGACACTGGGGGAAGCGGTTGCGCTGGAATGGCGCCGAAGCGGCATAGGCTTGAGGCACGGGAGCGCGGATTGCATTGGCCTTGGCTTGAGCGCTGTTGTCCTTTTCGGCAGAAAGGAGCGCGGATGAGACCTTGGCAAATGTGAGGTCTGCAGGAGCAAGGCCCAAGAGCATCTTGCGTGTGACTTCGTATGCCGGAGTGAGGCCGACTAGGAGAGCGGCTGCAGGGGCTTGCTCGGGGAAGACTATCCCCAACTGTTTGAGTTCACCATGAATGGACTGCACCTTGGTGACATAGTCCGCCATGCCTCGCGAGTCCTCGAGCCGCACTTGGAACATGCTGGGGATGAGTATAGCAACTCCCACTGCAGTCTTGTTCAGGAAGCGATCCTCGAGGTAGAGCCAAATGGCGTTGGCAGACGGGTAGTTGTGGTAGGTTTCGACGAGTTCGGGAGGAGTGGTGCCCATAAAGACACTAATGACCGCACCATCGGCCTTCTCCCAATTCTTGTACTTGAGCAGTGGAGCAGCATAAACTGCTTTGGCAGCGGCATTAGCTGGATCGGCAGACCTCTCGAGTTTAGGAGGCTCTTTGCTGTCACCGATGTTGAGAAGGACGTCGGTGAGCTCGAGCCCCTTCACCTCGCGACTGAGGAGGTGCTTGTCGACACCATAGCGCCAAGCCTTGTAGTTGGAGCATGTGCCCTCCGGCTCAAGACGAAGGAGCGGGATCGGGTTTTAAGAGATGGTCGAAATTGAGATTCGACCAAGGAGAACCGAGGAGGAAATCGACGACGAGAAGCGTGAACGCTTCAGTGATGAAAAATTCAACGAGGTCGAGCGCGAAGGTGGTCGACGATGAGAGGCGCGACTGCAGAGTGGAGCACGTCGAAAATTCCGACGACTCGAAACGAATGTCGCGACGATGAAGTGCGCGTAGCGCGGGCACGTTCAGATTAGGACCTTGGTCCGCGTGTGCGGATAGGTCACTCTGATACCATGTAAGACAGAGTTGAAATGATTGATTAGGTAAGGAGCCCAAGGCTCTATAAGTACATGGCAAGGTGAGAGAATGGATGAAGGGGGAATTGGAGGGAATCCCTATTGGGATCTCCGGAATCTCAAAGTGAATGCAACAACAGTGAGAAATAGAGTTGAAATGATTGATTAGGTAAGGAGCCCAAGGCTCTATAAGTACATGGCAAGGTGAGAGAGAATGGATGAAGGGGGAATTGGAGGGAATCCCCATTGGGATCTCCGGAATCTCCAATTGGGTAATTGGAGATTGTGGGGATCACAATTGTGTGAGGTTGGGATTTGTGAGTACACCCCAACCCACTAGAACATTCACAACCTAAACTAGGATATAATAGTACAAATACAAAAGTGGTATTTGCAGTCTATTTCTAACACACCCCCATAGACTGCAAACCCGGTCAAGGAGCACATAGCCCCATGGAACGGAGAAGGTGATGGTGGTCAGCCTTGCCGAGAGCCTTGGTAAAGAGGTCGGCGAGGTTGCAATCTGAGGCGATGTACCGTACCGTCAGCTGGTCACTCTGAACAAGATCTCGGATGAAGAAATGACGAAGTTCGATGTGCTTGGTGCGAAAGTGGAACACAGTATCCTTGGTGAGGTGAATGGCACTCTGGTTGCCACACTACAGGGTGGGCGACTGCTGGGGGTAGCCTAACTCAGCGAGGAGAAAGGAGAGCCAACGTGCCTCTTGAGCAGCCATTGTGCCCGCGTAGAGCTCGGCCTCGCAGGACGACAGGGAGACTGCAGAGGACCGAGTGGAGCGCCAGCTGATGACTCCGCTACCAAGGGTGAAGCAGTACCCTTGGGAGGAGCGTCTGTCAGTCTGGTCATCGGCCCATGAGGAGTCTGTGTATCCCTCGAGCTTGACTGGAGAGGTACCACCAAGAGTGAGGATGTGAGACTTGGTGGCTTGTAGATAGCGGAGGACCCTCTTGGCTGCAGACCAATGCGAGGCAGTGTAGCGTCCGGGGGAGACGTACCAAGAGAGGACACTAACCGGGTAAGCCAAGTCTGGTCTAGTGCACATCATGGCATACATGAGTGAACCGACTAGCTCAGGGTACGGGTCCTTGCAGGCGTCAGGAGAAGGAACTGGAGGGGCTGTGAGCTGATGCTGTAGTGGGAGTGGAGTGGAGACAGAGTTATTGGAGTCCATGTCGAACCGCTTGAGAAGGTTGTCGATGTAGGACTCCTAGGAGAGGGTGATCGTGCAAGCCTGGCGGTCACGAGTGATCTCCATCCTCAGGTAGTTCTTGAGGTCACCAAGATCCTTCATGAGAAGGGCGGAGCTGAGAGCAGACTGGACAGCTGCCATGTAGGCTGGATCTCTAGCAGATAGAATGAAGTCGTCGAGGTAGACGAGGATGTAGAAGGGCTCGGAGGAGTGACGAACGAAGAGACTGGAATCTGAGGCAGAGGGATGGAAGTCAAGTGCGAGGAGGACTTCCTTCACCTTGTTGTGCCACTCACGAGGAGCCTGCTTGAGGCCATACACTGGGCGCTTCAGCTTCCACACTGTGTTGGTAGGGTAAGTGCCAGGAAACCCCGGTGGGCGTTCCATGTGAACATCCTCCTTGAGCTGGCCTTGGAGAAAGGCGGAGGAGGCGTCCATGGACTTGATCTCGAAGTTGCCGCGAGCGGCTATATCAAGAAGAGCGCGCACAGTCGGGAGCTTGGCCGTGGGCGAGAATGTTTCGAAGAAGTCGAGATACTCCTTCTGGGTTAAACCCTTCGCCACGTATCGTGCCTTGAACAATGGAGCTTCGCCTGGGAGTTGTTTGACTCGGAAGATCCATTTTCCGCCGACGATGTTGACACCGGAAGAGGGAACAATATCGTCAAAGCTGTTGTTGCGAATGAACGCCTCGTTCTCCACATCCATTGCTGCCTTCCACTCCTTCTTATAAGGCCCCGAGAGAGCTTCCTCTTTTGTGCGAGGAGTCCGAATGGTCGGGTTCTCGGTGAAGTTGAGGGAAGGGCAGTCAGTAATGTCCGGGAAGATGTGAGAGAGAAATTGGCTGACCGCGTGAAGGTCAAACAGCTCCTCATGCCTGTCCTCCAGAAGTGCACGGGGGGGAATACGGATGGAGGGGACATCACCCCCGGCAGGAGAAGGCGGGGTGACCGAATACCGGATGGAGAAGGCGGCTGGTCCCCAGGCGAGAGGCGGAGCCGGTCCCTTGGAACGAGTGCGACTAGAGACCGGACACGAAGGCGGCTGCGGTGGGACCGGAGGGACTGGGCGCCTCCGATAGGAGACTGGTGAGCCGGGCTCGACGCGCGGGGAAGGCGGAGCAGGAGGAGGTGCCGCTGCGGAGGATACTGGGGAGGCCGGGTGAGACACGCCGGACGGAGAAGGCCCCGGAGAAGGGGCAGCGGCCGGAGGTGGGGCATCGAAGTCTGCCCAAACAAGCGTCGGGGGAGGTGGAGGAGGCTCGCCCGTGGTCACAGAGTGGAATGGGCGTGTCTCATCGAAGACGACATCACGGCTGCGAATCAGCTGTCTGGTGATTGGGTTGAGGAATAAGTAGTCTGGGGAGTCGGAGTTGTGCCCCAGGTACATGTAGGTTTGGGTTTTGGGACCAAGCTTGCCACCTTGCTTCCTGCGCGTGTGGGGGCTTAGCAACACATACGCGGTACACCCCCAAACGCGTAGAGAGCGGGCGGAAGGCGTGACCCCAAGCCAGAGAGTGGTAGGTGTGGTGTCGGGCTGGTGGGGATGCGGATAAAGATTGTAGAGGAGTGCCGCATGGAAAAGGGCATATCCCCAGAGTGACCGTGGTGCGTTGGCGTGACTGAGGAGGCAGCGAGCGATCTGAGCCAAGGTGTGGTTGCGGCTCTCTGCAATGCCATTCTGCTGCGGGCTTTCGGGGAGCGTGAAGGTTTGCCGAATCCCTTGGGCCGCACAGAAGTTATCGAGTTTGCCATTGCGAAATTCTCCCCCACCATCAGAATGGAGGCACTTCAGAGGAGTGCCGAACGTGACTTGAGCATGGCGCACCCACGCCATGATGACATCAGGTGCCTCCGCCTTGGTATGTAGGAGGTGCACAGAAACATACCGCGAGTGGTCATCGACTAGTGTAAGAAAGTACCGATGACCGCCTCGGGATGCGACTGGAGCTGGGCCCCAGACATCCATGTGCACTAGGTCCAGCGGAGCAGCTGCGACCGATGGGGAGGAAGGATGCGGCTGCTGCCTGAGCTTGTTCTTGGTGCAGTCTAGGCAGGTGGGTGCAGGAGAGTTTGTTAGTGGAGGAAGCGCCAACGGGAGGCCAAGAAGAAGTTTCTTGGAAGCGATGTCGGCAAGTGTACGGAAGTTGGGGTGACCCAAGCGATGGTGGTAGAGGATGGTTGGGTTGGCAAAGCTGCGACACGAACACGGAGTGGTGCTGGCAGCTTGCGCTTGGGAGAGGGCGGCGAGAGGTGCAGGTGAACGCAGCGTGTAGAGCTTGCTACTGTTGAGTGTGAAGCGTGCTAGGAGCTTGTTGGACTTAGGGTCGAAGAGGTCACAGTGATCCGAGTGTGCTGGGAAGATCGTGGTGACGCCTGCCCGTTGGAGCTCGTGTTGGGCCACGAGATTGTGGCGTAGTGTGGGAACACACATGCCGGGGACACTGCCCGAAGGAAAAGCTGGGCACGAAACTGTGGAGGAGCCCTTGGCGTGTGTTGTGAAACTGGAGTCTGCTCCTAGTAGACGGATTGGTGTCTCGTATGGCTTGAAGGAGTGTTCTTCCTTGAGAACCGTGTGAGTGGCCCCACTGTCGAGGGTGAACTCTATTGTGGCTGAGGTGCTTTGTGAGCCAGGACACTGCGAAATTGTCTCATTAATCATGGCAGTGCCAGGGAACAACATGTTGAGGCGCACATCAGCAGTGGGAGCTATAGCAGCCTGCACGGATTCCTGCGCTTCGACTTGATTGACCTTGCGAGGAGCACGATTGACCATCCAGCTTGGCAGCTTCGAGGCGGTCCCATTGACGGCATACCAATCCCATTGACGGCATACCAATCCCAAATGGCGTTGGCAGACAAGTAGTTGTGGTAGGTTTCGACGAGTTCCGGAGGAGTGGTGCCCATGAAGACACTAATGACCGCACCATCGGCCTTCTCCCAATTCTTGTACTTGAGCAGTGGAGCAGCATAAACTGCTTTGGCGGCGGCATTAGCTGGATCGGCGGACCTCTCGGGTTTAGGAGGCTCTTTGCCGTCACCGATGTTGAGAAGGACGTCGGTGAGCTCGAGCCCCTTCACGTCGCGACTGAGAAGGTTCTTGTCGACACCATAACGCCAAGCCTTGTAGTTGGAGCATGTTCCGTCCGGCTCGAGACGAAGGAGCGGGATCGGGTTGGCGAGTGAAGTGGTTGAGTAAGCCATTGTCGGTGTGCAGCGCGGCACTTCTGGAAATTGGTCGACGAGAATTGCTGAAAATCACTCTGACGGCTTTATCAAAATGCCGCTAAGTAGGAAATGGCGTCGGCGAAAATTCGTTAAAACGCCGACTTGAAAGGCCGATGGTAGTGTCTTCATGGGCACCACTCCTCCCGAACTCGTCGAAACCTACCACAACTACCCGTCTGCCAACGCCATTTGGCTCTACCTCGAGGATCGCTTCCTGAACAAGACTGCAGTGGGAGTTGCTATACTCATCCCCAGCATGTTCCTAAACCCTAAGAAATAGAGTTGAAATGATTGATTAGGTAAGGAGCCCAAGGCTTTGTAAGTACATGGCAAGGTGAGAGAGAATGGATGAACGGGGAATTGGAGGGAATCCCCATTGGGATCTCCGGAATCTCCAATTGGGTAATTGGAGATTGGGGGGATCACAATTGGGTGAGGTTGGGATTTGTGAGTACACCCCAACCCACTAGAACATTCACAACCTAAACTAGGATATAACAGTACAAATACAAAAGTGGTATTTGCAGTCTATTTCTAACAACAACCACAGAGGCCTTGTCGATTGCAGCCCTGAATATTAAAGCGAGGATCTCGAAACCCCCGAAAGTCAAAACCTAAGGTTTTGAGCCCCAGCCAAAATACCCCCCGATTCAGAAACTAAGTTTTTTAGTTGGGGGGTTTCGAGATCGGCGATTTAAGTGCCTAGATTTTTGCAACCATTGAGATAAATGGCCACAAGGTGGTGTTACCCTGAATACGGTAGTTGTAACTACTCTCCTCCCACAACTCCAAAATTTCTCTCCCCAACACATTTCTAGTTCTCTCAGTCCCCACTGTTTCCAAACCCACCCCTATCCTTTCCCTCTCTCCTAGTCTCTTCCCACTACCTCCTGATCCCGCTCCATGTCTGCCCTGCACACACAGTCTTCGCATTGTATCAGCATGCAACCCCCATTTTTACCCAATCTGTTCACAGTCAACCCACCATATCCCAATCTCTCCCACTATGTACCTGGTCTCTTTGAACTCACCTCCACCCCACACTCACTCTGCCCATCCATGCACCGGTTGGTATTCCTTCCCCCCTCAAACCCCAACTTCTCTACGCGGCCAAGCTCTCTCGTGCCTCTCCCCATTCTTGCCCCACCCTTCCCTGGCTCCCTCACACACTGTCGATCTCCTCTTCTCTCCATCAATCTCCCTCCCTTTATCCAATATACGCTCTCTCTCCCCCTTTCCTCTATGCGTTTTTCTGGTGTTTTTTTTTTTCGCCCGGATTTATTAACACTTCATTATCTGTATAATTGTGGTGATTATTGGAAGCCCGCCAGACTATGTAGTAATATCATTTTAATTATTCTTAAGCTACAGCACGCATACGATGTCCATGCTCCGTTATGCCTCGTCGCTGCGGTTATACCCTTTTTCTCGTTCTCTTGAGCCAGTATTTTTTAGCTACGCCACTGAAACGCAACTTTGTGTCATTTCGTCACAGCCTATAATTTATCGACGCGTGGCTGCAAAGTGCCCTCGAGTCACGGTTCTGGTTCGGAGCTAAAAGCTCACCGTGAGTCTTGTTTTGCACTTGCCAACACCTGACGGCCGCTGAGGAGGGTTTGAAATCTCAACCTGGGCGTCATGACTGCACTCTCTTGGGTACATTTTGTTTAAACACGACCCCAACACGCATGTTTTGCAAGCTTTCTGAGCACGTTTATCTTTCCCAAACACGGTCTTGCAAGCTTTCCGAAGCGTGTTTGGCCAATCTACCCCCCTAAACAAGAATCTACTATTTATGTTCCTGTCAAACTCTGCACTATGCAACCAGGACTTCATGATGGCCTGAGTGACACTGATTGAGTCACAAGCAGAGCACGTGCATTGCCGTTTATGCCGCTTCTCCAGAAGGTTGCACTGAAACTGCACTGGTTGCGAGGTCTTCCCCCATACCGTGTGCTGATGTGCCCTAGACATCAGGGTGACTGCTCCTCACGCCCGTGGTGATGGAGGCCGTAGGTCCCATATGGCTACACTTTACCAACGCGCCTGATGGAATGAGGCTACGCCAGTTACACCATTGTGCAAACTCCTTTAGCTTGCCTCTTTAGATGGCATCACATGCCGATATGCACTCGAGAACCTGGTGGTCTGCCGCCATAAGCCGCGTCACTTTCCCAGGCATGCTGTCCCTCCGTATCGCATTTGCTGCTGCCGCCACAGCCTTTGCCACGCTGGTTGCGTAATGGTATGAGCCCAGCGTCGATGATGATGCTCGCCGAAAACTGCCGACCAATCACCCTTTTTAACGCCAGTGTACCCCTCATACCCAGCCCCACTATCGTCTCCTTGTCCCGTAATGGCGGACGGTGCCGCTGGCAGCGTAGGCACTTGGTGTGCGTGCCCGAGCAACCACCTGGCCTCCCTGGGTGCTGGAACGAGGGGCAGGGATCATTGAACACGGGGACGGAAGAGGGGCGGCAGACTCAAGTGCGGCGGGGGTCTATGCGGCGACGAACGTCAACGATCCACTAGCCCCGATCACACGTGCCGCCAATGCTCCCATAACAGGGGCTCCGTGACCGACGACGCCATGGTTCTTGGATTGCGTGAGCTGTCGATCACCTTCGCCAATATTTTTCTTGACCCCCTGGCCCTGATCCTCGCACGCACCTGCCCTCGTCTTGGCGGTTGCCGCTGCCAGCTCCCTCCCAATCCGTGTCATCTCCCCAACCTCCCCCGCGAATGCCCTGCCATCTTGTGATGCGTCTCTGCCGAGGACCCCGTACGCAAGCCCGCCTTGATGGTTGCCCAGTACAACGTCCTCAATTTCTATATCTGCAGCCGTCGCTCAAACCCAAACAGTGCGAAAAAACTATTCGTTGCAAGGGTCACCAACAACCCCCTCGATCTGCCGCTGTCTTGCGACCAGGTTGGAGATCTCCCCCTCATGCACTCATATTTTTGTCATCGCATCCACCCATGTGCTGCTCGGTGCACTCTCGGTGCGTGCCTCCTTTGGCAGGCCAGTCTGGAGGAATCTCGTTGTCCTCATCTGCCAATCGCTTGAGAAGGGTCCTCTCGGCATGCTCACACATCCAGCGCTGTATCTCCCGGTAGTACTCCTCTAGGCTCTTCAAGAACCTGATGCCACTGGCACCGTGGTTGAGCGAGGTTCTGATGAGAGCCTCCACGTACTGGCAGCCCTGCAAGAGGAAAGGTATGCATTAGTCGTTGCTCTTCGTCTGTGGTTGAACCAACTAAATGTATGCGGGACTCGCTTTCCTGGACGTACCGTTAGATAGGCGGTTTTAACACGGGAGAGCCGGCGTTCCAATTCGTCGTCTCTGACATCTTAGTTCTTAACACACTATGAAGTGTCAATCATCCTGCATGGGAGGCACTTGCGTGACGATATTGTGTGTGTCAAGATAGTAGGAAACCGTGAGAAACATCAGACACGTGCTCCGATTGTCACTTACTCTAATACTTGCGTGTAGATATTGGCGACTTGACGCATGTGCAGATCGCATGAGTTGTACATCATCACAATGGGCTTTGTGCGGTCTTCGTACTCCTTGTCGGTCATGCGGACGATGCCTGGATCATTAACGACTATCAAGGACCAATGATCTATGCAAGGTCATCGATCCATGGAAAAAAATCAGTTTGCGGGGGATGGGCGAGAAACTAACACGCATATAAGCAAATATGGAATGGTTTTGCTCACGCAGCATGGATGACGATGCCCATGTATTCATAATCCAAAATGATTTTGCTGTTGGATGCCGGTGGTAGCCTCTTCCGCTGAATGTATGACATGGAAATGTGATTCAGCAACATCTCTTTTACAGGTGTGAAACACAAAGAGAAGACGTGAGGTACATGTTATGGAAATCGATGGCCATGCCCAACATGTGCTGCGCATCCTGGGCAGAGATGTAGACATGACCGCCATGGTGGTCGTAAATCTCAGGCATAGGGAACGGACGGGCCGGCGGAAGACCTGGAACCCTTCCAGCACCAAGGCATTGCAAAACTGAGCAAATGCCTTTTGATTTCTCGTGTCCCACTTCCCCCGTGCATCGCCCAAGCTTGGCCGCTCCTCCGAACCATCATAGAATCCCCAAATTTCATGTGCTTATGCCCATCGCTCAAACCAGAAGCTCCAAGTCCAATAATCGTTTCCATCGAACTTTGGCGCACTCTCCCATTTCTCATTACCCATGTCTGGCTCCATGCCCAGCGTCAGTGTCGATGGCGATGTCGGCCGTGGCGGCGGCGGCAGTGGCATTGTCGACTGCAATAATGGTGGCGGCGACAACGGCAACACCGGCAGTGGCGAAGAGAGCGGTGACGGCTGCGGCAGTGGTATCGATATCGACCGCGGCAATGTCGGCAGAACCACCCCCTCGTGGTTTATGGAGCGTAACTCCAAGCTCCGATCTCCGAATGACAATCTGTTTGTGGCTGCTGAATCCTTACTCCAAGGGTTCCAATAATATACTGCAACTTTTGTTCCTACAGTCGTTTTCCACGCTTAAGTTCCTCTAATATTGTCGACTTGTCGTCGGCGAGTCGACCATGCTGTTTGAAGTGAGATTTCTTGATGCTATCTCCATTGTTGCCCCCAAAATTTGGCTAGTTGGATGCGCTCTGACGTGCTCTATTGGCGTATAGGATCCACTCCCTTTCTCCTGGTCATGATCAGCGGATGTTCGCGTTATCCCAGATTCTTCCGATTTTCTCCTAGATTCTTCCGATTTTCTGTCAATGATCAAATTTCTTGATTTCCTCCCGATCCGCTTAACAGATGGCAACAACCTCAAGGCAAATGTTGTAGATTTTGTTGATCTCTTTCCAACAATATGCTGATCATCTCCAACGCTTGTCGTCAACCGAATACCCTTGAGAAAAGATGCCGCTCTTCTCGTCCTCCCAAGTGGATCAACGCGTTGTCCAGTGTGCTTCTTAGGCCCAAAGATTGGTTTTGGGTCACGCTGATTCACCATCCTTGCCCCCTGCATTAAGGCTGATCAAACAGCGTTAGTTATGAAAACAAGTCTGATGCACATCTGAACGATTTTTCGGGAATTTGCGTCGACTTTCAATAACGAGGTTAACGATTGCCTGAAGCACTTGAAATGTCAGTGATTGGCTCGCGGAATAATGATTTGCAATCAGCACCATTCGCATCCGAGAAGAAGCCCAGGGTGTTTGCGCGCCAGCTGACTGGCGCAAGGGCCAGGGAGGAACTTCTCTGGTCTGGTTTTTTGCCAGTTGCGTTAGGGTGCGGAAATCAATGCTCGGATCCCTTGCTGTTGCTCAATACTTGTTTAAGGTAACCATTTTCACGATTGTCGTGAATCTATTCATCGTTCCATCCAGAGAAGTGCGTTTGAAGACCCCAAAACACGCACCACTGACGGTTCGAGCCACTTTTTTTCGTAAGATGATTTCGCCGAGACCGAAGGGTTTTCGTAAAATAGTTTTCCCCAAGGCCTAAGGGTCGCTACGGCTCGACCCCGGTCCCACAAATGCAGGCACTGCTCGCACTGTGAAAGAATTGCTGCTCCGACGCAACGTTCGCACACTCCATATCGAATAAGATATAAGTGAGCATAAAGTTCCGCACCCTTAATTTTGGTTTTGACAGGTTGTTCAGGGCTGAAATGGGGAAGTGTATTACTGGCTGCTGGAGATATGAAAGGGGTGTGACTGGTTGCTGTTGGACGAATTCTCTTGGGTTGCGGGGGTTACAAGAGGGGTGTGAGTGACTGGGTTTCGAGGACTACATACAAATTCTTACGGGTTACAAAGGGTATGAGTGAGGTGTGACTGGTTTTCGAGCACTTCGACAAAATCTTGGTTACCGAGGGTATGAGAGGGGTGTGACTGGTTTTCGAGGACTTCGACAAAATATTTTGGCTTGCCGAGTGTTGAGGGGGGTGTGACAGGTTTTCAATGACTTCAAAAAAAACTTTTGGGGGTATGTGTGACTGGATGCGGTAATCACGGGGGGGGGGGGGGGGGGGGGGGGGGGGGGGAATCTCTCTGTACTCGGTTTCAGACTCCCCCTCTGACTTAGCTGAAACATTAGCCTATACCCCACCAACTGTGCTGAAATCATCAGACATTACTGTAAAAAAAAGGCTGAATTCGTCAGCCTTACCTATCTAAAAAAGTTTTGGAGTTCAGCGTAGGAACGAAAAAAAAACAAAACAAAACAAAACAAAAAAAGGAGTAAAAAGGCTGATTTCTAGGGGCTTGGTGCTTCTTCTTCCCTTCACCGATTCCACGTCCAAGGTCCGCCACGATGATCTACGGTGAGATTTCGGCAGCCCTTTGGGAGCGGTGGAAGCCCTTTTGCTCCCACCAAGGATTGATCCTCTGTTTTTCAGCAGGTCACTCTTCCAATGGGTCACTAGACTCTCCGCTGCTCTGTTACCATGTGAAACTGTTCAAAGAAACTAATGTACCCTTAGAATCTGCTCCTAGAGTCTATAATACTTACGAACCAAATCGGGCATCACCTATTCTTAAGAGACACATCGAATGCAAGAAATGAAGTTCCAACCAAGTCACAACCAGACCTAAAGGTTCTAAGAGATTTACACTCAAGAAGCATTCCCAACCCATCCAACCATAGTAATCTACACTACTCAATCTATAACATAGCTTCTATAAGTATGTTTATTGGAGAAACCTAGATACTCTGGTGCGTCCGCCTGCTTCTTTCAAGACCACACTGCACTCACGCCGCTTGCCGCCCCTACCGCTGTCGCGCTTGCTAATCCCTCCTCAGGTTTGACACTTCCCTTGGGCTCTCTTACAGGCTTCCACATCCCCTCGTTCTCCAGGAAACTAGTTGGTGTCAGCTGTCTTCAAGACCTCGGTGTCATCACTACGTTTCCTGGACATGAGCGGTATACAGTGTGTACCGAGGCCGCCACTGGTGCCCCTCTCACCACGTTCCCCCGGGACCCGGTGTCCGGCCTGTTCACACTAGACACCCCGTCCCCCCCGATAAGAGCGTCCCCTCATGTGACCACGCCCTCCAAGGTCGCTGCGGCTTGCTCATATCGGTCGCTCACTCACTCGTCGCTTCTGTGGCACCACCACCTAGGTCACCCCGCACTCCCGCGTCTGCACCACATGTCCAAGTACGGTCTTGTCTTAGGACTCCCTGAGTCGCTCCCTGCCCTCCTTCCCTCCCCTGCGTCGCCATGCACGCCATGCATCAAGGGGAGGCTAAGCCGTGCTCCTCACTCCTCCTTGTTTTCCCCCACCACTGCACCATTCAAGACCCTGCACTTGGACGGTTGGGGCCTAGCCCCCGTCCCTGGGCCGCGTCGAGAGCTCAACATTCTAGTGCTTTTCGACGACTACACGCGCTAGATCACAATGTTTCCCCTGGAGCGGAAGGCCGATGTGCGTGACGTTCTTATCTCGTGGGTCGTAGCTGCGCAAGTCCATTGGAGCCTGCCAATGCTTCGTCTCCACTCCGATCGTGGCGGCGAGTTAGCCTCCGATCGGCTTGGCCAGCCTGTCGTGCAAAGGGCATCACCTAGTCGTACACCCTGCCAAACTCCCCGCAGCAGAATGGGGTCGCTAACGCATCGGTTTGGTCGTGGAGAAGGCTCGTACCTCCATGATCCATGCCGGTGCACCCCATTTTCTGTGGCCGATCGCTCTTCGCTACGCCCCTCACCAGCTTAACATGTGGCCACGCTTCAGTGGTGACAGGTTTCGCCGACCCTCCTCTGTACCGGGTCCCCTGGTGATGCGTCTGCGTTCCACGTCTGGGGCTACCTCACTCACGTTCGTGCCTCTGGCACGAACAAGGTCACTGCCCGCACCGTCCAATGTGTCTTTCTTGGCTTTTCCTTTGACGCGTCTAACTGGCACTTTCACCACCCACCGTCTCACCATTTCTTTCACTCTCGTGACGTCACTTTTGACGATTTTGTCTCCTTCTACACCCGCTTTCCCCAACGAGGTCTCCCAGTTACGGCGCCCCTGTTCCTGGTCCCCACTCCCCGGGGGGCCCCTGCTCCTCCCCTTCCCCATCTTACCCCGTATGGTGTGTCTCATATCACTCCCCTTCCCTCGGTTGTCCTGGTGGAAGAGTCGGTTGAATCTGGGGGTCCTGCAGCTCCGGTCTCGCCGCCTGTCTCCACCCCGATGTCCCCTCCTCCACCGCCGCAGCTGCAGCCGCCGTCGCCGCCGCAGCCGCAGCAGCCGCCGCCGCAGCAGGGGTCCGCGGGCTTTGGGGGTTCGGGCGTTGAGGAGGGTGCTGGTTCTGGGGGTGTGTTGTCTTGGGATAACTGTCGTGGCTTGTCCCGGCTGTCCTTGGACTGGCACGGGTGCTGGAGAGGTGTCTCGTTCTGGGGGTGCTAGTCTTGGGGGTGTTGGTGCAACCCTATGGCTTGCACTCGGCTTGTCGTCCTTGATTGTGTGTGTGCATGCATGGCATGGAATGAATTGTGAGTCTATGTCATTGCTATCCAGTGCTTGTGTGTGTGTTTGAATGGTGTATCATAATGTGGTTTGTGTCGGTCAAGACATTAGCGAGTTTTTACAACTCGCATGTCAAGTCGTCGTTTGTGTGTCGCATGTGTTTTTTTCTATTTTGTCGAGTGTGAAGTGTCCATCGTGTCGCAGGTGTGTGCAGCAAGCCCCCATCAACTCAAGAAGAATTTATCTTGCAGAACCAAGACCAAGAGCTCATGCTTTCAAGCCCAAGGGACGCGGATAAATATTAAATAGTGAAAATAGTAACGTTACTTCGTGTAGTGTTACATTTCACTTGGTGTAGCCCCTTGGAGGGTTGGTTTCGAGAATCTTCATGGTTGGGGACTCTGTGGTGGTGAACCACCAACCTGGACCTCGGCTCTTGGGGTATGTAGAGGCTGGGAACTATCTCCCTCTCGAACTCTTCTTGCTAAGTTTGTACTTCCAAGACTATAGTGGCTGCTATACCTCCTGCCAGAAAAACCGCCATAGCGTCGTCAAATCTTCATGGAAATTCATGATTCAACTTGCTGCTGATAGACGACAGCAACGCGCTTGAGAGCCAACTTAGAGATCACAGTTTGATTCAGCGACCAGATCGTTATCAATATTTGAAGCCGTCTGACGGAAATCCGACTGTGCTCTCTATCTCTCATTATAGGCACATCTGAGCCTATTGTGGCTATAACAGGGGGTAAAATTGTGGCTTGTCCCAGCGGTCCTGGGGGTGGCACCGGTACTAGAGAGGGTTCTCGTCCTGGGGATGTTGGCATGGAGCGTCCCGGAGGTAACCATGGTGCGGCTGGAGGTCCTGGTGTCGGCTAGGAGTAGCAGGAGTAGTCGCCGCCGGTGTCCGCCCTTCGCCTCCTCGGTCTTCCCTCTCCCAACCACCCGCTTGCGCCTCCCCCGCCGCCGCCCCCCGGCCTGTCTACGGCCCTCTCTTTCCTCCGCCGGACTTGTCCCTCTCTCGTTTCCTCCCTCGTTCGCCTCCTGTGTCCCCTCCCTTGTCTCCTGACCTGACCCCGCCCTCCCGCTGGTGGTCTCACCGTGTGTCTCGTGCTCGTCCTATCTCTCCTGTTCAGCGCTCTCTGGCTATGTTGCTTCGTTCTCACGCGTCTTCTGCTCTGCTCTTCCCGTCGCCTCCTCAGTCGTTGCTTGTTGTCTCTTCACCTCCTCTGTCTGAATTTCTTCGTGCCGCTAGTCCTCTTGTTCCTTGTTCCCTCGCCTCCCTCGTTACCGACCTGTCTGTTCCTGTCTCTAGTCTCTCGGCTCTTGTCGTTGCCGTCGCTGAGTTTGCCCCTACCCACCGCCTTGACTACGCCACCGCTCAGGTCTCTGACCCTGCCCGTCCTCCGTCCGTCAAAGGTGCACCTGCCCTTGGCAGGAACGCTTAGAGGACAGGCAGTTCGAGTTAGCTTTCCTGTCCAAGGCCGCTCCTCATCTCTGCTCCATGGTGCTAGTCCCTGAGGGTGACCCAGACGCCCTTGACATCCCGACCCCTCGCACTTACGCTGAGGCAACCTCGGGACCCTGGACCTCTCAGTGGATAGCTGCCATGGACGTGCAGATAGCCTATTGGAGATCCACCACCACCTACGTCGACGCCGTTCCCCCACCTTGGGCGAACGTAGTTGATGGCTAGTGGCTCTTCAAGGTAAAGCACCCTCCTGGAGAGCCGCTGGTGTTCAAGGTGCGCTACATTGCTAGAGACATCAGTCAACGAGAGGTGTTTCGGACCTTCGCCCCGACCCCGAAGATGACCACTCTTCGGGCATTGCTACACGTAGCAGCACAGCCTGACTACGAGCTGCACTCCATCGAATTCTCTACACTGTTTCTCCAGGGCAGTCTGCATGAGCAGGTATACCTGCGCCGTCTGCACCTTTTCCCTTGGGAAAGAGTGGCCCCTTCGGCGCCCGGTTTACAGCCTACGGCTGTTATAATCACAATATGCGTAGATGTGCCTAGAATGAGAGATAGAGAGCACAGTCGGATTTCCGTCAGACGGCTTCAAATATTGAATCTGCTCGCTGAATTCAACGGTAATTTGTAAGTTGGATCGGGAGCGCGTTACTGTCGGCTATCAGCAGAAATTTGAATCATGAGATTCCATGAAGATTTGACGACGCTATGGCGGTTTGACTGGCAGGAGGTATAGCAGCCACTATAGGCTAAGAAGTACAAACTTAGCAAGAAGAATTCGAGAGGGAGATGGTTCCCAGCCTCTACATACCCCAAGAGCCGAGGTCCAGGTTGGTGGTACACCACCACAGAGTCCCTAACCAAGAAGAGACTCGAAACCAACCCTCCAAAGGGCTACACCAAGTGAAATGTAACACTACACGAAGTAGCATTACTATTTTCACTATTTAATATTTATCCGCGTCCCTTGGGCTTGAAATCTTGAGCTCTTGGTCTTGGTTCTGCAAGATAAATTCTTCTTGAGTTGATGGGGGCTTGCTGCACACACCTGCGACGCGATGGACACTTCACACTCGACAAAATAGAAAAAAACGCATGCGACACGCAAACGACGACTTGACATGCGAGTTGTAAAAACTCGCTAATGTCTTGACCGACACAAACCACATTGTGATACACCATTCATACACACACACAATCACTAGATAGCAATGACATAGACTCACAATTCATTCCATGCCATGCATGCACACACACAAACAAGGACGACAAGCCGAGTGCAAGCCATAGGGTTGTACCAACAAACTCCCCCTCGGATTGTTGGCCTTAGAATCTGCTTCCCTTAGTTCAGAGCCATCCCAGCAAGCTTGCAACACTTCCAATGCTGCTGCTCAACCAGCCTCTTGGTCATCATATCAGCAGGCTGTGCCGTCGTCTTCACGTAGTGCAACTCCACTTCACTCGAGGTTACCATGCCACTTCACCTTCATGTGCTTGGTAAGGCCATGAAGAACGGGGTTCTTAGCCAATGGAAATAGCACCCTGGCTATCACAATAGAGTGGGGTAGGTCCTTGGTGCTCCTCCCCCAATTCAGCTAGCAAATGCCGCTGCCACACAACCTCCCTTATGGCACGGAAGAGTGCCATGTACTCGGACTCCACCAAGCTCAATGCTTGGTCCACTTGCTTCTTGCTCTCCCAAGCTGTTGGGCCTCCACCAACACAGCAGATGAAGCCTCCCACACTTGTCATATCCTCTGGTTCTGATGCCCAACATGCATCAGAGAAGGCGGTGAGAAAGAGCCTCCCGGGTTCGACTCCATCCGCACCCTTTTGACGCCTTTGTGCCGCCGCGGAGTAGTGCAGTCCAACAGTTGCTGTTTGGCCAAGATACTTGGCCACTCTCTCTCCAGCTGCTACCTGCTCTTCAATAGAGCATTGGACAACCCTAGCCAGCTGCCTGGTAGCAAAGGCTGCATCAGGCCTTGTGTGAACGGCCGCATACATGAGGCTGCCCACCAAGGAATGAAAATGGCGCCTCTCCTCTTCACCATCACTTTCCTCCGCTGGTCCTTTCACACACTTGAACCTCGAGGGTAGAGGAGTAGCCACATGACCTTCACTCCTCCCAAAGTTTGCAGCCAAGGCCTTCAAGTATTTCTTTTGATGCACTTGCATCCACCGCTTCTCCACATCTCGCTCAATGTGAAGCCCAAGGTAGTAGTTGACGTCACCAAGGGTCTTGCACTTGAACTTGTCGTGAAGCTTCAGCATCACCTCCTTCACAAGGTCAGAGGAGGGTGAAAAAATGAGGATGTCATCCACATAAACCACCATGAAGCTCCTCTGCTCCCCCTCGCCAAGCATGAACAAGGATTGATCGGCCGTTGAGGGAGTGAAGCCGATCGCCTCCAAGACTTCCCGCAGCTTGATGTACCATTGCCTAGGGGCTTGCTTGAGGCCATAGAGTGATTTCTTCAGCTTCCACACTCTGCCACTCCCATCATTGTACCCCTCTGCCTGCTCCATGTAGGTCTCTTCCTCCAAAACGCCGTTGAGGAAGGCCGTTACTATATCCATTTGCTTCACCACCCATCCCTTGATGGCCGCCGCGGCGAAGAGGGTTCGAAGGGTTGTACCCTTCACCACAGGGGCATACACTTCATTGTAGTCCTTCTTCTCTTGCTGCTGATACCCTTTGGCTACAAGTCTGCTCTTGTAGTGCTCAATGTTGCCGTCGGCGTCGGTCTTGCGCTTGAAGAGCCACTTGGAAGAAATCGCCTTACGCCCCGGAGGTAGGTTCACCAAGTCAAACGTGGCGTTCTCGATGATGCTCCCCATTTCTTCATCCGAAGCCTTCTTCCACTCCTTCCCATTGGGGCCCTCCCAAGCCTCCTTGGGATTTGTAGGCTCCCCCAGCATCTCCACGGGAGAGAAGAAGGCAAAAGCGCACTCCTCGCTTTCATCTTCCGCATCGTCGCCAAGCATGAGAGCCGAACCGGTCAAGGTTGAGTTGGCTGGTCCTCCAAGCCGTTCATAGCTCAACCTTTTAGGGGGCTGAGTCCTCTTTCTCCCCCTTCCTTCCTCCTCTGCTGCAGGGACTTGAATGCTCTCATGGCGTTGCGGTAAATTTGGTCGGTTCCCTCGAGCACTTGTAGCACGAGGAGGAAGTGGCGGTGCACGCTCATCACCTTGCTGCACCTCCTCCTCCTCCTCATCCCCATTCATTTGAGGAGATTGCCTCGTGATTGTGCTGCTGCTGCTCAGCTCCAAGGGCAGCTCCACAAGCTCCAAACCTGTACTCTTCACCTCTCCAAGCCGCACACCAATCTTCGCTTGGTTCTCCGCCTTCCACTCCTTGTACGGTAAGTTCTCCATGAACTTGCAATCTCTCCTCACCAAGAACTTCTTGGTAAATGGGTCTCAAAGAAGCCATCCCTTGCTGTTTTGAGCCATGCCCAGGTGCACCGCCCATGTTGCCTTGGCATCAAGCTTGTTGTGCCGAAGTTTCTTAGGCACAAGTGCCATGCACATGCACCCGAACACCCGAAGCATATCCACCTTCGGCTTCCTTCCAATCCACTCCACATAGGGCACCCATTTGTCTTCTTCCACATGAGTCAAGGCTCTGTTCTTGGCCACACAAGCATGCCGCACCGCATCCGGCCAAAAGTAATTGGGTAGACCGGCTTCAATGAGAAGTCCCCGAGCCGTCTCCGTGAGTGTCCGATTCGCACGCTCGGCGATGCCGTTCATTACAGGAGAGTAGGGCATGGTAAGAGAGTGCCTTATGCCTTGCTTCTTCAGCCAAGTTGAGAAATCCTTGCTCAGGAACTCTCCCCCACGGTCAGTGCGAATAGCCTTCACAAGTCGGTCTTGTTGCCGCTCCACCATCGGCAACCAATCAGTCTTCACCGTTTCAGCTACGTCAATCTTCTTGGGCAGCACAATGCGAGTGTAGACGTCCACAATGGTGAGGAAGTACTCTGCTCCAGCAGCTCCAAGCTTCAAGGGGCCCACCACATCCATCACCACCTCATCAAGTGGTGCCTTCGCCGTTGTCTCCGAGCTATGGAACGGGTAGCGGGTGAACTTGGCTTGCATGCATGTTGGACAGCCAAGCACCTCATTGGGCTCCCCCTTGACACGTATCCCACTGACTATCTCTCGCTTAACAATCTGCTGTAAATTGGGCAATGCCACATGCCCCATTCGCTGATGCAAGGTCAGCCAATCACACTCTCCCGTAGCGGAAGTCGGGTTGGAGAAAGCGGCACTCGCAATTGTGCCCCACAAGCTCTCTCCTTTCTCCTTTGCCGCCGCTGCTTTGTTGATCTTAGCCTTCTCCTCCTCATTTCCACCACCTTTGGCTGCTGCACCATTCTCCTTGGGTTCACATGCCTTGCTGGTCTCTCCAAGGTTGCACTCCTTCGAGTCACTCTTGGTGTCACTTTGCTTTCCGTGATTACCGCCACCAACCGCTTCACGCTTGGTGCTGACGCTTGCTGCCACTTGCCTCTCTTTAGGCATGGGGACCACTGGGATTTGCCACATCTCATTGTAGATGTCCCTGTCCTCATGAAGGTCCCAAAGTTTCCGCTCACCAAGCCTCGCGGTATATGTTTTGGAACCCTTGGAAGATGTGTCCATGCCGGCCTTTTGCAAACGCTGCACGGAAATCCGGTTGGCTGCAAGGTTGGGCACCCAAAGCACGTTCTTGAGGCCCACCATCTTCCCATCAGCACCCTTGAACATGGCCTTGCCCATGCCTTTCACCTCTGCTCGTTGCCCCAAAGCCGATGTAACATGCTTGACCGGAGACGGTTCGAATTCGGTGAGCAAGTCCGCACGAGGTGTCATGCTATAGGTGGCGCCGCTATCGATCACCCAAAAGTCCAGAGAGTGAAGGGTGACCTTTCCCACAGTAGCTGGTTCCTCAAAGCCTTCCACACCTCCTGCTGCAGCTGCCGCTTGCGTGGAGACAAAGAAGAATTGGCCCGGCTATCGATCTTCACTCGAGTCCTTGTCGTAGTCTCCACCTTTCATGCTTGCCGCTTCGCCTCTACGGCCACCACGGCCTCCCCGACCTCTGCCTTTTCCTCCCCTTGCTCCTCTGCCCTCTTGGCCTTGAGAAGGGGTCCATCCATCGGGCAATCTGAAGCAATCTCTCCACATGTGGCCGGTCTTGTGGCAAAAGTGGCATTCGCTATCAAATCGACCGCGCCCACGCCCATAGCCATTGTTGTTGTTGTTGTTGCCATATCCTCCATTACCACGGCCTCCATTGAAGTTACTGCTGCCAAATCTTCCTCCTCGCCCTCTGCCCCTTCCACGGCCGTGCCAACGGCCCATGCTTGCAACTCCGCCACCATCGGGACCCGCCAATTCACGACGGCGGAAATCTTCTTGTAAGATTTCCCGCTTCACATCTTCGAGTGAGAGACGGGGCAGATCTCGATTAAGGTTGATGATGAGCGAGGACCATGAGTCCGGAAGTAAGGCCAGCAGCTTGGTCTTCTTTTGAAGGTCACTGTAGTTAAGATCAGCTCCTTCGAGCCGTGTCAACAAGTCGAAGAATTTCTGCACTCCTTCATCCACCGGTTCGCCTTCGTCAATTCGAAGTGCCGCCATTTGCCGCTCCAAAACCACAGCCACCGCCGCTGTTGCAGGAGCGTGTACACCCTTGAGAGCAGTCCATGCCTTTGGTCCCTTTGCTGGTTCACGCTGAAAAGGCTTGATGTGACGGATTTGGCTGCTCCCCAACGCTTGCCCAAGTAGAAGGTAGCCTTGTGCGCTCTTCCGCACCCACGGGCTCTTCTCCTGGTCGTTCTCGGGGCCCTTCTCCGTTCCTTCCATCACCTCCAGCAGATCATAGTGGTCAAATATGTTCTCCATCTTGAAGGACCACTCAGCAAAGTTGTCACCGTTGAACTTGTCAAGGCCAAACACTCTGGGCTCATCCCTAGAGGGTCCAAGGCTAGGTTGCACCGGAGCAACGGGTGGATCTTGGTGTTGACCATGTGCTTGGGCGTCTTCTCTGCCTCCAGCACCTCTGCCACCCCCTTCCTCAAGTCTAGGCATGGTCGAGACGGCTCCAAGGGGCTCTGATACCACTTGTTATAATCACAATAAGCTTAGATGTGCCTAGAATGAGAGATAGAGAGCACAGTCGGATTTCCGTCAGACGGTTTCAAATGTTAATAACGATCTGCTCGCTGAATCAAACGGTAATCTGTAAGTTGGATCTGGAGCGCATTACTGTCGGCTATCAGCAGAAAGTTGAATCATGAGATTCCATGAATATTTGACGACGCTATGGCGGTTTGACTCGCAAGAGGTATAGCAGCCACTATAGGCTTAGAAGTACAAAACTTAGCAAGAAGAATTCGAGAGGGAGATGGTTCCCAGCCTCTACATACCCCAAGAGCCGAGGTCCAGGTTGGTGGTACACCACCACAGAGTCCCTAACCACGAAGAGTCTCGAAACCAACCCTCCAAAGGGCTACACCAAGTGAAATGTAACACTACACGAAGTAGCGTTGCCATTTTCACTATTTAATATTTATCCGCGTCTCTTGGGCTTGAAATCTTGAGCTCTTGGTCTTGGTTCTGCAAGATAAATTCTTTTTGAGTTGATGGGGGCTTGCTGCACACACCTGCGACGCGATGGACACTTCACACACGACAAAATAGAAAAAACGCATGCGACACGCAAACGACGACTTGACATGCGAGTTGTAAAAACTCGTTAATGTCTTGACCGACACAAACCACATTGTGATACACCATTCAAACACACACACAAGCACTAGATAGCAATGACATAGACTCACAATTCATTCCATGCCATGCATGCACACACACAAACAAGGACGACAAGCCGAGTGCAAGCCATAGGGTTGTACCAACAGCGGCAAACGCCTTGTGAGTGGCACAACACTCTGCACGCTACATTAGCTGGCCTGCAGTTCTTCCCGTCGTCTGCAGACCCTTCGCTCATCGTTCATTTAGGCCAGACCCCGTTTTACATCCTTTCTACATAGAGAACATAGTCTTCGCTACTGCAGATAGAGACGCACTGGCCTCCGTGAAGGCCGAGCTGCTGAGGAGACACACGTGCACTGACCTAGGAGTGCTGTTCTGCTACCTTGGCCTGCAGATCTCTAGGGACACAGCAGCTCGCACCATTATTCTCATACAGTCACACTTGGTGCGCTAGGTCCCTCAGAGGTTCGGCCTTTAGTTCTCCTCCTCACAGCCCACACCTCTGCCAGTAGATTACAGACTCTAGGCTCCTGTCCTTGAGGAGTCGGTAGAGTCTAGTGGTCCGTACGCAGAGCTGGTGGGTTGCCTCATGTACCTGATGACTTGCACTCGTTCAGATCTTGCACACCCTCTCCGCATCCTAGCTCGTTTTGTGGCGACATGCAGACACCAACCATAGCACTGGTCGGCCACGAAGAGGGTTTTGCGTTATCTAACAAGTACATCAGGCATGGGGCTAGTGCTAGGAGGACGCAGGCCAGTGGTCCTTACAGGACACACATACGCTTCGTGGGCAGACGACGTCGAGACTCTCAGGCCCTCACAGGGCTACTGCTTAGCCTTGGTGCGGGTGCCATCTCGTGGAGGTCCACCTGCTCGTCGTCTGTTGCGCAGTCTAGCTGGGAGGCTAAGATCTCGCTGGTACCATGGCGGCACAGGAGCTCCGCTGGTTGACTTTCTTGCTCACAGACTTAGGTGAGCAGCCTAGCTCTGCCCTGGTCCTGTATGCTAACAATAGGGCCATGATCCTCCTGTGTTAGGAGCCTAGAGTGGAGGGCAGAGTTAAGCACATCTAGCTGCGGTACTTCCTCCTGCGCGAGCTACAGCAGCGCTGCTAGGCCCGCGTTGTACACTTGTCCTCTGGTGCCAACACAGATGATATCTTTACTAAGGCACTTGCGCCGAAAGATCATCAGCGGCACTGTGTACAGCTTGGTCTAGTTCCAGTAGCTCCTCACTTGCTAGGGCCTTGATTGTGTTATACTCTTTTTATATTCTCGTGACTGGCCTTGTGGCTTTTCTTCCAGTGGCCGGACTAGTAGTGCCGCCCTGGCTTGCTCTTGTCTAGTTTATACTCTTTTGACTGGTCTTCAAACCCTTGCCTCAAAGATTGGACTAGTAGTGCCTCTCTGAGCTGTGTGTCTCTTGCCAGGCACTGCCCCTTGTCTAGCCTAGGGGTGTCGACATATATTTGTATATGTTGATAGGTTAGATAGGTGCATGCTCATAGAGAGTACAACACCCAACCATATGAACCCCTGTATGCCCTCATTCTACTCGTTGCGTTGTTATGAGATATAAGGTCAATGTGTGCCCATACCTGGTTGAGATTCGGGTCTACTGAGCTTCTGCTTCAACTGAACTTTCTAATGAAAATGGGCGCTCTTACATTAATAGCTACCGTATGTCAGCACTGCGACACACACGTGATGTTTGTAATCAGAGAGAGGAGCGAGCCATCTGGCGTAGCAGCAGGGCCACCAGTTGGATGTGAGCTGCTTCTCCCAGCTGGCAGTAAACCTGAAGCCCCATCGTCCCGTCAGCTTCTCCCCCTTGCACTGCTGCTTCTCTCAGCCCCACCGACTCCCCTCCACTGCCTCTCATATCTGCCACATCGTCTGCCACGCCGCCACCCTCATCGCTCCCTCTCCTTTCACCTGCACCTCTCCTGGCCAAGCCACCATGGCAATCTCCCTCCTGCCATTCGCATTGCAGTGTCTCCCACCACTCCCTCACACTGCCGCACAGCTGCCCGCCCCCGGCACAGAAGCAAGTCAGTGACCAATCCTCCTCGCCCCCCTCCACACTCCCTTCCTCCTCCACCTCCCCTCCCCTCCCCTCCCCTTGCAGTTCCTCCCCTCTCCCCTCGTCTCCCCGCTCCACACTCACCTCCAGCCCACACAGCGGCAGGCACGCAGCCATCCCGAGCCCTGATTGGTCCACGGCGAGGAGGTGGGTGGCAGAGAGGAGCAGCACTGGGCGGCAGAGCAGCAGAGGGGGGACGTCGACGCTGGTGGTGGTGATGACGGCTGTGCTGGCGTCCACGTGGGCGAGGTACCTGGGGGAGGAACACACAGGAGAGGAAACAAGGGCAAGAGAAACACAAGCCCGGAAGGGTGTTGAAAGCGCTGTCCACGAGGTATGGGCGCTGAGGAGGAAGCCATGCTCACATGAACACAGAGCCCCAACGCATCAGTGATTGGGGAACATGCGGAGCAGCAGGGCAGCAGCAGCATGACGCTTACATGCGGCTGCGAAGGGGAACTCACAGTGCATGAGGGCGTGCAGGCCACAGGGGAGGCATGAAGTGGCTGGCAGCGCACCGCACTCCCCTCTGCTGCAGCTGCCACAGCAGCGACACCCGCCTCCCCTCGCCCTCCCTGCCTCTCCCCTCCCCGCCACCACCACCGCCACCCCTGCTGTTCCGTGTGCCTCGCTCACTGGATGTGCCCCTGATGGCAGTGGCAGGTGTGTGCCCACCACCTTCCCCCGTCTCAGCTGGACAACACCCTCTCGCCCCTTCATCTCCTGCTGCATAATTTCCTGTGGCGGCATTGCCAGAGGGAAGGCCCTCAGAACTGTGCACAGAATCAAATGACTCAGTAGTATAGGAGGTGAGTGCGTGGGGTGAGGGAAGGATCCCTTCACCATGACCTCTTTGCCTTGGCTGCTGCTGCTGCTGCCGATGGTGTGAATGATGGTGGTAGTGCTGGGGAAGGCGTGGCCTGTGAGCCAGTGAGAGCAGCAGTCGTCGGTGCCCAACAGCCACACCCACGCCGCCAGCCACTCCACCGCCTCCTCTGCTTCCCCCGCTGCTGCCTCCAGCAGCCGCTCCACCACCTGCCACAGCGCCACCTCTGCTGCTGCTACCCACGCTAGTACCGCTGCTGTGGCCCGCTTCTCCTAGCGGCCCTCTGCTTCCCCCTCGCCCCTCCACCCCCCCACCTCCAAGGTACGCCCGCCTCACAATCCTCCCCACACTGGACGAGAAGCCAGAGACGGACGAAACGGTCCACCGGGACACGTGCCGCCACGCAGACAGGCCGCCCCGCCCCACGCCCAACAGCAGCCCATGTGTGCCCCCTTGGATGGAGCCCTGGATGGGCAGCAGGAGCAGGTCGCGCAGCGCGCAGCGCATGCTGTGCAGCAGCCCCAGCGGGTTGAGCAGCAGGTGGTGCGACGCCAGCACGCGCGGCGCACAGAGCAGCACCTCCGTGATGTAGTGCGCCAGGAGGGCACGCACGAGCGCGGCGGGCGGGGAGAACAGCGCAGGCAAGTGGAAGGGCGCGAGGGAGAGAGGCGTGGCAGTGGTGTCGAGGGGGAGAGGGGAGGAGATGCGGAGGGTGAGGGAGAGAGTGAGGGGGGAGATGCGGCAGCGGCCAAGGTAGAGCGCGGGCGACGTGGCCAGGGCCACGTCGGGGAGGCGGAGGGGAGGGGCGGAGAGGAGGAGGTGAGGGGCGAGGAGGCGGATGATGGACGCGTCTGACGATGGCAGGGAGGGGGGGAGGACAGAGGGAATATGGGGGAGGAGATGGGGTGGAGAGGAAGCACAAGGCACACCTGCCTCACACACACCCGATTGCCTCTCACACTCGGATCTTTGCATCTGCGACTGCCACGTGTCACCATCTGATTGGCTACTTCTCTGGATGACGGCCAAGGCTATTGGGGCATAGTGTGTGAGAGCGGCAAGAAGGAAGTCGTCGGCGCATGCGTCCATGTGGGCCACGCTGATGTGCACCGACTCCACGCTCGTCACAAACAGTGGCGACTGGGGAGGTTGCTCGTGCCCGCCTGCTGCTGATGCATCCTCCCAACTCTGCGCTTCTCCTCCTCCTCCTCCTGTGCTGTGCACCCCTTCCACCACCCTGCCTCCCCTCCTCCACCCTCCCATGAAATACGGTGAGGGGTGCTGTGAGGGGTGCTGTGAGCGGTGCTGTGGAGGGTGCTGCGACACCACTATCTCCACGCCAACTGCCTGCTCGCCACTTTGCCATGACCGCTCCCTCCTCCTCCTCCCACCCTCTGCTGCTGCCTTACCCATCTCTCCTGCTGCCTTACCCATCTCTCCTGCTGTCTTTCCTTTCTGCATTCCCCGCCTCTCCTTTCCTGCCGCACCCTTCCCCCCATTTGCTGCCATGTGCGCCTTCCTGCTCCCACACGCAGGCCGGATGGCAAGGAGGAGAGGGAGGACGGCACCGGGCAAGAGGTTGTGCACTTCAACTGACCCCACACCGCACTGCACCACATACACCACCCCCACTGGTTCTGCTGGCGGTGGTGCTGTGTCGAGACTACGGCGGTCATGCGAGTGCGTGCCGCGCGCCATGTTGTCAGTAGCTGCGGCGTGGCGGGCCGCGATGCCATGCAGTGACAGGGAGCGTGGCGGGAGGAGGGCAAGCGAAGCATGCAGGGAGGAGAGGGTGACGAGGCAGATGGCTGAGGCGTCGCAGAACAGACTGCCCCCCTCGTTATTGTCACGTGCCAGAGAGCTGCTGGAGCTACTGCCACTGGCGTCCTTTGTCTTGTTCCCGGGGAGGTGTGAGGGGGGGGTGGGTGGGCGGTGCAGGTCGTCCCAGAGGACGAGGTGGAGCGAGGGCAGGGCGAGGGAGAGGGAGTGCGAGCGCAGGAGGAGGTAGGCGGTGGGGTGTGGGGTGGGGGGAGTGCGGGGGGTGGAAGGGGAGGAGGGGAGAGCTGGTGATGGGAGGGGAGGTGGGGAGGAGGGTGAGTGGAATAGGTGAGATGGGGAGTGAGTTCGCGAGATGAAGTGCACCGGTTGCGACTCGCTGGGAGCTAACGAATGCTGTTGTTGTTGCTGCTGCTGCTGCTGCATGTCCTTCCTGTATCTGAGCTCTTGCTGAAGACCCACGTGCAGAGCAGCAGGGGGCAGAGGCGCCATGGCGGGGGGCACGGGGTGGCCGGGCAAGGAAAGAGCGAGGGGGCTGGAGGGGCGAGTGGCGGCATCGGCTATGCGGCACACTGCTGTGGCGCCCTCCCTCCACACACGCACGTGCAGCAGCAGCATGTGCCCCCCACCCTCCACTGCACCACTGGCGGCAGCCCCACATGGCCCACATGGCCCACATGCTGCATGCAGCAGCAGCTCTGCCTCGCCCTCCTCTGCCCCCTGCCCTTCACCCACTGCAATGGGGCCGCTCCACTCATGTGCCCCTGCTGCCCGAATGCATATGGCTGCACCTGCTGCGGATGCTGATGCTGGCGTAGCATGTGGTGCCGCTGCTGCTGCACCTCCTCCTCCTCTTCTTCCCCCTGCCGATTGCCCATCCGCTGACACGCGTTGCATGTGAGCCATGAGAGCATCGTCTGTCTCCTCGTCCAGATTCAATGCACCATCTCCATGCCCATTCCCATGCCCATGCCTATGCCTGTGATGGTGGTGCGAGCGGTCATGCCACTTGCGCTTCTTAATGACCATCCCGCCCATCACAGCCGCATGCATCCACTCACAGGCGCCATGCCCCTCCTCGCTGCACCCGGTTCCACTGCCATCACCGCGGCTCACACCAGTGGCGCCACGGTGGTTGGCATCACCACCACCACCACCACCACCACCACCACCACCACCACCACCACCACCACCACCACTAGCAGCAGCAGAAGAGGATGAACGGAGAGGCACGGGGGCTTGGAAGCCGAGGGAGCGCGCCGGGCCCACTCTCGCAATGAAGCCGCTGCTCTCATCCCCGACCCCCCTCACGTCCACGCACACGCCCGTCTCATTCTCCACACGCCACGGCGGCTGTGGATCCACATGCACCACCATGTGCGGCTGCCACGTGGCAGCCCCTAATTGGCCGGCGGCGGGCAGGAGTGAGGTGGTGAGCAGGGCGGCATGGCAGGTGCCTGAGGGGTCGGGGAGGAGCACGCGCTGCGAGACGGCATAGCGGGCGAGAGGCACAGGGGCAGACCACAGTAAGGGGCACTGCTGGCCTCCACTCGCTGCTGATGCTGGCCCGTCTTGACTCGCCTCCCTGCATGCACCTGCTGCCATGCCCAGCCGCACTCCTCCCAGAGCTGCTAGCCGTGAGTCCCATCCATCCTCCCCTCCCCTACTTCTCACCCTATCGACTTTCGCCCTCCTCTGCCTCTTTTTCAGCTTCTGCCGCTGTTTTGATGTGGCACCACCACTGCCATCGCCACCCACGTCACCATCACCCTCCCCACTGTCCCTCTCACCCTCACTGTCACTGCTGCTGCGGCTGCTGCTGCTGGTGGTGGTGGTGGAGGTAGAGGAGTCAGAGTCACGAGAGGGCGGGGAGGAATGGAAGGGCCGCCAGGGAAAGAGGGTGAGGGGCAGGCAGCAGGCACCAGGGGGGGAGAGACCAGCAGAGGCAGGCAGGCGGTGGGGAAGGCGGAGGGAGTGGCGGGGCGAGGCTGGAAGAAGGGATGGGGGAGGCGGAGGGGGGGGTCGCCAAGGAGGAAGTGGAGGGGGAAGGGAGTGAGGTTGGAGAGGAGGGCGGCGGGGAGGACGGAGAGGTGGGTGCTGTGCGAGGGGAGGGGGGAGGCATGCTCGGGGGGGGGCATGTCAACAGGAGAAGCAGGCGGGTTGAGCGGTGAGTGAGGAACGTGTGAGACGTTGAGCAGGCAGTGCAGGTGCGAGGGGCCGTCAGAACTGAGAGTCACGATCGACACGCGCTCACTGCCCCCACTGCTGCTGCTCGCTGCTGCCTCCCCCTCCGCCTCGCCCTCCCCCCTGACCAGCACTGTGGATGACCAAGCCCACCCCCTCGCCTCGCCCTTTCCGCTCCCCATTCCCCCACCTCCTCCCATCGATGCCTCCAACCCTCCTGCCACTCCAAGCCGCACTGACCACCCCCGAGCCTGCCTCCTAGGTGTGGCACCCGGACCAGATGCAGCAGTAGGCGTGGAAAGGGAGGAGGCGGCAGCAGAGGGGGGAGAGGGTGCAGACGGGGCGTGAGGGGGGTGGAGGGCGTGGGAGAGAGAGGGCCAGGCGAAGGGCAGGGAGTGGGTGGGGGGGATGATGAGGTCGGGGAAGGGGGCTTCGTGCAGGGCGAGGGCGAGGGGGAACGGCAGGTGGTTGTGCAGCACGGCCACCGGGTGGAGGGCCAGGAGCAGCGAGGGGAGAGCTGGTGGCAGCGGTGCATCGGCACACAGAGCAGCAGCACCAGCATTAGCAGCAGCAGCAGTGGCAGCAGCAGCAGTAGCGGGGAGAGCCATGGCGCTTGTGGATGGTGAAGAGGCGTCCATGGGGGCGGCAATGGTGTCAGCCTGTGGAAGGGGTGAGGGGCAGTAGTGCGATGCTGCCAGCACACAGAGCAGAGGCTGGTTGGCCAGAGAAGGGAAGGGGGGGCAAGGGGATAGGGAGGAAGCGCACAGAGAAAGGGAGACAATGCTTGTGGTCTCATCCCACTGAAGCGCCTTTGGATGGAACGGAAGTACAGAATGAAAAGCGATGCAGGGATTCCAGGGATTGCAGGTACTCACCTTGCCCGACGCCTGTGGCAGCCACACGACACATGTCCCCCCCACAGGTGGGATGGCACGCGGCGGATCAGAGGTGCCCTCTTCCCCCTCTCCACCTGCCCGCCATTCTGCACCATCTCCCTCACCGCTGCCTCCAATCGCCCTGCCTTGGGTGGCAGGGGCAACAGCGTACAGAGCAAGGGGGCTGCTCCACATGGATGCTTCCTGGCCGTGGGGCCCATGTGAGTCAAGCGTGCCAGCAACAGTAGAGCTGCTGCCACTGCTGCTGCTGCCGTGGCTAGCTGCGTGCGACTTTGCACCAATGGAGGAGTCTGTGCAGGGCAGAGCCAGGGACAGGGACAGGCCACACCTTCCCCAGATGCCGCCGCCAATAGCGACCTCCTCCCGTGCCCCGACTTGGAACTCCGCCACTCCCTCGCCCGTCGCCTCCTTTGCCTGCCGCTGCCCCGCCTCTCCCCCCTCCCTCTGTGCGCCCAACCTCAGCTGCTCCCTGCCGCTCGCACCAGGCACACACAGCAGCGGCAGCAGGCGGGCGCAGAGGGGCAGGGGCAGGGCGTTGCAGAGGAAGGCAGCGGGCCACAGCTCCACACACAGGGGATGGGCCGCAGTAAACCCGGGGCCAGGGGTGCTGGCAGGAGGGAGGCTGGAGAGGGAGGAGGAGGAAGGGGAACCTGTGAGGGGGACGATGGAGGAGGGCAGCAGAAGCCTCACCCACACACTCTCTTTGGATTGCGGCGGAGGGGGGAAGGGCGGCCCTGTGGCGGGAACACACGCATCGCCTGTCAGCAGGAAAGTGAGCGAGCTGCCGCCACGGCTTGCCCCCCCGTCTGCTGCTGTTGCGGATCCTGCTGCCTTCCCCAACCCTCTCTCTGTCCCTCTCCTCCCGTCCTTCGCCCCTCCCAGCCTCCTCCCCACCTCATTTGTGTGCAGCCCCAGCCAGCGGTGCTCAACGGCGATGGCGGCGGACCACCGCCGCTCCCCTGGAAGCAGCACGCGCAGCAGGAGAGGTGCGCCTCCTCCCCTGCCATCGCCCTCGCCCCTCTGCCTCACCTCCTCGTCCCTCGCCTCTGCCCTCTCCATTCTCCCTCCCTTCCCTTCCCTTACCTCCATGCCCCTTGACTCCATGCCCCTTGACTCCATGCCCCTTGACTCCATGCCCCCCTTCACCTGTGCACCTTCCTGCATGCCCCTCGCCATGGCCGCCCCCCTCGCACCTCCCATCTGCCTCCCCACCAGCACGTGCCTCACATGCTCCCTGGCTCCCTTCCGCCGCCCTTCCACCTGCACAGTGCACGCCTCGCACTCCCCTGTGTCAGCCTCTCTGCTGGCCGCACTGACAGCTGGCGAGATGGCAGCATGAGGAGCGCGGATGGCAGCGGGAGCGGAAGCGGAAGACGTGCCCCTGGCACTGCTGCAGGTGCTGGTGCTGGCGCCCACTGGCAGGGCACAGCCCCTCATCTCCACTGCCACTCCCTGGCCTGTGTGATTCGATATAAGTACATTCGGCGTGAAGAGCACATGCGTGATGGAGCCAGGGCCAGGAGAGATGGTGACGAAAATGGAGGCTGTGAGATGGCCGTCGCGGAGCACGGGCACAGCGAGGACGAACGACAGGCGCTCCCCTGGTTGCAAGTGAAAAGGTGCCGACCAATCACCGCATGCCACGTCATGTCCACTAGGCGTTGTGCTTGCACCCATCTGCTGCTGCTGCCTCCGTACTTCCCTGTTCTCGCCTCCTTCCAAACTCAGCGCCTCCCATCCCAATGCATCTTTCCCTTCATCCCCACCCCTTCCATTTCTCCACTCTCCCCCCTCTACCTCTTCTCTCCCCTCCCCTCTCCCCCATTCGCCAACACGCACACGCAACTTGCACTCAGCACCCGGCACAAGCGAGGGTGGGCGGCGCCAGCTGTAGCCTAGCGAGCAGCCGGGTGGCAGGGAGATGGCCTCATGTGTGCCTTGCTGGCCAAATTGAAGGGGCACGGGGCAGCGGTTCTCAAGCATGGAGCCGAACAGGGGGGTTGAAGTGGAGGCAGCGAGGGCGGGAGTGCAAGTGGCGAGGGCTTGCGTTCCTCCGGTGCCTTGCTTCTGCAGCCCGCCGCCTGCCTCTGCTCCACCCCCCTCGTCCTCCGTACTCTTTCCTGATTCCAAAATCTTCTCCAAACTCTCTTGTGCTCGCCCCTCTCTCTTCACCCGCTCCTTCTGGGCCTTATTCCTTTCTTCTCTCTCCTTCTCTGCTGCCCCCACTCCCACCCCGCCTCGTCCCTCCTCGCCTTGTCGCGTCCCTGCGGGCATCTGCTGCCGCGTCCCTGCGGGCATCTCCTCGCCTTGCCGCGTCCATGCGGGCATCTCCTGCCGCGTCCCTGCGGGCATCTGCTCGCCTTGCCGCGTCCATGCGGCCACCAGTCGCTGCACGGCCCTCAGTGACGCCACCCTGACATGCACCGTCGCACCCTGCTCGTCCCCCCCCTCACACTCCCTCACGCCCCTGCTTCTGCCCCTGCGCCGCCCACACCCCCTGCGAGTGCCACCGCCTTGCCCCGCCGCCTGCCCCCCCACCTGCACGCCCAGCGCCATGCCCAGCGAGGAGGGGGCCGTGTGCAGATCAAAAGGGTCGGCGGGCAGGCAGACAGGCGTGGGGGGGAAGGGCGAGGAGGGGGAGGAGCGGGAAGAGTGGGAGGAGTGGGAGTTGTGGGTGCGAGGGGGAGAGGAGGGCTGGCGAGGGGGTGAGGAGGGGCGAGGGGGGGAGGAGAAGAGAGAGGAGCGGGGATGCGTGCGACAGTGATGGTGGCGATGGTGGCGGGAGAGCAGGGCGGGCGACCAGAAGGGCTTCCAGAGCACAGCGAGGGAGGCGCGGATGGAGAGAGGCTCCAGGAGAGGCAGCTGGGAGGAGGGGAGTGGGGAGGGGAGAGAGTCAACAAAGTGGAAGTGCAGATCAGGAGAGGAAGGCGGGTAAGGATGGATGGTGAGAAGGTTGAGAATCCACTTCAAATGCACCCCTGTATGCGCCAACCATGACACACATGCCAACCATGCCACACATGCCAACCATGCCACACATGCCAACCATGACACACATGCCAACCATGACACACATGGCAACCATGACACACATGGCAACCATGACACACATGGCAACCATGACACACATGCCAACCATGCCACACATGCCAACCATGCCACACATGCCAACCATGACACACATGCCAACCATGCCAACCATGCCACACATGCCAACCATGCCACACATGCGCCAACCATGCCACACATGCGCCAACCATGCCACACATGCGCCAACTATGCCACACATGCGCCAACCATGCCACACATGCGCCAACCATGCCACACATGCGCCAACCATGCCACACATGCACCAACCATGCCACATATGACCCAACTGTCCCAGTCGTGTGCCACTGGTTCGTCCGGCTGCTTAGGATAGGAGTATACTCGTCCTACCACGTCAGCTGCTTTAACAGCCCACATGGCAGCTGCTTCAACAGTTATCAGTCCCCCGGCTCTCCAACCTACCCATCTGCACCATGACCACACCATGCATCACTCTCCAACCTACCCATCTGCACCATGACCACACCATGCATCACTCTCCAACCTACCCATCTGCACCATGACCACACCATGCATCACTCTCTCTCCCCACCACACCATCACCGCCATTGTCTTCCCTCTACCCATGCGAGAGTCCAAGGCTGGGCTCATTTATGTTTTCGGGGGTAATAGTATGAAGGAGTTCAGGAGTGATAGTATGCTCATGCGTGCTTCCACAGGCGTCTGCAACGTGCCAGAATTTTCCTTGTCAAGGGGCGCATGAGCTCCTTCCAGTACTGCTCTCCCACGCCACCATCCGCGCATCCCACAACACAGACCCACCAACCCCCCCCCCCCTTCCCCCCTCTTCCTTTGGCGCACCTGAGTGAGGTCCGCGGCGTGCAGTGCATCAGCGCTGGCAGTGGCAGCGGCGTGCAGCGCCCACATGCGCGTGCTCCACATGTGCATGCACGCCCGCACGCCCTCCTGCGCCACCACCACCGCCTCCCTCTCGCCCCCTTCACGCACGTCCATGTCCTCCACCAGACGCACCTCCACCAGCCGCGCCTGCAGACCGATGCGCAGGTACGGCACCAGGGGCGCGCACGGCAGGCGCGGGCGCGTGTGCGGGCCGGCGCTGGTGGGGTTGACGAGGAGGCGGGCGAGCATGAGAGAGGCGGGGAGGAGGTGCGTGTCCATGGGGGGGGAGAGCATGGCGGCTGCTGGGAGCGCGGAGAAGGTGCGTGGGGTGCTTGCAGTGAGAGGGGCATGACCCGAGCCGGGCGCGCCAGTGATGGTGGCAGTGAGGGTGGCAGCAGCGGCAGAGCCGTAGACGGAGGAGAGCAGGGAGAGCGCACCGGCGAGAGAGCCGGTGGCGCCAGAGGAGGGCGCAGGAGAGGCGGCGGCGGCAGCAGGCCTGCTGGCAGCATCCGCGGCCGCATGAGCGTGCTGACCTGGCGGTGCGGACGGGTGCATGACATCAGCGGGGTTGAGCGGCACAAACCACGACAGCAGCCACAGCTCCGCCTCGCCCTCCCCTTCCGGCTCCAGCACCATGGGCCGGCACCCAGGGCACCGGGGGCACGACCGGCACGACGGGCGCGTCGGGCAGGCGGCATCAGCAGGGTGGGCCGCGCAGGGCTCGGAGGAGGGCGGGCAGAGGCTGGGGGGGAGGGCGTCGGTGAAGTCGGAGAGGGTGCGGTCAAAGCGCGCGAGGCGCAGCGCCACGGGGGGCAGGCGCCAGGCGAGGGGGCCGGAGAGGAGAGGACCAGCGATGACCAGCTGGTGGACGGCCCGCGGGTAGGGGTAGCTGGGGAAAGAGGGGGGGGGGGGGAGGGGGATGGCCCGGGTGGTTGAGAAATAACGAAGGGAGGAATATCCGGATTGAGAGTTGATAGAACTGGAAGGCAAGGAAAGAGAGTGGGGGGAGAAATTACCGTCATGACACTCACGTATCACCATGCCATGCGCGTATCACCATGCCATGCACGTATCACCATACTAGGCACGTATCACCATACTATGCACGTATCACCATGCTATGCACGTATCACCATGCTATGCAAGTATCACCATGCCATGCACATACCGCCATGCCATGCACGTACCGCCATGCCATGCATGTAGCGCCATGCCATGCACGTACCGCCATGCTATCCAGCCACCCCCAAAGCAGATGTTGCTGAGAGGCTTGTCCCGGCTCGCCACCCCCTCGCCCCACGCCACCTCGCCCCCTTCTAAGTCCTCTAACCCCTCCACATTCCCTTGCAGCCCCCCCACCGCATTGCACCGCTCAAACGCCCCGCTGCGCAGGTCATCGTACGGCGCAGGCTCTGTCACCCGCGCCAGCCGCAACCCCCTCGTTGCCGCCCACGCCTCCCGCAGCGAGGCGATCACCCCGAGCAGCGGCACCACCACTTTCGGGCACAGGCGCGGGGAAGCGAAGTCGGCATGCATGGTGAGGCGCAGAGGGAAGGGGCTGCCGAGAGCTGTGAGGTGCAGTGCGGTGCCGTGCATGCGGGCGACGAGAGCGGGGCTGGAGACGAACTCCGTGTTGAGCACACGAACAGTGGTGTGGGCTGACTGCAGCTCGAGGTTGGGGATGAGGAAGGGGGCGAGTGCAAGGTGCGAGGGAGAGTGGGCGGTGCACGGCGCATGGGGAGGGGTGATGGTCCGACCAGGGCAGGCGGAGTCATGGGTGCCTGCGAATCTGCGCATGTCGTGGAGGGAAGGTGTGAGGGAGAGCGTGAGGGTGCAGCCCTCAAGCTCAATCGACACTCCTGCTCCCGCCTGCTCATCTCTCTCCTGCTGCTCCTCCTGCTGCTGCTGCTGTTCCTGCTGCCAGTGCTGCTCGTGGCTCTGGAAGGCATGTGGGAGTGGGTGCGAGTGGGGGTCATCAGGAGCGACGAAGTGGGACGAGATGGAGAGGCGGGGCAGGCGGGACAGCACAGAGGGGGAGGAGACAGAGGAGGCGGGCGGGGAGGATGTGCGGTGCTGGCGAGCATGGGGAGAGCGTGGGGAGGGGGGGCCTTCAGCAGCCTCAAAGGCTTCGAAGGCGGAGAGCAGGGAGATGAGAGCGCCGCTGCTCGCCACCTGCACGCCCCACAGCGTCTGCACTGACCCTCTAGTGGGTGCACGGCTTCCCCTCTCCCCAGGGGTTGCCTGCTGCTGTGCGTGCTGTGGTGCCGTGTGTGAGTGGCGCTCTGGCGGCGCGCCGGCAGGATGCACTGCGCCCTGGCGTGCACAGGCAGACGCAGCGCCCGCCCCTGTGTGGCCCGCATGTGCATGGTGTTGCGCTGCTGCTGGCATGGCGTGCAGGCGATTGAGGATGTCGTACGTCATGGCCATGACCTGGCGGGGAACGAAGGGCGCGATGCAGTGGAGGGGGCAATGAGAAGCGAAGATTGAAGGGGTGGTGGAGGGGACAGGAGAGCAGCTGGATGGCTTTTGAGTCGACTCAAGAGCAGCTGGATGGCTGGATGGGCAGATGCAGGGCAAGGAGGCAGGCAGGGTGGAGCTGCAGGGAGGCACGAGGGAGAGCAGGGGAAGGAGATGGTAGAAGCGAAGGGTGAAGCAGAGACTGGGGGTTGAGAGCGACAGACACGAACACCACCACAGAAACATGGCCATGGCTACTAAGACAAAGCAGCTGCAAACTGCAGGTTATTCAGACCAGATGCCCCTCACGACCAGATGCCCCTCACGACTCATGACTGAGCCACATGAAGCGCAGAGTAGAAACAGAAAGAGGAGGGCGAGGCGAGCAGGGAGAGCCTAGCAAGTTCACCTCGTGCACGAGCCGGGCATCAGCCGCAGCCACGATGGGCGCAGCCTCCACCACCACCCACCACCGCCGCTGCTCCTGCACACTGCCAGCCCCCTCCCCTTGCGCTGGCTCACCACACTCACCCCCCATGCAATCAGCAGCGCAACACCTCCCCCAGCTGCACCTTCCCTCCATCGCCCTTCCACTCTCCACGCTCCCCTCCCCTCCCTCTTCCCCAGTTTCTCCACCTCTGCATTCCCTGCCACTAGCACACGCCCTCTCTCCCTCAACCACGCTCCAAGCAATGCCTGCAGGGGCGCCTGTAGCGTGGGCAGGGCAGCCTGGCTCTGGGGCCTGGTGGGACGACAGGCCAGGCACGGGTGCAGGTGGAGGAGCATGGAGGGGGCGATGAGGGGCGTGGGAGGAAGGCGGTGTGTGGGCAGAGCGGGGCAGGGCGAGGAGTGTGAAGTGCTCCCTGCCTGATCTGCTGCCAAGCGTCCAAGGCTGACGTGCTTCCGATGGGCGGTTCGTGTCCCTCACTGTGTCCCTCACTGTGTCCCTCACTGTGTCCCTCACTGTGTCCCTCACTGTGCCCCTCACTGTGTCTCTCACTGTGACCACCGTTACTCGCCCCACCCTGCCGTGTGCCACTGGAGCTGCTGGCAACGCCCGGCCCTGTGCTGGTGGTGGTGGTGTAGTAAAGGACGAAGAAGCAGGGGCGTTAAAGCCCATGCCGACTGCAGGCACGCAGACAAGGCAGTCAACGATGGTGGCTTGGACGTGTGAGGAGGCGTGCTGGGTTGTGTGAGGGCCGTGGAAGCAGCTGGCAGTGCTGCTGGCAGTTGTCCACAGGGGCAAGGTTGCGGTGCACTCAGCCACTCGCATGCTGACACGTGTCACTGGATCGCTGGCGCCATTCCCGTACCTGCTGCTGCGTCTATCCGTGCTGCCCTGCGTGCCTTGCTGAGTGGGCGCAGTGGTGGCATGTGAGCGCAGCAGCGGAGTCACAGAGGGCGGCAAGTGGTGGAGCAGCAGCAGGAGGGTGTCGGCCTGATGGCGCGAGACAGTGAGCGACACACGCTGAACCTGACGAGGCGAGGGAAGAGGAGAGGGGGGTGTAAGAGGCGTGGGGAAGAGAAGCGAGAAAAATGAGGCAATTTGGAGGAAGTGGAAAGAGTGAGGACGTGGAAGAAGTGAGGAGGGCTGCGAGACAGAAATAGAAAGCAAGTTGAGGCTGAAGGTGAGAAGGGAAACGGGAATAGGGCAGGCTGGAAAGAGAGAATGGGGGAAGACAAGTGGGAGATGGAAGAGAGGGGGCACGGAACACCCACCTGCAGGTCAAGAGCATGACTCCCATCGTATTGCCGTTTGCACTGACTGAACTGGCCCTGATGCTGCTGCTTTTCTTGTTGCAACAGCACCTGTTTGCACCGCACTGCAATTCTTTCCACCGTCACCCCTTCCACCTCCACCACAGCATCAAGGGGCTCGGTGGCAATCGAGTGCAGCCACCTGTCTTCGTGTGCATCCTGAGCAGTGCTGCCACTCTCCGCCAAAGTCGCGAGAGGCGTGGGAGCAGTCGTGAGGGGCAGGCAGGCGGTGCTTACACTCACACACACCTGCTGAAGCCGTGCCAGACGGTGCTCGTCCGCGCCCTCGTCACTCCTGTGCGCCCCCGGCCCCCTCGCACCACTCCCTGCGCGCCCTCCCCCCAGGCTCAGAGAGAGCTCTCTCACGCTCACCCGCCCCAGTGCCACCCACACGCCAAGCCCTGCCATGCCTTTCCTCCTCACCCCAGCACCTCCCTCGTCGCCCTCTCTGCCCTTCCCACCAACCCCCCCCCACTCCCCCTCACTGTGCGCGCTGCTGCTCCTGTGTCCCCTCACACGGCCCTTGGCAGCGTCCCTCACAGGGCCAGCCACCAGGCACATGCTGCCCCTCCCCACCACTGCATGCACCGCGCCCAGCCCTGCCGTAGACTGTGCTACTGCTCCCACTCTCCCACTTGCCAGCCCGGCCCCCCCTCCCTCACCTCCTCCGCTACTCCTCCCGTCTCTGCTCGCCCCTGCTCCTCGCGCCTCTCCATCCGACCTACCCCGGCCTCTCTCCACCTCTCCCTGGTGCGTTCTCCCCGCCACGCCAGCAGCCAGCAGCGCGTGGAGGTGCAGAAGAGGGTCCGCCCACGCCACCAGCATGACGTCACCCACGTGCACCGTGGGGCCGCCATGCGCTGCAGCGCCGCTGCTGCCGGGGTGCCCCTGCTGTGCTGCTGTGGCGCGAGTGGCGGGTGGCAGCGCTGCCGGGCTCAGCCATGGGTGAGTTGAGACGAACAAGGCCGTGGATGTGGCGGGGAACGGCTGCAGCGCGAAGCTGGGAGGGATGGTCGTGGCAGTGAGGGAGGGATAGGCATGTGAGGGATGGGCGAAAAAATCAACGTCTTTTTTGGTAAGTGGACGCATGCAGGCAGGCGGGCCAGCAGACACACTGCCCTGAGTGAGCGCTGCCCTAGTTCCCACCGAAGGAGAAGCTGTGCCGTGTGGCGGGGTGAACGCTACAAGCACCAGACACGCGCGCCGAGCCAGCACAAGACACAAGTGTGTCATTTGATATATATGTGGCAGTAGCACACACACCTGATGGCATGTAGCACACACACCTGATGGCATGTAGCACACACACCTGATGGCATGCAGCACACACACGTGATGGCATGCAGCACACACACCTGATGGCATGCAGCACACACACCTGATGGCATGCAGCGCCTCCACAGATAAGGACTGCACGGCTGCTCGCAGCGACACATGTCCTCCATGCCCAGGCCCCCCCTGCTGTGGCGCGCTCTCATGCTGTGGTGCGCTGTCATGCTGTGCGGGGCTGGCAGCTTCTGACTGCAGGCCATGCCATCCCACTGCCAGCGACACACCGCACGCTGTGACGTGGCAGAAAGCACCCAGCTGCTGCTGCAGGTGCTGGCAGCACCATGGGGAGTCATGAGGGGCTTCTGCTGATGGTGATGATGATGATGATGATGATGATGATGATGGTGATGATGATGATGATGATGATGGTGGCACATGGCTCCATGTCGACATGATGTCAGCAGCGGCCTCCAAGACATATGAGTGCTTAGTCAATCCCCACAGCTTGCTTGGTGGCACCGCTGGCACCGCTGCTGCTGCCTGCACTCGTGCACTTGAGCCCCCCGTGGCGGATTGCAGCTGACCAGTTGGCGCCACGGCAGCCACAGCACCATGCCCACCACAGTGTGCCTGGCAGCCCACATCCCTGAGCATGGCGGCACCCATGGCCAGCACAGCCGCGGCCTGGGCGCGCGATACATGCAGGCGGAACGCATCCATGGTGGCCTCACCCCGGCTCCCACACTCCCCGTGTGCCCCATGCTGCCAGCCTTCCTCCCCACTCATAGCGCTCCCCCCAGCACTCCCTGCCACTCCAGCAGCACCTGACTCAAATGCACGTGGCAAAGCGGCTGCTTCTGCTGCTCCACTTGGTGCTGCTGATGGCTCGCGCTCGGGGGCTGCTGGTGCTGCTGGTGCCACAGCAGGGTGTGGCAGGGGAGGGGCCGCGGCCCACGTGCAGTCCGCACGGAGAGAGGCCGGCTGGAGAAGCACAGCAGAGCAGAGCTGCGATAGGCAGAGATGGGGGGGGAGGGGAGGGAAGGTGAAAAGAGGCAAGATTGGAGCAAGATGGGGTGGACGACAGCAGAAGACAAGATCACACAAGAGCATGAGGAGAGAATGATGTGGATATGTGGTGAGGCCAAACAAGGTGCTGCAGCTGAGACTCACAGAATGAAGGCGAGGAGTGCGAGGGAGGTGCTGGGAGGCAGGGAAAGAGAGAAGCAGCAGGGAATGAAGGTGGTGATAGGCAAGGTGACAGCGGCAGAGAATGTCGTGTTTTGACGCAAGTACGGGACGATATGCAGGCTCATGGAGTGATGCATGTGATGCGCGCAGCAAGGAGCAGCAGTGCCACACGATAATGCACATGCAGTCACCTGGCCGTCCTCCACCGACTCCATGTGTGCCTGCAGCGTCAGCACCAGCCGCACCCTGCTGCCCTCACACGCCCTGCCCCCCTCCCCCACCCATCTCGCAGGCCTCTTCCACACCGCCACTCGCCCCGTGCTTACACCCACACTCGCTCCCCCAATCCGCTCTCTGCGCCCCTCTATGTCACTGCTGCCAGCGCGCGTGACGCTGTCCCCTGCGCTGCCAGCGCGCACCCTCACTGCCACACCATCCACAACCACCTCCGCGCTGCTCACACAAGTGAGGCTCGCCAGCCAGCGATTAGGGCTTGGGGAAGATTGAGGGGAGGCGTGAGAGGCAGTGGAGGCAGGGACAGAGGCGCTGGGCGCTTTGCCTGAAACAATGGACTCCTCTTGCCTTGCCCACCCCGCCCTTCTCACATCTCCTCCCATCCCCTCCCCTCCACCCAATGCCTCCACCTCCTGCCACCATTGCACCACACTGCTGGCCATGCCTGGCCAATAGGAGACTGCCACGTGTCCCACGTGCAGGGAGAGGCTGACGTCAGCAGTGAGCCCCAGAGGCCCAGCAGCCTGCGAGGCTTCAAACGCCTCCGCCACCCGCACCCCCCGCCACCACACTCCCTCCACACTCCACCCCTCCTCACACTCCACCCCCCTTCCCTCATCATCCCTGTTGTCCCCTCTGTTGGCCCCACCACCCCTTGCTGCCCCTCTCCTACCCGCCCCCCCCCCGCCCTTCCTGTCTGCTCTGCTTGCTGCTGTCTTGTCCGCCTGCCCACCCCCCAGCGGAGCCAGCGAGTGCAGCAAGGGCACCTGCAGGCAGTCAAACGATCCCACACTGCTGTCTGCTGGCCCACCCGCTGCTGCCGCCCCTACCTGCCCTGCCTGCTGCCGCGTGTGCAGCTGGAGAAGAGGCAGAAGCGGTGAGGGTTCAGCTGCACCAGCATCAGAAGCACCTGAACCAACCCCTACACCTGACGGGACACCTGAACTGCTCCCCCCTGGCACTGCCACAGACACTGCCAGCGGCCCCAGCTTCACACTGGCTGCCTCCACGGTTGTGCCTCTTCCCTCCGACTCCACCAGGACGGCCCCGAGCCTGCACACCAGGTTCGGACGGAAGGGTGGGCTGGGATGAGCCGTGTCCGGGCGAGGCAATGCTGGTGCGTCCTGGCCATCCTCTGCGCTGCCTGCATCGCCCGTGGGACAAGAAGATGCGCCGCCCCTGCTACCCCCGTTGCACTTGCTCACAAGAGCCAGCTCAGCGCCCTCCAGAAGCACAGCCACGGACCAATCAGTAGCCGCCACGTCAAAGTGCACTCCAGCCTCATAGCCTGTGCCCCACTCCCAAATCTCACTGCCCTCCGCCCCCCTCACGTCCCTACCACCACCCGATGCTGCTGCTCTGACCGACGCTTCTCCACGCCCCACTGCTGCCATGCCGTGGCCTGCGCTCTCCTCGTCCTCGTCCTCGTCCGCGAACAGGCTCTGCACCCACCCTATCGCGCGCCCCATGCTGTGCAACACGCCGCGCTTCACATGCACCTGCTGTGCCTCGTCTACCTGCTTTGGCTCTTCAAGCTGCACCTGCCCCCCCTCGCGGCCCTCATCCACCACTCGCTCTGCCTTCTCCCTCGCACCCGCACCCCTTTCCCTCTGCCCCTGCTCTCCTACTAGAAGCTTCTCAGCTGCTTCGCTTGTTCCTCCGTGCGCATCCTCGCGGCCACCTCCTCCGTCAACAAGGGCGTTTCCCTCCTCCACCTCGCGCGCCTTCTCTCCCATTGACCTTCCCGCTACTCCCCCTGCTCCCACTCCTGCCTCGTCCCCCACTTCACCCGCCCCTGCGCCCTCTGCCTCCACGCTGCCCCCCCACACCTCCCTGCTTCGCCCCACGGCGCTCAGCAGCGCAGAGAGCTGAGAGGGGCGGGCGGAGAGGGCGAGGGGCAGGAGGCGGAGGGAGAGGCAGGCGCGCTGGGGGAGGGAGAGGGCGGGGCAGGGCGGAGTGATGGCGAGGCGGGAGGTGAGGCAGACGCTGGGGAGGAGCGGCACTGGGGGGCGGGGCAGCAGGCACGGTTTGGAGGACGAGAGCATGAGATTAGTGAGGGAAATGGTGGGCAGGCGGTGGTCCGATGGAGAGGCGCAGAGGATGGTGAGAGAAGTCGACCCTCGCTGCTCGACAGCGGATGAAGAGGTTCGTGTGAGCTCAATGGAACGGAGGGAGATGAAATGGTGGCGACGCCAGGCAAGCAGCACAAACGAGAAAGAGCCACGCATGGATCGAGCTGCAGGCCACGGAATAGCCCTACTTTCACTTACCTTGATTTGCACGATATGTGATGTTCTGTGATTGGCTGGAAGCACTTGCCACATCCACAGACAGGCCATTGACCTCCAGAACCTTCCTCACACCTTCCTCTGGTGGCTGGGAAGGACGTCACGTGAGATCAAGTTGTGTATTTCGCAGGCAAGGCGAAGAGGCGCAGAAGTAAGGGGCGTGCCCAGGTGGGAGGGCGCAGTGGGATGTTACAACGAGCAGAGGCAAGCAGAGGCAAGCAGAGGCAAGAACGAAGCAATCTGCAGTGGCACGGACGGATTCCAAGCATGGCGGCACTAGTGACATGCATGCTTGGGTGTCGGCAAGCACGTGTGCCCAGGAGTCAACTCAGGAAGCAATGCTGCCGGGACTGAGTGTCAGCACGCACCACGAAGGCTTTGGTCCAGTCGTCGGCAGCGGAGAAGAGGTCCAGCTGGGACCACCCCAGCGACACCACAGCAGAGGGCGTCATGTACTTGAGGTGCACGTTCGTTACAGTCACAGAGGCGTTGAGCAGCGTGGCCTGCAGGAACGACCAGACTCCCCCCAGCGCCATCAGCTCCTCCACCTCCTCCCTCGCATGCGCCGCCTCGCCGCCCCTGCTGCCGCTGCTGCCACTGCTGCCCGTGCTGCCGTGCGACGAGTGCGATTCCGTGTCGCTGCCATCACCGCCGCCCGCGTTCCCTCTGCCGTCATCCTCCTGCGCGCCCTCACCATCACCATCTCCCCCCCCATCCTCTTCTGCTCCCTTCCCGCCCTCTCGCCTATCGCCACCCCCTTTCTCCCCAGCCCCCTCCTCTCTCCCACGGCTCCATTCGCCCCTTCCCCTCTCCTCGTCTGCACTCCCCCCCTCCCCCTCCCCCCCCCCCCTCCTCCACGTGCACGTGCACGCCATCCAGCGCCACGGTGACCGGCTGCGACCCCAGCGCTGCCCACGGGATGCTCAGGTGCAGCGACGCCACGCGTGCCCGCCGCACGGTGAGGGGGATGTGCCGGGGGACTGGGGGGTGATTGTGGGGGGGGAGGATGGGACGCGTGGCGGGCCTGAGAGGGCAGCGGGCCAACGCGATGCGCGCTCACATGCAATGAGCCCACGCCCGCCCGCCCGCCGCACGGCCAGAGGGATGTGCGGCGGGGCTGAGGGGGAGGTGGGGGTTGGTTGGGAGGGACGAGTGCATTGTTATTGAGGACTCAACCGTGCGGACCATGATACTCCACACAGTTCAGAATGAAGGATAGGAAGTGTGGGGATGGGAGCAAGAGGACAGACGCGCGACCAAAGAGGGTGTGTGGAAACCGAGTGAGTGAGGTGAGGAGAGATGCGGCTCCGGTGGTTCAACGACACGCAGCCGGAAGCCCAGCGCCTTCACCTGTCTTGCAAGGGAGCATGTCGACGGGACTCGGCCTTTCACGTTCGTCTGTTGAATTCACCTGGCAGGTTGAGCTCGAAGTTTCTGAGCGTGAGGGACCCCCCCGAGAGCGAGAGGCGGAGGTCGGACGCAGCAGCGCCGTCGGCGTCGCGGATGTACGCGCGGAGCACGCGCAGGAGGACCTGGGGGAGGCGGGGGAGAGGGGGGGTGGGGAGGGGGGGGGGGGGGGGGGGGGGGGGGGGGGATCAAGAGAAGGGAGGGGTGAGCAGAGGTTGGTAGTGAGTGGAGGGCTGGAGAGCAGAAAAGCCCGGGGAGAGGCGTCACAGAAAAGGGGCGTCGGGAGGCCAAGAGCCGGCGACGAGCCTGGCATTCCATTCGCGAGGCGGATGTGGGAGTCGCGCGGCTAGTGGAGGCGAATGTGGGAGTCGCGCGGCTAGCGGAGGCTGGGAGGAGGGGAGTGACGCGACGGGAGGCGGATCAGGCGGGGATGGCCGATGGACAGCGGCGGGAGGAGGGCTATCGACCGACGCCATTCTCTCCGAGAGAAACTAGAGGCCAGCACTCGATTTCCGGCGCGTCTGCAGGGCAGCGAACGCCCATGCGAGCACGACGGGTAGGGGCGGCGCACGACACGCCTGGGGCCACGAGGACAGCGAGGCAGCTGGCGCACCTGCGACATGAACGACGACGCCATGGCTGGGCTTCCCCGCTACAGTGCGCTCCGCTACGGGAGTAAGCACGCTCGGGCGTGAGATCTCGACGGTCGTAGCGAGCTACCCATCACGCCAGCTGTCGGATTGGCGTCGTGCTGCCGTGCATTCGACAAGTTTGGGATGTCTGGTACTGTATGCTGGAAGGGAAACGCGATGACAGACCGGAACTGAAATCGATGAACAAGCGGCGGGATGAAATCGATGTGGCTCAGATTCTGGACCAGCGCGCGACACAAGCCGAAATGGTGCAGAAGGGTGGAATCGTTAATAGGATTTCCTAAGGATCTCCTATGTATTTTAAAAATCCATTGTTTATTTTATGCATGCAAGCAAGCCATAGAAATAAGCCAAGCCAACCAACCATCCCTTAGCTCACCCTAGAAGCATAAGGCTCGGTGCCAAGTTGAAATTGCACGCACAAGCTGGTCATACATACCTTCAAACTAAATGCATGGTCCGATCAGGGCCCCTGACATCAGACGAAATTGGTCTGATGGTTTGAAAAAACAGACCGGATTTTGTAGTTCCATCTCAAAACCCAGACCTTTGGTTTTTTCTCATCTGAACATTAAGACCGATTGTTTTTTTTTCCATATGCAAAATCAGACAAGGATAGTGTTTCATCTGAAGCATCAGACAAGGCGTATATTTTCGTCTAGAACCGTCAAGTTTCCCAACTAGGCTAGTTGGCAACTGTTGGTGCTGTTGTGATATAATTGATACTTCGCATTTCTGTAAGTCGATTAAGTTTAGTTAGTGTCGAATCATACTGTAGAAGATAAGTCCGTAGGATGACGTCACATCAGCAAATAGCGCTCGTCATAGGACAGTCGTTTCAGTCACGCGAACAGTCGCACCCCTTCATTATCATCTAGGGCGCATAGCGCGATAGTGACGAACAGGTACATTAGCGAATAGGTACTTTTCGTAGAACTATACATACTTGTTAGGTCTTTTCATTATTAACTTTGATTACCCACAAGTTCACATACTCAGGTTATTCAACCTTGACTATTACATTTTACAAGACTTCCGCTGTCTTACTAGTCTACCATTCCAGCAAAGATCCTGGACCAACACTTGAGGATTTGCCAAGTGTTCGTGTTTATAGTTTTATACTTAGTCTACTACAACACCTGTCGATCTATTTCATGGTATGAGAGCTATCTGGAAGTAAGACTACCGTCAACTATGACTGGTTCAACACCAGCACCATCTGCTGGATCAGTTACTGGGACTACTGGAGCACATGCCTCCACTACCGCCGCTGGTCTCTCAGCCTCTGGGCACTTTCCACCAGCCTACGCTAATATCGGTATGCAACAGCAGAATCCGCCTTCTGTGAATACTCCAGGTGCTCCATCGACTGCACCTACAGCGCAACAGCAACAATCAGAAACAACAGCACAACAGCAAGCGTCAGTACAGCCACCAGTTTCAACGCAATCGATTTCATCTGCGTTCAGTGGAATGAGCCTTGACGGCTCAAGTTACATGCGTGGAGCTACAGCTCCAAGTACTGGTTCGTTCGCTGGGCTATGGCCGTTCTTCACTGGCGAGTTTACGTATCCTGTCGTGGGAACACAACTGGAGCAGTAGAGTTTCTTGCACGCCTCTCTCGGGGCGTATACAGTTCTTGTACGGAACTTGTCGCCAAAGGAGCAGCTCGGCGTTCGATCATTTCAGTCAAGTTTCACACCAGCCGAAATTGCATGGAACCATCTGAAAGGGGTATACATGGCAAAGGATACGATAACAGTGAGTAAAATACTTTCGCAGCTGACAAGTGTGCAGATGATGACAAATGAAAACGTCATGGACTACGTTAACCGTGTCCGTACACTACGCGATCAACTGGAGAAAAGTGGGGGATACTTCCCTCGTGAGATGTATCTCACGGTCCTTCTGGCTGGTCTTGGACCTGAATGGCGACAAACGCGCGTCTTCCTGCGCATGAATCCCAATCTCTCCGAAGCTGAAATTTCTTCTTATCTTCAAGCAGAGCAGCAAGATCTTGACCTGCAGTCACAACGCAATCAGAAAAAGGGACTACACTTGACTTTTTACTCCAATCCAGAAACACAGCATCGACATCCACCGAAGTATCCATTCTGCCACTTCTGTAAAAAACCAGGACATACTTACCAAAACTGTCGCAGCCGTCATCAACCTCGTCGCAGCACTTCGCAGCCGTATCACCGATCGCAGCATTTACCGAAGACACAACAGCCACAGCAGCAGCAGATGACGAAACCGTCGCAGAATTCATCAACGTCGCAGCATCGCCCGCTGGTCTTCGCATCTGCCACATCAGGAAAAGGAGTTTTCGGATGTGTTACAACAGTTGATGTTTCAGAAACAGATTTCGAGACACAACTTGAAGAAACCACAAGTGCTGAAGGCATTCCTTTACCTCAAGTTTACGCTAACCTCGCTCGTATAATTTCAGGTCCGAATACCTGGTATCTCGACAGTTGCTGCGGATGGCACATGTGCTCAGCAGAAACAAGCTTCATTACCAATCAACGTCCACTTCGTCGTCCGATACCTGTAACAGTCGCAAGCGGACAAACCATTATGGCACGAGAAGTCGGAAGTGTCATGCTCGAATCTATCGACACGGGATACTCACTTCATGTTACTAATGTTCTTATTGTTGCTGGTCTTGGCTTCAATCTTCTTTCCACGGCTCAACTCCTGGCACACAAAATCCGCACACAGGGCAATTGTGACACGATGGATCAGGAGCTCTGGCACAGTTCGACGAATACTTATCTTGGTCGTGCCGCCACTCAACATGGCGTATCCGTTCTTCAGTTCGTAGCACAAGGAACTTCTGGAGATTCTGAACGTGTGCTTGCACTTGGTCCCTGGGATCACCCAGAAGAAACAGATTATCAAAACGTGGATATTGACTTTCGAGCAACTACAGTACCAACAGCTTCTCGAACAGCAGCCGCCGTACTTACCGCGTTGGATACCTGGGAGTTCAATACCGCCGATGAAAGCGCCACTGCGTGGCGAACGTTTTATAATACCCGTGCAGCTTTTCAAGGAACTCCAGCACCACTTTGGGGAGAGATAAGTGGTCTTGCAGTTGATGAACCTGACGTTGTTGAAGAAGCCGAACAGGAAGCAGTAGCTGAGCAGCCGAGTACAACAGTAGCTGTCGCCGAAATACCTGCCACGACATCAACAGAAGCAGTATCAAAAGTTATACTCGCAACTGCAGCAGCACCAGCAAATGTCACTTTACCTCTTACCCGTTTCATCGAAGGAGAAATTGACAAGTCACCAGCACTTTCTCCTTTCATTCTTTCTTCCTTTTATACTAACTCCGATTTCTACCTGCGATCATCAGGACACAAAACCACAGAAGATATATGGCATCAGCGGTTAGGACATCCGTCAAGGGATTCTTAATCATTCAATCCGAGCAGCAGTTCTTGATAAAAATAGTTTACTTTTACCTGATGGCACGGAGATGAAGCCGCAGTCTCGTCCGACGGTTTGCACCACTTGTCCAGTTGCCAACCTTACACACGATCCGTTTCCAAGTCATTTTCCCGGCTCAACCCGTTATAAACTGATGCAGAAAGTCTATAGCGACATACTCAACTTGTCTGAAGCAGGACCTAAAGACGAAAAGTATGTGATAACCTTCATCGAAGCGTCTACACGCTATGTCTGGACAACCAACTTACCTGCGCGCCATCTCGCTCACTCCGTCTTCGTCGCATGGCTCGCTGTGGCTGAACGAGAGTCAGGAGTGAAACTGCAAGAATTTCAAAGTGATGGTGCAGGGGAGTACACCAGCAATACTTTCACATAGTACCTGCAGACACTCGCCATCAAACGAAAGCAGTCACTGCCTCATGCACACCAACAGATGGGGGTAGCAGAACGGATGAACATAACTCTACAGGGGAAGATGCGTGCTCTGCTGACGCAGGCAGCCCTTCCACCGCATTTTTTGCCGTACGTGATGGACCACACCGTGCTGTTACACAATCTTCTTTCCTCAACGTCCCTGCCCGAGTTTTCCTCTCCGCACCTGCAATGGACACGTACAGTGGGGAGCACAAAACTTTTACGAGTTTTCGGGTGTGTTGTACAGTTTCGTCCTCCAACCGCTGCTCTCGGAAAATTTTCCGAACGAGCAAAATGGGGGGTACATCTTGGCATCGAAAAACAATATCACGCGTGGAAGATTTTGGATCTCCGGTCCAACCAAATCGTTCCATCACGTGATTGTCTTTTCTATGAAAGACTCACCTTGCCCGTTTTTCGTGCCCACCAGGCAGCAGCTGCCAACCCTGCCAGGCTATTCGAAGGCTCGCGTGCATTTGCAACTGACGAAGCCGAAGCTGATGTACAGGACGAGGATGTTTCTGAAGCTTCCGAAGCTACCGCAACAGACATTCCCGAACCTGTCACCTCGACCGGCATACCTGAATTCATTCCTCTTGCAGATGCTGACCAGGATGATGTTCGCGAAGTTCATCTCAGTTACGAACGCGATCGCCAACAGCAGCCGATGCCCATCGTCTCCGACGAAGCGATTCGTGTTACACCTGACGAAATTGGGGGGGAAGAAGGACCAGAAGAAAATTTCGCAGGTGCAAACGAAGAACGTCCGCGCTTTACAGAAACAGGATTACAGATACTAGGGTTCGCAGTCGCAGTACAGTACAACGACAGTAAAATACCTGAACCGAAAACCGTTCGACAAGCTCTTATGAGTCCTCACCGAGAAAAATGGCGCGAAGCCATGGACAAGGAGCTAGCAGCACTCAAGAATCGTGGCACATGAGATTTAATACCGACTTCAGAAGTAAAAGGGAAGAAGGTACTTACCGGAAAATGGGTCTTCCGCGTCAAGACTAATGCAGATGGGTCGTTTGAGAAATTCAAGGCGCGATGGGTCGTCCGCGGGTTCGAACAGACTTACGGAATCGACTACGAATTAACTTTTGCTCCTGTCGGCCGACATACAAGCGTTCGGATTCTACTTTGTGTCGCCGCCTGCCGTAATCTCCGACTTCGACAAATCGACGCACTTATCCTGGTAGAGTACCCGCATTCCTATACTACTAACCCACCGAGCATTTGCCGTCTCCGAAAATCCCTATACGGCATTAAACAGGCACCACGGCTCTAGCAGCAGTATCTTCACTCACAACTGATAACTGCCGGTTTTCGTCAACTACCGCATGACCAGGGAATGTATCTACTGACCGACGGCAACAACTATATTTTACTCGTCGCCTACGTCGATGACATCCTATTCGTCAGTACTACCGATTCTCTTGCCGAGACCTTCATACTGAAATTACAGAAAAATCTGCAGCTTACCGTCTCCGAAACAGTCTCACAGTTTCTTGGTCTGAACATTACCTGTTCACCAACAACTATTCATCTCACCGCTTCTAAGTATGCAGCAACACTCGCTGCCCGCTTCAACCTCACACCTACTACAGTCTCTACACCGTACCGCTCACTACCGACTGACCACAAACCAAACACCGCACTGTTAACTTCAACCGGTTTACAGGTCTATCAACAGCAGCTAGGCTGTCTACTCTTCGCCGCTGTCACTTGTCGTCCTGATCTAGCCTACGCGGCCAGTCAGCTCGCACAGTTCCTACGCCGTCCTGAGGAGGAGCATCAGCTTGATCTTCTCCGCGCACTTCAATATTTTATCTCAACACCTGACGTCGGTTTAGTCTACAACGTCATCGGTTGTAAAACACTCTACCTACATGGTTTTGTCGACGCCGATCACGCTGCTGACTCTACTAATCGACGGTCGCGCACCGGGTTCATCTATCGACTGGAACCTATCGGACCTATCTCTTGGAATTCTACGAAGCAGGAGCTGATTGCACTCTCCTCTGCTGAAGCTGAGTTTATTGCTGTCTGCACAGCAACACGCGAAGGACTTTACTTACATGAACTATTGGAAGAAGCGAAGTTGACGACAACTACCCAGTTTACCCTACAGTGCGACAATCAAAGTGCAATTCGCATCGCACATCAACCTGGTTTCGTCAACAGGACGAAGCATATTTCGCTTCATTATTTTTTCGTCAAAGATGAAGTCGAGAAGGGGAGGATGCGATTGGTCTACTGTTCGACCAACGAAATGGCTGCCGATTTTCTCACAAAGAAGCTGACACGACAGAAGTTTCAGTACTGTAACAAGCTCTGCGGAATTTTCAAGAAGTGACACTATCGACGTTCTAGAAATGAAGGGGAGTGTTGTGATATAATTGATACTTAGCATTTCTGTAAGTCGATTAAGTTTAGTTAGTGTCGAATCATACTGTAGAAGATAAGTCCGTAGGATGACGTCAGCAAATAGCGCTCGTCATAGGACAGTCGTTTCAGCCACGCGAACAGTCGCACCCCTTCATTATCATCTAGGGCGCATAGCGCGATAGTGACGAACAGGTACATTAGCGAATAGGTACTTTTCGTAGAACTATACATACTTGTTAGGTCTTTTCATTATTAACTTTGATTACCCACAAGTTCACATACTCAGGTTATTCAACCTTGACTGTTACATTTTACAAGACTTCCGCTGTCTTACTAGTCTACCATTCCAGCAAAGATCCTGGACCAACACTTGAGGATTTGCCAAGTGTTCGTGTTTATAGTTTTATACTTAGTCTACTACAACACCTGTCGATTTATTTCAGGTGCAACCCTATGGCTTGCACTCGGCTTGTCCTTGTTCGTGTGAGCGCATGCATGGCATGAAATTACTTGTGAGTTTATGGCATTGCTATCTGGTATTTTTGTGTGTGCTTGAATGGTGTATTACCATGTGGTTTGTGTCGCTAAAGACGTTGGCAAGTTTTCACTGCTCGCATATCAAGTCGTCGTTTGCCCATCGCATGTGTTTTTCCTATTTTATCAAGTGTGAAGTGTCCATCGCGTCACACGTGTGTGCAGCAAGCCCTCATCAACTCATAAAGAATTTATATTTAATAATCAAGACCAAGAGCTCAAGACTTCAAGCCCAAGGGAAGATGATAAATATTACAACACAGTGAAAATAGTAATGCTACTTCTTCTGTGTTACATTTCACTTGGTGTAGCCCCTAAACCCTAAACCTGGTTTCGAGTCTCGTGGTTGGGGACTTTGTGATGGTGTACCACCAATCTGGACCTCGATTCTTGGGACTTGTAGAGGCTTGGAACCATCTCAATCTCGATTCTTCTTGCTAAGTTTGTACTTCTAAGACTATAGTGGCTACTCTACCTCATGCCAGTCAAATTGTAATAGCGTCGTCAAATCTTCATGAAATTTCATGGTTCAAATTGCTGCTGATAAGTGATAGCAATGCACTCCAGATCCAATTTACAGGTCACCGTATAAAGCATAGGTCATATCTGAAGCCGTCTGACGGAAATCCGACTGTGCACTCTATCTCTCATTTTAAGCACATCTGAGCCTATTATGATTATAACAAGTGGTATCAGAGCCCCTTGGAGCCATTTCAACCATGCCTAGACCTGAGGAAGGGGATGGCAGAGATTCTGGAGGCAGAGAAGACGCTCAAACACGCAGTCAACACCAAGATCCCTCCGTTGCTCCCGTGCAACCTAGCCTTGGCCCCTCTAGAGATGAGCCTAGAGGGTTTGGCCTTGACAAGTACAACGGTGACAACTTTGCTGAGTGGTCCTTCAACATGGAGAACATACTTGACCACTATGATCTGCTGGAGGTGATGGAAGGAACGGAGAAGCGCCCCGAGAACGACACGGAGAAGAGCCCGTGGGAGCGGAAGAGTGTACAAGGCTATCTTCTACTTGGGCAAGCGTTGGGGAGCAGCCAAATCCGTCACATCAAGCCTTTTCAGTGTGAACCAGCAAAGAGACCAAAGGCATGGGCTGCTCTCAAGGGTGTACACGCTCCTGCAACATCGGCGGTGACTGTGGTTTTGGAGCGGCAAATGGCGGCACTTCGAGTTGACGAAAGCGAACTGGTGGAGGAAGGAGTGCAGAAATTCTTCGACTTGTTGACACGGCTCGAAGGAACTGACCTGAACTACAGTGACCTTCAAAAGAAGACCAAGCTGCTGGCCTTGCTTTCGAACTCATGGTCCTCGCTCATCATCAACCTAAATCGAGAGCTGCCCCGTCTCTCACTCAAAGATGTGAAGAGGGAAATCTTACCAGAAGATTTCCGCCATCGCGAATAAGCGCGTCCCGATGGTGCCGAGGTTGCAAGTAAAGGCCGTGGGCGTGGTTGTGGAAGGGGCAAAGGGGAAGGCAGATTTGGCAGCAGCAACCATCAAAGTTAGCATGAATGACTAGAATGAGGCAAACAAGGTGGTTTTGTCTAAGGGGTTGTACCTTGTAAGAGTACGCACCTATCTAGCCTATAAAACATATACACAATATGTTTGACACACCCCTTAGGCTAGATGACGGGCAGTGCTTGGCAAGAGACACACAGCTCAGGGTGGCACTACTAGTCCAACCTCTGAGGTAGGGGTCCGAAGACCAGTCAGCAAGAGTACGAACTAAACAACAGCCTCTAGGAAAAGAGCCACAAGGCCAGTCAAGATAATATCAAAGTAGTACACAATCAAGGTCATTGCAAGTGAGAAGCTACAAGAACTAGACCAAGCTGTACACAGTGCCACAGATGATCTTTAGGCGCAAGCGCCTTAGAAATTTTATCAGCTGTGTTGGCACATGAGGCCAATTGTACGACGCGGGCCTGGCGGCGCTGCTGTAGCTCACGCAGGAGGAAGTACCGCAGCTAGATGTGCTTCGTTCTACCCTCCAGTCAAGGCTTCTGACAAAGGATAATCATGGCCCTGCAGTCAGCGTGCAGGACCAAGGCAGAGCTAGGCTGCTCACGTACAGTAAGTCTGTGAGCAAGAAGGTCAGCCAGCGGAGCTCCTGTGCCGCCATGGCACCAGCGTAGATCTCAGCCTCACAGCTAGACTGGGCAACAGACGACAAACGAGTGGACCGCCCCGAGATGGCGCTTGCACCAAGGCTAAAGCAGTAGCCCTGGGAGCACCCGAGTATCTCAGCATCGTCTGCCCACGAAGCGACTATGTGCCCTGTAAGGACCACTGGTCTGTATCATCCTAGAACTAGCCCCATGCCCAATGTACTTGCTAGATAATGCAAAACCCTCTTAGCAGCCGACTAGTGCTGTGGTCTGTGTTTGCCTGTGGCCACAAAGCGAGCCAGGATGCTGGGAGCTGGGAGGGTATGCAAGAACTCAACGAGTGCAAGTCATCAGGTACATGAGGCAAGCCACCAGCTCTGCTTAAGGACCACTAGGCTCTACAGACTCTGTAGGGACTGAAGCCGAGAGCCTGTAATCTACTGGCAGAAGTGTGGGTTGTGCGGAGGAGAACAGAAGACCGAACCTCTGAAGGACCTGGCGCACCAAGTGTGACTGCGTGAGAGTGATGGTACGCGTTGCTCTGTCCTTGGAGATTTGCAAGCCAAGGTAATGACGCAACTCTCCTAGGTCAGTGCAGGTGTGTCTCCTCAGTAGCTCAGCCTTCACGGAGGCCAGTGCGTCTCTGTCTGCTGTAGCAAAGGCCACATCAACTACGTAGACAAGGATGTAGAACGGGGTCTAGCAAGCACAAACAAAGAGAGAGGGGTCTGCAGACGACGGAAAGAACTGCAGGTCAGCTAACGTAATACGAAGCGTGTCGTGCCACTTGCCCGACGCATGCTGTAGGCTGTAAAGCAGGCGCCGGAGGAGCCACTGGGTCCCCCGGGCGAAGGTGGTGGTGAAGCATGGCACGCGACGCAGGTAGACCTGCTCGTGCAGAATGCCCTGAAGAAACGCTGTCGAGAAGTCGAGAGAGTGCACCTCGTAGTCAAGCTGTGCTGCTTTGTATAACAGTGCCCGAAGAGTTGTCATCTTCGGGGTTGAGGCGAAGGTCTGAAAGAAGTCAACACCCTCGCACTGACTAAAGCCTCCAGCAATGTAGCGTGCCTTGAACACCGGCAGCTCTCCAAGAGGGCGCTTCATCTTGAAGAGCCACCAGCCATCGACTACGTTCACCCCAGGTGGGGGAACTACGTCGATATACTGTAGGTGCTGGTGGATCTTCAAGATGCCATCTCCGCATCCATGGTAGCTATCCACTAGGAGGCCTAGAGTCGCGAGGTCGCCACAACGTAAGTGCGAGGGGTCTGGATGTTGAAGGCGTCAAGGTCACCCTCAGGGACTAGCATAATGGAACAGAGATGAGGCACGGCCTCGGACAGGAAAGCAAGCTCGTACTGCCGATCCTCTTGGACGTCACTGCCAAGGGCAGCAGCACCCACGACAGACGGAGGAACGACATGGTCAGAGACCAGAGCGGTGGCATAGTCAAGATGGTGGGTAGAGGCAAAGTCAGCGACGGCAGCGACAAGAGCGTCAAGACTAGAGACATGAATGGACGGGTCGGTAACGAGGGAGGCGAGGACCCGGGGAACAAGAGGGCTAGCGGCACGGAGGAAGTCAGACAGAGGAGGCGGAGCGACAACAAGCGATGACGGAAGAAGCGACGGGAGGAGGGGAGGACGAGTCGCAAGGGAACGAAGTGACATTGGGTGAGAGCACTGAATAGGGGAGACATGATGAGCACGGGAGGGATGGCAAGAACAGACGTTGAACGGAGGTGTCAGGTCACGAGACAGAGGAGGAGACACAGGAGGGGAACGAGGGGAAAAACGAGTCGGAGTCGAGTCCGGTGGAGGAAACACAGGGCCGTAGACAAGCAGAAAAGGCGGCGACGAGGGATTCGCACGCGGGCGGTCAGGGGAGGGAAGATCAAGGAGGCGAAGGGCAGACACCGGCTGCGAATGCTGCTCCTGCGCCACACCGACACTGGAAACTCCAGCTGCACCACGGCTACCTTCAGAACGCTCCACTCCGGCACCCCAAGAACAAGAAATCTCTCCAGCACCGGTGCCACCACCAGGACCGCAGGGTCGAGCCACGACAGGTAAACCAGGTTTAGCACCCCCAGAACCAGCAACCCCAGAACGAGAACCCTCTCCAAAACCGGTGCCACCCCCGAGACCACCGGGACAAGCCACAACAGTTACCCCAGAACTCGCGGACCCCTGCGGTGGCTGCGGTTGCGGCGGCAGCTGCTGCTGCTGCTGCTGCGGCGGCGTCAGTGGCTGTTGCGGCGGCAATGACAGCGGCAACTGCTGTGGCTGCAGCGACGTAGGAGGAGACACTAGGGCGGAGACACGCGGCGAAATTGAAGCCGCGGCGCACCTGGAGTCAGCCAACTCCTCCACCGGGACAACTGATGGGAGGGGAGTGATGTGAGACACATCAAACGGGGTAGGATGGCAAGGGAGAGGAGCAGGGGCTACTGGGGGAGTGGGAACCAGAAATAAGGGAGGGCAAACCGGGAGGCCTCGGAGGGGAAAGCGGTGGTAGAAGGAGACAGACTCGTCAAAAGTGACGTCACGTGAGTGAAAGAAGCGGTGAGAAGGCGGGTGGTAAAAGTGCCAGTCAGACGCGTCAAGGGGGAAACCAAGGAAGACACAGGGGATAGTGTGGGCCGTGAGCTTGTCCGTGCCACAAGCACGGACGTGAGCAAGGCACTCCCAGATATGGAACGCAGACACGTCACCAGGGAATGCGGTCTAGAGGAGGGTCGGCAAAACCTGCGGCCGCTGGGAGTGTGGCCACAGGTTAAGCTGGTGAGTGGCGTAGTGAACAGCAAACGGCCAGACAAAATGGGGTGCACTGGCATGGATCATGGAGGTATGAGGCACCGCCATAACCAAACCGATGTGTCCCTCAGCGACCTCATTCTGTTGCAGGGAGTCTGGCAGGGTGTACGACTTGGTGATGCCCTCTGCCTAGCCAAGTCGACTGGAGGCAAACTCGCCGCCACGGTCGTAGAGGAGACGCAGTACAGGGAGGCCACGGTGGACTCGCGCAGCTATGACCCACGAGATAAGAGCGTCAAGCACGTCGGCCTTCCGCTCTAGGGGAAACGCCATGGTGTAGCGCGTGTAGTCGTCGACAAGCATTAGGAAGTAGCGCTTCGACGCGGCCCAGAGTCAGGGGTTGGGCCCTAAACGTCCATGTAGGGTCTGGAGTGGCGTAGTGGTAGGGAGAAGCGAGGAGGAGTGAGAAGCACGCTGTAGCCGGCCCTCGACGTAAGGCATGCTTGACGACGCAGGAGAGGGAGGAAGGGCAATGAGCGACGTAGGGAGACCGAAGACCAGACGGTGATGGGACATGTGTTGCAGACGCGAGAGTTCAGGGTGACCTAGGCGGTGGTGCTACAGAAGCGACGGGTAAGTGAGCGACCGACACGAGCAAGCCGCAGCGACCTGGGTCGCCGCAGGAACCTGGTAGGACGCCCCTAGCGGAGGGGAAGCAGTGTCCAGCATAAACAGGCCAGTCACAGGGTCGCGGGGGAACGTGGTTAGAGGGGCACCAATGGCTGCCTCAATACAGTCCACGTATTGCTCTTGTCCGCGGAACGTAGTGGTGACGCCGAGGTCCTGAAGACAGCCGAAACCAACTAGGTTCCTAGAGAACAAGGGGATGTGCAGGCCTGTAAGAGAGCCCAAGGGGACCACCAAACAGGGAAAGGTAGTGGAACTATAGGCAAATACTGGACCTAAGGAGGGGTCCGCAATTGCTACAGCGGCGGGGGCAGCAAGCGGCGTGAGCGCAGTGTGGTCGCAAAAGAAGCAGGCGGACGCGCCAGAGTTGAGAGTAAAGAAGAGCAAGGCAGTAGCGCCAGCCGGCAAAGGGGCTCGCGTGGAACCTAGGCTAAACAAAGCAGGGAGTCATACGCCTAACGCAGCAAGGGAGCCTAGACTACATACAGGGGACACACCTACTCTAGGCAACACCGGGTAATAGGGCCCAATCACAATAGAGTCATCAGCATACACGACAAACATAGCAGTCCTAATCTGATCCATGTCAAGCTCAAAGACAGGCACACGGTGGCGAGCCAGGGCGTACCAGTCACGAGGGTCTGACGTGGGATCGAAGTGGTGACGGACGAGGTCGTCCAGGCTGCCGTGTGGCCGGAATGGTCGCAGACGGTGCCGCGGCGGAGGCCGGTCTGAAGCAAGTACTGATAGGTGACTACACTGGAGTCGCCACCTGACACCGAGTTGCACCCCCCACCACCACGACCACTGCCACCAGCGTCGCTAGTCCACCACGGAGGCAGGGGTCCCCACGGCGACTGTTGCTGCGTCTGCTGCTGCTGCAGCTGACTTGCTGCGGCTACTGCTGGTGAGTTTGCGGCTGCTACTGCTGCTGCTCCGGGGCACCAGCCCCAGTCCCCTCAGCCGAACCACCGTCCCCGCCCCCAACTCCTCCACCCTCCCCACCCCCATCCCCCTTACCTTCGCCACGCCCTCCTTTGGGGTGGCAGCCCCGACCCGGACGTGGCTGCGCTGAGGCCGCAGCGGCAGTCTCAGCAACAACAGCAGAGATGTTAGAGTAAGAGCACTGGGAGGAAGCACAGCCTTGAAAGATACGGACCGGCGCAGTTCCGCTAGACTTTGCGATAGTGCTGTGGCGGGTCTCTATCGCAAAAAGGGCGGTGACAAGGGCGGGGAGGGTGAGTTCACCCGGGTGCTGACTAAGGAAGTGGTCGCGGGCAGTGGCTAGGTGGTCGAGGAGGAGCGTGGCAATGGGGTAAAGGGTAGCGCAAAGCGGCGCTGTAAAGGTAGTGAATTGAGCCTCAGTGCTAGTGGCGCGGTAGCTAGTCTTAAGTGCACGGAGGTGAGTGGGAAAATCGGCGACAGTGGGGAAGGATGCAAGATCAGGGAACAGCATGGGAAGGATCAGGCGGCCAGCAGAGGTTGAGGCAAGGGTGGAATAGCGCACGATGACTACATTTAAGAATTCCTGGGCGTTCGTTACATTGGTAAAGCAGGGACGCTCAGACAGGGGAAGTGCGCGACTAATAGCAAGCTGCGCAACGGTGTCGCGCGACTCCCAGACAGCGCGAGCAAGCGCTGGAGCAGAAAAGGCCTCACGCTCAGCAGTGGTGCGGGCGTCAGGAAGGGCAATAGGCACAGCAAGGTGGGGAAGCAGGCCATCGACATGAACAGCCAGGGAGTGACCGTCCTGGCGCTGACCTGTAAGGTGATGGCGCAGGTTGGCGAGCCACGCCTCGAGGTCGATTGCCCGCCCCTCGGCGTCCAAGCAGAGCACAGCGTTTGCCATCCCATGAGTTCAGCTATATGGCGGCACGACAGCACGATGACATGGCGGCGGCATGGCGCCAGGGTGACACAGCGGCACGGCAGAACGGCGGCACGGTGCCACGGCGACGCGGCTCCATGGCAGCACGGCGGTACAACGGCGCGGCGACACGGCGGTACTGCGGCACCGCGGCACAGCGACACGGCAGTGCCACGGCACGGCGACTCTACACTACGGCACGGGCCAGTGGGCGCGGGGCCAGCGGGTGCGGATCTGGCGAGCGCAGGGGCCAGAGGACAGAGGCTAGCGATGTCGGGGCCAGCAGACACGGGGCGAGCGGGTGCATGGCCGGCAGGCGTGGGGCCAGCAATCACAGACATGCGAGTGCGGGCCCGACGGGCACGGGGCTGGCGGGTGTGGAGCTGGCGAACGCGGAGCCAGCGGGTGTGGGGCTGGCGGGCACGGGGCTGAAAGGCACAGGGTAGGCGAGTGCGGGGCTGGTGAAAGCAAGGCCAGCGAGCGCAGGCGAGCGGGTGCGGGGCCAGCAGGCATGGAGCCAGCGAACGCGAGGCTGGCGAGCGCGGGGCCGATGGGCGCTGGGCTGGAGGGCGCAGGGCTAACGAGCGCGGGGCCAACAGGCATGGGGCTGGCGAGCTCGGTGCTAGCAGGTGCAGGGCTGGCGAATGCGGGGCTAGAGGCACGGGGCCGGCGAACTTGGGGCTTGCGGGCGCGGAGCTACGAGTGGCTAGCTACGGGCAGCTAGCGACAGGAAGCTAGGTACGGGCGGCTAGGAACAGGCGGCTAGGACTAGGCCTAAGGCAGAAGCGCGGGTGGGCGGGTGGGACCTAACCCAGCGTGATACCATCTCAAAGTTAGAATGAATGACTAGAATGTGGCAAGCAAGGTGGTTTTGTCTAAGGGGTTGTACCCTATAAGAGTACGCACCTATCTAGCCTATATGACATATACACAATATGTTTGAGAGTAACTTCAATATGGTAATGGAGGATATGGCAGCAACAACAACAACAATGGCTATAGGCGTGGGCGCGGTCGATTTGATGGCGAATGCCACTTTTGCCACAAGACCGGACACATGTGGAGAGATTGCTTCAGATTGGAAAGAATTGAAATGAAGCAGCAGCAAGGGGCAGGTGGTTGGAGAGAGCAGCAGAGATGCACAGACGGATGCTGGCATCTATCAGGAGTCCTCTCAATCTAGAAGACGTTCAAGAGCCAAGGAGCTGAGCACGAATGGACGAGCGGTGGAGTGAAGCCGCGGCAGGAACGGAGGGGAGCATCCGGGGGGGCAAGTGCAGGTCGCCATGGGGATTGAGGTGAGTCTGGCAAGGCGTCGGTATGCATAGAAACGAAGGATACGCAGAGAGCAAAATGCAAGAGCAGAGTGGGCAATGGAGAGGAGGAGGGATGCGGCAGCTTCACCTTCAAACTGTTAAGAGAGGACAAAATGAGAAAAGCGACACTGAAGAGATGAAGCCTCGTTCGCTGTTGCCAGCCATGATGCTTGCCCCATGGCTCCATGGCAACGAGGAAGGACATCCACAGAAAGTTGATGCTAGCAGCCGTGCACCACGGGGAACGGCGTCTTGTGCTCTGGTTTGACCCATTGTGGCTGTATCACTGTCTAACTCGAAGTGGACAGATGAGAAGGTCTGCGGGCAACATGGCCGTGGTCGGCTTTTTCAAGGACCGGCTGCAGGGAAACGACCCACTGACATCCAAGGCATTCGATGATGGCCATGTCGTCATGATGCCACATCGTGCAGTACAAGGAGCTGGCCGTGGTGAGGCCGTGGAAGATGAGGGAACGAGAAAATAGTACACGAGCAAGCCAACATGTCATAGATACTACCTTGGCAATTCACAAATTTGGGATTGAAACAACAACCAGTTTACAAAATACATTTATGAACATTCAAGCTAAGGATGACCATTGCCCACCCGAAAGCCATTTACGTGCTCAAATCCAGCCAACGTACCTGCCTCCAATAGTGCCCTCCTTGCCCTGGGAGTGCATGCGTGTGCACGTGTTCCACTCTCATCCACCCGCACGTGTGGTGGGGATGGAAGGTCGTACAAAGATGCGTATGTTTTGAAAGAGCCAGGCGCAGGACTAACAACGCCAACGTGCACTGCTTGTGCAATGCGGGTAGGTGTGGGGAAGAAGGTGAGTGTGGGGAAGGGGATGCGTGCAGGTGGGGTTGAGTATGGGGAAGCGGGTGAGTGTGGGGAAGGATTGATCGATTCAGGGCTGTGAGGCGACTGCTGCATGTACTGTAAGATGTTGAAGCTGTGGCGAGAGGGTGGGAGTGGGGGGGGGGGGGCGGGGGGGTGGGGGGGAGAGAGAAGGGGGGAGCTGGGTTAGTAGTAGGGAGCATTGAAGCAGCGGTGGGGGGAAGGTGAGGGGGAGGGAAGAAGGCGAAAAGCAGGTGGGAGATGGTAAGTGAGGGAAGGTGGGGCAGGGACGTTGTAATTTGTTGCCAGAAAGCAGGGGAAGCTAGGTGGGGAGATGGAGAAAAAAGGGTGATCATGGCAAATAGTCGCAGCTAGGAGGATTTGTAGCAGACGGGGCGGTATGGGTCAAACCTGCTCTCAGCAAACATAACCATGTTCAGCGGACACTGAAGAATGGTGAGATATGGGTGGGGGAAACGTGGACGGGAGATGGGGGGATGAAGGATCGTTTAGAAGAGAAAGAAAGGCAAAGGGGAAGAGCAAAGAGGTCATGGCAGGAAGCGATTTTGAGACGTAGTGAGAGGGTGCATTGTGAGGAAAGAACTCAACCTTGTAGATTACCTTCCCGTTCCTCCCCCCCATTCCTCCATTCTTCTCCTTCCCCCACCCTCCCTTCTTCCCCACCCACAAGGTCCCCCTTCGTGTTTACAGGTTGAACCTGGTGCGGCAGAGTGCAGCATTTGACCCTCATCCCCCCTCCCCCCCACTCCCACCCTTCCCGCACTCCTTTTTCACACTGATCTCTGCTGCTGCTGGTGGGTAGTTTTTTTTTCAATGCTTTCTTCCCCTCTCTCCCACCTTTACCCCCTCCAATAGAGCAGCATTCGCCTCTCGTCTCTCCGTTGCCCCGCATTCTGCTGCTGGAGGTCAAACTGCTGCCACCCTCTTCTCCCCTCTCCTCTCCTTCCGCTCTTTCCCCTCTATAGCAGTGGCTGATCTTAACGCCCTTTGCTTCTCTTCCTGCTGCTGTTCTCCTAGCTTGTTCCATTGCGCCTGCTGCAATGAGCCAAACGTGATGGGGCAAACCTGATTGTGCTCCCTATCAATTAGCTCTGGTTTCTCGTACTTCACATGCGTTCCAACTTCCAATAACGATGCTGCAGCACCATACCGTATTGATGGCATGAAATATTGTTGGTACTTGTTAGAACAGCAAGAAAAGTTGGACTAGGAAGGGAGAGGGGGAGATACAAGTAGAAGGTGTTGTACTCCCTAATAGCTAACCTAGCTAGGATATATAAACACATATAATCTAACTAGGATATATTTGTTAGTTGACACACCCCCTAGCCTAGGTAATGGCAGTGTCTAACAGACCAGAACAAAACTAGGGCCGCACTACTAGTTTAGCCTTGATGTATGTAACAAAGCAGCTCAGGGCAGCGCTACTAGTCTGACCATTGAGACAAGGGCCACAAGGTCAGTAAACAAGTGTAAGAGAACAGCAGGTATAGAATAGCAAGTACAAGCAAGCATAGCATATATCAGGATACGAGTAGGGGAGTGGCTACTGAGACTAGACCAAGCTGAGTATAGAATTGCTGATGGCCACTTGGTGCCAATGCCTTGGTGAAGATGTTAGCAGTGTTGGCCTCTTAGGCCAGCTGTACTACACGAGCCTGACCACGCTGCTGCAACTCATGCAGCAGAAAGTCCCGCAGTTGGATGTGCTTCACCCTGTCCTCAAATCGAGCGTCCTAATACAGGAGGGTCATGGCCCTGTTGTCAGCAAGCAGGACCAGGGCAGAGCTAGGCTGCTCACCTAATTCGGTGAGCAAGAAAGCCAGCGGAGCTCCTAAGCGGCCTTGGCCCCAGCGTAGATCTCTGCCTCACAACTGGACGGAGCTTTAGACGACGACCTAGAGGACCTCCACAAGACTGCACCCGCACCAAGACTAAAGCACCCTATAAGGACCTTAGCATTTCCAGATACTGCGGATATCATAGTACCCTCTTGGCAGCCGACCAGTGCACTGGTCGGTGTCTGGAAATCGCAACAACGCGAACAAGGATACTAAAAGAGTATGGTTGATCTGGTCGAGTGCACGTCATCAAGTACATGAGGCACCCCACAAGCTCTACAGAATAGAGTTTGAGATCCACAGGCAGAGGGGTTGGCTGTACTGAGGAGAAATAAAGACTAAACCTCTGAAGGATCTGCTGCACCATATGGAACTGTGAGAGTGTGATCGTGTGGGCATCACGGTCACAAGAGATCTATAAGCCCCTACAGTGCCGCAACTCCCCCAGGTCGGTGCAGGTGTGCCTCCTAAGTAATTCGGCCTTCACTGAGGCATGTGCGTCTCTGTCAAGAGTAGCAAAGATAAGATTATCTATGTAAACTAGGATATGGAACGGAGTCTGACCAGTACGGACAAAGAGCAAGGGATCCGCTAAAAACAGGAAGAACTGGAGGGCAGTTAGAGCAGTGCGGAGCATATTGTGCCACTCATGTGGTGCCTAGTGCAGACCCTAGACAGGGCGTACACAAGTATGTAGAACAGAGTTTGACTAGTATGAACAAAGAGCGTGGAAGACAGAAAGAACTGCGGAGCAGCAAGCATAGTGCGGAGCATGTTGTGCCACTTACGGGGCGCCTGACGTAGACCGTAGATAGGGCGGCGCATGCTCCACTTGGTCCCAAGTGGGAAGGGCTTAGAGAGCCTAGTGGGTGCCGCAGGTAGATTTTCTTATGCAGGCTGCCCTGCAGAAAGGCTGTGGAGAAGTCCAGTAAGTACAGCTCGTAGTCACGATGCACGGCTAGGTGGAGGAGAACCAGAAGAATATACATCTTTGGGGTAGGAGAGAAGGTCTGAAAGAAGTCCACACCCTTTCGCTGACTAAAACCTCTAGCCACGTATCGCGCCTTGAACTTCGGCGGCTCTTCAGGTGCGTGCGCTTCACCCCGTAGATCCACATGCCATCAACTACATTCGCCCTAGGCGGGGAACTGCATCGACGTAAGTGCCTATGGAATTGCATGATGCCATCTGTGCCTCCATGGCCTATATCCACTGGGCTGCCCAGGGCCTCAACACCGCCTCAGCATAAGAGCGCAGGATAGGGATGTCCAGGGCGCCCGGGTCACCCTCAAGGGATACAAGCATGGCGCAAAGATGAGGTACAGCAGCCGCAAGGAAAGATATCTTGTACTGCCTATCCCGTAGAACGTCATTGCCAAGGGCAGGTGCACCCCCGATAGACGGAGGACAGGCAGGGTTAGGGACCAGAGCAGAAGCAAAGTCAAGGCGGTGGCTCGCATCAAAGTTTACGACAGCAATGACTAGAGCAAAGACAGTCTCGGGAGGAGCGGTAGGGTCAGTGACAAGCAACGCAAGCAAGCGGGAAACAACGAGACGAGCAGAGTCTGAGAGTGCAGCAAGGGACAGCGGGATGGATAACCGAGGCGGTAATGGCAGGATGGGGACTGGAGGAGCACAAGAACGAAGAACGATAGGGTGGACACTAAAACGAGAAGAGACAGGACGACAACTAGGCGGACTACGGACCCAGTGGGGAAGGACGGGGGACTAAGGTATGAGGGGTAAATGGGGACTGGACAGGGGACGGAGGAGATCGAGGGGGGGAACGATCCAGAAAGGAGTCCATCGGGGGGAACAGCGGGCCATAGATAGGGTGAGGTGGGAGGGGAGGCACAGTAGGAGGAACGGGTGGTCATTCTGCGGAACCGAAAGGGAGGCCTAGGAGACGAAGGGTAGATTGCGGCTGCTGGTGCCTGTCCACTCCAGGACCCCCAGCCCCACCTCGACTACTACCGGTACTCTCCAAAACAGCACCCCCAGGACTAGCACCCCCTAATGCACCACCCGCAGAACAAGCACCCCCAGGAATGGCACCCCTAGAACCAGCACCCCAAGAACCAGCACCCGTAGAACCAACACCCCCAAAGTCAGCACCCCAAGAGCCTGCTGTCCATTGCTGCTGCTGCTGGGATGAGGGGGGAGGCAGCTAAGGTGCCTGGGGCATCGAAGCTGGGGGGAAGGCGCCGCTGGGATGGCAGGTGCACCCCCAACAACGGGGTCCCCAGAGTCAGCAGACTCCCCCACGGGAACAGAGTGGCGTGAGGGACACCAGACGGAGCCGGGCGGGGTGGGAGGGGTGCAGCAGATGGTGTAGGGGCGAGGAAGAGAGGAGGAGGGACACGAGAGCCAGAGTGAGGGAAGCAGGTGTAATAAGGGACTGTCTCATTGAAGGTAACGTTATGATAGCGGTAGAAGCGGTGATGTACCAGGCGCTTAAACAACCAGTCAGGGGCGTCAAGCAGAAACCCGAGGAAGACACAGGGGAGAATGCAGGCTGAGAGCTTGTCCGCGCCAGTATTGCGGACGTAAGCAAGCTGCCCCAGACGTGGAATGCAGAGGTGTCACCAGGGAACCCAGGTCCAGAGGAGGACCTGTGGGCCTAAAGAGCGCAGCCACAGGTTAAGCTGGTGAGTTGCATAGCGCATGGCGAACGGCCACATAAAATGGGGTTCGCGGCGTGGACCAAGGAGGTGCGAGCTACCTCCATGACCGGGTCGATGTGTCGCTCAGCGAACCCATTTTGCTGTGCGGAGTCCGGCAGTGAGTACATCTGGGTGATGCCCTCCACACGGCAGAACCGACCTAGACGGGCGGAGGTGAACTCGCCACCACGGTCGGAGTGTAGACAGACCACGGGCAGACGGCGCTCGGTGCGAACGGCGAGCAGTCATGGGATGAGAGCGTCAAACAGGGGTCGGCCTTCCACCCTAGTGGGAACACCGTGGTGAAGCGCGCGGAATCATTTACAATTACGAGGAAGAAGCACTCACTGCTAAGGCCATGGACGGAGACAGTGGAAGCGTTACTATAGCGGTGCTATGGTAGGAGGAAACGAGGAGGAGTGAGGAGCAGCGGGGTGCCGGCCCTCGACGCAAGAGGTGGACAGGGGCACTATCGACGCTAGCAGGGCTAGGAGCGACGCAGGAAGACGAGCAACTAGACTGTGCTAGGGCATGTGCCTAAGACGTGGGAGTGTAGGGTGACCTAAGCGGTGCTGCCACAAAGGTTCGGGTGGGCAAGGGAGCAACAAGAGCACGACGCAGCTACCTCAGCAAACGCAGCAACTGGCAAGGACTCTGTGTGCAGTGTGAAGAGACCGGACGCTAAGTTACAGTCAAAGAGGGCTAGATGGGTGCCTGTGGTTGTGTCTGTATAGGCTGCGTGCCTCTCGTGGCCAGGAAAAGTGGTGATGACTCCTAGGTCCTAGATGTGACCTACACCAACTAAGTTCCTGGTAAACGTGGGGACGTGCAGACCTAAGAGGAAGCCAGAGGTGACAGTTGGATAGCGGAGAGCGGTGGTGCTGCGGCCGACTACTATGGCTAGGGAGTCTGCTACGGAGACCGGTACCGGTGCAGGAATCGGGTTGAAAGCAGTACTGCCTCGGAAAAGACGGTAGGACGCGTCAGATTCTAGTATAAAGGAGAGGGCCGGCATAATGGGGGCCAGTGAGGGAACACTAGGAGAGCCTATGTCTGACGCAATAGGGGATCCTAGACTACACACAACATTGAATCCTAGACTACAAACATTAGGATACAAGAAACCAGCTTTCCTGGAATCATCAATATACACAGATTACATGTCATGTCCTGTCTGAACCATATCAAGATCAAAGATCTGAATGCCACGATGAAGCAAAGAGAGCCAGTAAGGTACCTACTGCTGGAGGACAAACTGGCGGTGGTAGAGGTTGTCCAGGCGGCGGGCCGGTCGGCGAGCGGCGGGCGGCGGTAGCATCGGGCGGCCGCGCGCCCGCTGACCTGGCCGACCCTGGGGGGCGGTCAGCAGATGGTACGTGCAAGTCACCACGCCTCCAAAACCGCCAACACCCTGGCCCACAGAAGAGCCACGCGACCCCCATGGCACCGATTTCCCTAGGGCCCAACCTTGGTCTCCACCATGACCACCACTCCCAGGGCCCATCGGTCCCCACGGCAGCTGCTGCTGATGCTGCGACCTCGGCTGCTGCTGCGCAGCGCCCGAATCCGACTGACCGACCTCTCCATCCGCCCCATCAACCCCTCCACCCGCCGCTGCCGCCGACCCACGACCCTTGCCCCCATTGCCCTTGCCTCTCTGTCTCGAGGAGCGACTAGGCATGGTGACTGCTGCAGCTGTCTCGGTGACCTCCGTAACAAAGGCAGAGGCCGCAGAGACAGGGAGGGGGGTGGCAAGGAGGTACAGGGTCATATACATGGGTGAGAAGTGGGTGGTGCGCTGATCCTTGGGGCAGATTGCATTCTAGTGAGCCTCAAGAGAGTGCAAGTGCGCAACTTGGTCCGCGACAGTGGAGAAAGAAGCAAGGTCGGGGTAAAGATTCGGTAGCAGGAGACGACCTAGGGTAGCAGAGGACTGCGTAGAGTAGCAAGCGACAACTGTATCCCATATTTCCTAAGTGGTCTCTAGAGTCTTAAAGTGAGTCTGCTCGTTTGTGGGAAGGACCCTTCTTACTATCAGCTGCGCAGCTGCGTCGCGGGACTCCCAGATAGAGAGGGCGGCTAGGGCAGTCTCGTGCATCGCTCGCTGCTCGGACGTCGCGTCAGCAGCAAGAGCGGCAGACTCTGGGGGAGCGAGCAACATACTCGAGGTGTGGGCCACCAAGGCCTGGCCGTCCTGGCATATAGACTTGAGCTGGCAGCAGAGGGCGACCGGCCTGGCAGAGAAGCCAAGCGCGCGACCCTCGGCGTCCAGGTAGAGGACGGAGGCAAGCTAGGTCGCCATGGCGACAGCTGGCTACGAGGGGCAGTGTAGGCAGTAGCAGCGACCTGCAGTAGGCAGCAGTAGGAGACCGCGGATGGCGGCAGCTGACGGCGGCAACGGGAGGCTGCTAGTGGCGACAGTAGCAAGCTGCGAGAGGTGGCAGCAGACGGCGGCAGCGGCAGGTTGCTCGCGAAGGCAGCTGTGGGGCGACAGTAGCAGGCTGCGAGCGGTGCTAGTGGATTGCAGCAGTAGAGGGCTGCAAGTAGTGGCAGCGAGCAGAAGCAGTGAGCATCTGGCGAACCGCGGGCAGTGGGCTCCAAGGAAGGAGCCGGCAGCACATTGGGAGAGCTGGGCGGGCTAGGCAGGCGAGCGGCGAGTGGTGTGCGAGCCCCGCGGGCGAGCGGCGCTGCAAGTGAGCGGCGAGCGGCGGGCGAGCGCAGGTTGGCGCGGTCTAGCATGGGCCAGCACAGGCTGGCCTGAGCTAGCGCGGGCTGGCATGAGCTGGCACTGGATGGTGCGGGCCAGCATGGGCTGGCATGGGCTGGCACGAGCTGGCGCGGGCAAGCGCGGGCGAGCGTGGGCTATCACGAGCTGGCGTTGGCTGGCGCGGGCTGGCATGGGCTGGCGCGAGCAGGTGTGGGCCGGCGCGAGCAAATGCGAGCAGGCGCGAGGAAATGTGGGCAGGCGCGGGCGGGCCGGCACGGGCCGGCGTGGGCTGGCGCTAAGCTAGTGTGGGCTGGCGCTGAGCTAGCGCGGGTTGGTGCGAGCTGGCGTGGCTGGCTAGTTAGTTGGCGGAGGGCAGTGAGCAGCGTGGCGATGGAGACTAGGTCTAGGGGCATCTAAGAGGTGGGGAGCGGTACGAGCCTAGGAGCTAGGGGCGGAAGCGTGAAGAGGGGGAAACTAATCTAGCTCTAGGTGTCATGTTAGAACAAAAACAAACAAAAAACAAACAAAAAAGGACTAGGAAGGGAGAGGAGGAGATACAAGTACAAGGTATTGTACTCCCTAAGAGCTGACCTAGCTAGGATATATAAATACATATATTCTAACTATGATATATTTGTTAGTTGACAGTACTTACTTTGATCGAGGTGCAAATTGACTATGGAGAGTACTAGCATTCCTACTTATTGCATCTTGTCCCTTCTGCCACCAATGAAACAACATGACCGCAATAAAGATTTCCATCTAAGCCTTGCTACGAAGCTCTTGGTATGCTGTGTGGGCTATACTAAACAAAGCATGTCCACACACTATGGCTGCCTGCCTTGCCTTGGCTATTGTCGGACTTTTAGAGTTGGCGATCTAAGTAGATTACAATTCTACAAAATAATGAAATGTACGTACCGTATCCAATCCACCCGGATAGAGGCCCAGCCGGAAGATTGGACCCTAGGTCCTTCAAAGTGTTTTGAACCTGCCGAGTGGCGAGACCGACCACCTCTCGCACAAAACAAGCTTGGTAACCCAATTTTAGCTCGAAGGGGGGAAAATTGCCAGGGGGGGCTTCTCAAAGATCATGCGACGGCCGTGTGACGCACTCTACCCGCCCAGCAGAACCGCAAATCTCTGCCACCCAAGATGCAAGGCATCTTGAAGTTTATTCTGTGCTCGGGATCCATGGCTCTATACCCGGTATTTTCGCTTCCACGCACAGCGTGATGCCACCAATTTTGTAGTTTGAACGAACAGTGCGGGAGAATAGCGAGCGAGTCGGCCTTCCATGAACTTACGGCGCAATAGGAACGATAGTCGAGAGACGTCGTAACTGCAACCCCTAGTAACATCAAGCACAGACTCTTTATAACATCCATCGGCTTATAGCAACACCGGTTTATAAGTAGCGGAATACAATGATAGAGAACTCCTAATTAAGACTAGGAGTAGGCCTGAACTTCAAGGGAAACTTGGAGATGACAAGGAAATACTGTAGCCAATATTTGGCTAAGTCCTTAACTGTAGAGACAGCAGTTGGAGGACTTAGAGAGGAGGAGGATCCTTCTTAAAATATTGAGTTATTGGGGAAGGAAAGTGAAGAATGAGCTCCAAGATTCCTCCCACTTCCTAGACCCCTTGGGGTGCAACCACCTCCTCCATGGCAAAGGAGGTGGTGAACCAATTGTGGGCCTTGCCCATATGGCATGGGTTGGGTTTTCCCAACCAAGGAATTTGTAGTGAGCTGGATCAATTTGCTGAGGTGTGCAAACTTATCTTGGATTGCTAAATGTGCATTGGTTGGAATTGCAGCCAATAGGAACAACTGTTGCCCAACCCAAATCCAACCTGTTACTTTGTGGTTGAGTGGCAACCACCACTCCAAGCCCATCACCCAAACCTATCTTCCCAACCTTCAATCCCAAACCTATCCAACCCAACCTAACATTCCAAATATGTTCCCGCAAGCGCGCAAGGGGAAAACAGGAACGTCGATAGTAGTCGCTGTAGTTAGACTAGGAGAGGCGATTCGTAGGCGATTTGTTACACTCCTCCCCCTCCACCTGGCAATGTCTGGCCATGGAGTGCTTATGGGGACGAATGGAACGTGCGCGACGAGTCACGCTATGACCAGGTTCGACACCATCCATTGGGTGTAGGACCTCGCGTGGAGCCAGGTCTTCGAGATAAGACTGAATAGCTATTTCAGTCAAATGCTCTTCTAGCTCCCATGAGTTGTGTTCAGACCTATAGCCTTTCCACTTAATGAGGAACTCTCGTACTGTCTTGCGGCCGCGTTGTCGATCGCGATGCATGAGCACCCGTTTGAACTCATAATACAGTTCCTCCCCTAGGAAAATTGTTGGTGGCGGCAAGTACTTGCCCTCTGCAATGTACTTGCTAAGCAGAGACACGTGGAAGACATTCTGAATCCGCAATGTATCAGGCACCTTAAGTTTGTAAGCTACGGCACCAACACGCTTGATCACCTCGAAAGGCCCAATTTAACGAGGGAATAGCTTTCGTGCACCAGGGATCTTAAGACGAATGTTTTTCATACTGAGGGGCACTTTGTCTCCCACTTCATAGGAGATCTCCCGGCGTTTCATGTCAGCATAGGATTTCTGCCGTTGCTAAGAAAGCTCAAGCCAGCGCCGAGCTGACTTCAACGACTCTTGTTGCCGAGCAACCTAGTCCTTTGCGGTAGGTATCATCAACCCACCGATCCCATGTGTTGCAGGTGTTGTGGGATGCCAACCAGAGTTGAGAACAAATGGTTTCTCTCGCGTGCTTTCATGCACCGAGGTGTTGACTGCGAAGTCAACATAAGGCAGCAATTCATCCTATTCATCCTGCAGTGGGCCTATGAACGAGCAAAGCACCTGCTCAAGGGTGCGATCTGACCGTTCTGTCTGTCCATCCGTCTGTGGATGGAAGGCAGATGACATCTTGAGCTTCGTCCCGGGTGTCCGAGTCACTTCTTGCCAGATTCGGTTGGTGAAGTGCGGGTGCTCATACCTTAGTTTCTTAGCTCCTCACGTGTCGTCGTGCCGCCGTGCCACCGTGGCGACGCCCTGCCGTAGAGCTGTGTCGCCGTGTCGCCGTGCTGCCGTATAGCTGAGGTCGTGCAATGGCGGACGCTGTGCTTTGCCTAGACATGGAGGGGAGAGCGATCGAACTCGACGCCTGGCTTGTCGATCTTCGCCATCACCTGACAGGTCAGCACCAAGACGGTAACTCACTAGCTGTTCATGTCGATGGCTTGCTTCCGCGCCCCCCCGCACCTGCTGCCCTCCCTGATTACCCCACCACTGCTCAGCGTGAGTCCCTTTCCGCTGTTGCGTTTGCTCATGCTGTCTGGGAGTCGCGCAACGCCGTAGCGCAGCTTGCCATTAGTCATGCCCTCCCCCTGTCTGAGCGTCCCCACTTCACCGCTGTCTAAGCACGGTCTTGTCCTAGGTCTCCCTGTGTCGCTCCCTGCCCTCCCTCGCTCCCCCGTGCCACCGTGCATGCCCTTCGTCGAGGGCTGGCTGTGTCGTGCTCCTCACTCCTCCTCGCTTTGCCCTGCCACCGCGCCACTCCAGACCCTGCACCTGGACGTCCGGGGCCCAAACATTGTCGAGACCGCTACTTTCTAGTGCTTGTCGACGACTACAAGCGCTACACCACGGTGTTTCCTCTAGAGCGGAAGGCGGAAGTGCCTGACATTCTTATCCCGTGGGTCCTAGTTGCGCGCGTCCACCAAGGTCTCCCAGTGTTGTGTCTCCACTCCAACCGCAGCGCGAGTTCTTCTCTGGTCGGCTTGGCCAGTTCTGTCGTACGGAGGGCATCACCTAGTCGTGCACCCTACCGGACTCCCCACAGCATAATGGAGTCGATGAACGATGCATCGGTTTGGTCATGAAGGTGGCTCGTACCTCCATGATCTATGCCAGTGCACCCCATGTTCTCTGAATATTCGTCGTTTGCTATGCCGCTCACCAGATTAACCTGTGGCCGCACTCCCAGCGACCGCTTGTTTCGCCGACCCTTCTCTAGACCGGGTTACCTGGTGACGCGTCTGCGTTCCACGTCTGGGGCTGCCTTGCTCAAACTCGTGTCTCTGGCACGGACAAGCTCACTGCTCGCACTGTCCCCTGTTTCTTCCTTGGTTTCCCCGTCGACTCGTCTGACTGGCACTTTTACCACCCGCCGTCTCACCGTTTCCTTCACTCGCGTAACGTCACTTTTGACGAGTCTACCTCCTTCTACCACCGCTTTCCCCACCGAGGTATCCCGGTTTCCCCGCCCCTGTTTCTGGTTCCCACTCCCCCGGTAGCCCCTACTCCCCTCTCTCCCCGTCCTGCTCCGGCTGGTGTGTCTCACGTCACTCCCCTCCTGTCGGTTGTCCCGGTCGAGGAGTCGGCTGACTCTGGTGGCCCCGCGATGTAGTTCTCGCCGAATGTTTCCGCCTCGGTGTCTCCTTCTCTGTTGTCGCAGCAACCGCCGCCATCGCCGCTGCAGCAGCAGCCGCACAACCCACACCTCTGTTAGTAGATTACAGGCTCTCGGCTTCAGTCCCTGAGGAGTCTGTAGAGCCTAATGGTCCTTACGCAGAGCTAGTGGATTGCCTTATGTACCTGATAACTTGCACTCGTCCAAATCTCGCATACCCTCGCGGCATCCTGGCTCGCTTTGTGGCCAGAGGCAGACACCGACCACAGCACTAGTCGGCTGCTAAGAGGGTTTTGCGTTATCTAGCAAGTACATCGGGCATGGGCTAGTGCTAGGAGGACCCAGGCCAGTGGTCCTTAGAGGGCACATAGACGCTTCGTGGGTGGACGACGCTGAGACGCTCAGGTCATTCCAGGGCTACTGCCTTAGCCTTGGTGCAGGCGCCATCTCGTGCAGGTCCACCCACTCGTCGTTTGTTGCCCAATCGAGCTGCGAGGACGAGATCTACGCTGGTGCCATGGCGGCACAGGAGCCGCGTTGGCTGACTTACTTACACACAGACTTAGGTGAGCGGCCTAGCTCTGCCCCGGTCCTGTACGCTGACAACAAAGCCATGATCCTCCTGTGTCAGGAGCCTCGACTGGAGGGCAGAGCGAAGCACATCTAGCTGCGGTACTTCCTCCTGCGCGAGCTACAGCAGCGCCGCCAGGCCCGCGTAGTACGCTTGGCCTGAGGTGCCAACACAGCTCATATCGTTTCGAAGGCACTTACACCTAAATATCATTAGCGACACTGTGTACAGCTTGGTCTAGTTCCTGTAGCTTCTCACTTTCTAGGTCCCTGATTGTGTACTACTATTTATGTTGTCTTTACTGGCCGTGTGGCTCTTGTTCCAGTGGCTGGACTAGTAGTGCGGCCCTGGGTTGCACTTGCTTAATTGGTACTCTTGCTGACTGGTCTTCGGACCCTTGCCTAAGAGGTTGTAGTAGTGTCATCTTGAGTTGCGTGTCTCGTGCTAGTTGCTGCCCCTTGTCTAGCCTAGGGGGTGTGTCAACATAAAATTTGTATATGTTTTAGGCTAGCTAGGTGCATGCTCATATAGGGTACAACCCCTCAGGGTATATCCCCTTGTACCACCTCATTCTAGTCACTCCTTTCTACGTTAAGACACAATTGGTGCACCGACCGATGGGTTGCAACGCAACCCACAAAAGCCTATGTTTGGCCCCAACAGAAACAAAAATCGTTTCTCCCTACACGCCCCTAGGGGCGCCTATCTGGGGAAATGCAGTAGTACCTTCTAAAGATATATCTGTGTACAAAGCTGAACCGTGTATCTGTTCTGAAGGATGTGTGCTGTGGTTCTGTGATTGCCTCTAAAGCGTACCGAGTTCCAAATTTCTCGCTCGGCAATCCTTGTAATCTCCGATCACCAAACCTGGCTACCATACCTGGCCTGGACGCTAGAACGAACATATGGGTTCACATGTTCAACATTCCGATATCTTGCAGGCCTGTAGATCAGCCTCGGAAGTAGGTTTGATTACCATACCGCATTTGCCGAAACTGTCGCCAGCTTCCGAACCTGACCTCTTTCCCGCCTTCCAAATTTGTCGTCTCGCACTCGGTATTCCCGATTGCGGCGGACCCTCGAGCACGACGCGCTTCCAGATCAGCCCTCCTCGCTGGCACATATAGCACAGGTATCGCATTCTGAGTCGCCGCTAGTAAAACGGGACACTCGCGCGACACCCCAGAGCTCCCAAGGCCAGGTGACGACGTCGCCATGGGCTCCGAACATAGCAGTCCCTCGCCAACCCACCCCACCCGCGACGCAAATTCGCCCAGCAGCGGCCATCAGGTTCCACAGCTCGCCTCGAACCCTCTGCCTCCTCCCATTCCCTCCGTGCCTCTCGTCGCATTCCCACGCTCATTCCCTCTCACCCGCTTCTCTTCAGACGCTCATCCAACTCCCTGGTCCCACCTGACGGAAATCGTATAGATAAATGAGGGGTTTCTGTTTCAGTTATCAGTCTCGACTGAAGTTAGCAGCTCATCCTCTTACCCTCTCTTCGAGTTTCCCGCCTTCTGGTCTTCTTACAACTCCCGTTTACCAGCTGCCTATGCCCTCGAATGCTCCGTATTTCTCCTAGGAAGTCTACACGCAAATCAGCCTCCGTTTTAACTCCCCCCGTCAACAACATGGCCTGCGTCGGTGCTGAGCGTGCCTGCGTGGACGTAGATGCTCTGTTCTTGAGCTGCTGGGAGCAAGATGACTCCCTGACTCACTTCGTCTGCAGCACCATCTCTGCTCCTCGCCTGGTAAGAACTAACTCCTCCAATGTTTCTTTTTCTGTTTCTGCATCTACTGTTACCTTCGAGCTGTTTACGTGCTGATGTCCGCTCACGTTTTTTTAAGCACTCTCTTGAACAGCGACTAACGTATTAATTTGTTTTCTCATGCAGGCCGTCGTCAGTTTGATCAGGTCGTGCAAGCAAGCTGCAGTCGAGGTGCAGCGGGTTTCCGCTCTTCCCGCTGTCGCTCTTGCGGAGGAAGCCACGTCAGCTGACGCAGAGCCAGGAACCGTCAACAATCCGACTGAAGCTGGCAAAGCGGATGCCCCTCATGTGACAGCTACCGTTTCGTTCGTGGTTGAGCAGCGGGAGGAACCAGAGGAACCGGAGGAGCAGTCTTCGTTCCTGAACGCAGTTGCTGCACCAGAAAACCGGGTTGCTTCTTTTTTAGTCTGGACAGTTGCTCCCTCAGCTAAGGTCGTTTCGTGGTTGGGTGTGGAATCAGAGTCGGAGCAGGCACAGCAGGGTGTGAAGGTGGGAGCAGAGGCGAGCAGCATGAGTCGCAGTGAGAGCAGCTGCAGCAGCCACTCTGCGTGCCTCATTGACCTCGTCTGGGACTCCTGCTCCTCCTCTGCTCACAGTCTCTGCTCCTCCTCCTCTGCTGATAGCCTCTGCAGCACTCCCACTGGCTCGGTAACCGTGGTTACTGGTGTGAAGAGGGGGATTGGCCGAGGCATTTCCAGCAGTGGGAAGGGTTGGAGCATGGAGGTGAAGGGATCTGGGAAGGCAGAGGAAGTGAGTACTTTCTCAAACCAGCTGTTTGGGGAGGATGAGGATGGCGGCAGCAGGCAGGGCTACAAGACATTCGGGTCAGGGAACAGGTGCTACATGAATCAGCTGTACATGGATGAGGCGGAGGAGGAGGAGAGGGAGTCACTGGCAGCATCAGGCATCTCGGTTGGCATTGGCAGGTTTGGTGCAAGGCGGAGAATATCGGGCTCTAGCAGCCGGGCTGCTCTCCGCAGAATGAGCAGTGTGTTGCTGAGACAGTTCTAGTTGTCAGTTCAAGATGCTTAGTGAAGGCAACAGCAACTGTGGCTGGAACCAGAAGCACTGGACTGCCAATAGGCTAGTGTATAATAGGGTGTTTACCCCTAGTGAATTAGGCTTTTATCTGAAACTGTGTTGGTTATTGACTACTCGCTGGTGCTACTGGTGATGAAGATGCTGTTGGTTGTACTCACTAGAAGCATACCTCAGTCTAGCCTATAACTTCTACATAGATAATATGTATAAGTTGACACACCCCCTAGGCTAGACAAGGGGTGAAACTAAACAAGAAGCAAACAGCTCAGGGCGGCACTACTAGTCCAACCACTGAGGCAGGGGTCTGGAGACCAGTCAGCAAGAATACAACCAAAACTGAATCAAGCCAGGGTGGCACTACTAGTCCAGCCACTGGAGGTAGGGCCACAAGGCCAGTCTGACAAGCATATATAATAGAGAGTACACAATCAGGATCCTAACACGGGAGCAGCTATAGGAACAAGACCAAGCTGTACACAGTGCCGCTGATGATCTTTAGGCGCAAGCGCCTTAGTGAGTACAACCAACTAGTATTTGTTCTAGGTTTCCACCTCTAGTAATCATTCGTTTCTACGTTAACATGGTATCAGAGCCGAGAGTGAAGGACAGCGACGCAGTGGCGGTGGCCGTGGCCGCCAGGGAGGTAGGGGTGGTGACGCAGGTGGTAGTGGTCGTGGTGGTGGTGACGGTAGTCCGCCTGAGGGGACTACCACCGGTGGGCAGGAGCAGCAGTCCCAGCAGCAGCAGGACCAGCCCCAGCCGCAGCCGCCGTCCCAGCAGCACCCGCCGCAGCCGTGGGCTCGTCTCCCGCCTGGTTGGCCCGGCACCTCCGGAGGCGGTGGCCGTGGTGGCGGCCCGCGCAGCTTGGCGTCTACCAGCGGCTCCAGTGCTGTGACCTGCCAGTACCAGCTTCAGACCGGGCCTCTCCGCGGCACTCTGTGCCGCCGCCCGCACCCGACCGCCCGCTGTTTCCGCCGCCTCGACGATCTTTTTCGTCGTCGCTTTGGCCCGGCCCCGGACCTCCCTGACTGGCACAGCCTGCTCCGCCAGGGCGTGCCGATCTTTGAGTTAGACATGGATCAGATAGGTGCTGCTTTGCATGCTTTGTATGCTGACGCTTCTAGTGTTGATGGATCTTACTACCCTGTGTACTCTAGTTTAGGTGTTTCACCCTTGTGTAGCTTAGCTTCCCCTGCTGCGACAGGCGTAGGACTGCCTAGGTTGCCTAGTCTAGTCGCTGCACCGGCTCCGTCCCCGGCCCCCGCCACTGCGTCGCTGTCCTTCACTCTCGGCTCTGATACCATGTTAACGTAGAAACGAATGATTACTAGAGGTGGAAACCTAGAACAAATACTAGTTGGTTGTACTCACTAGAAGCATACCTCAGTCTAGCCTATAACTTCTACATAGATAATATGTATAAGTTGACAGATGCACCTCTAGAACTCATAGCACGGCAAAACCCCCATCCACCTCCAAAACCCGCTACTATTCGAGAACATGGCTGTTCCACCACCAAGGCAACTAGAGTGTTGATGACAGCCATGCTACCTACCACTACTCCCTGGCACCATGAATGGGTGGTAGACATCGTTACACAGAGCAAAGTGGTAACGCATGCCCAACTGCCTTGCCTACTCATATCCTGCCACCATATCTGCCTCCCAGAGTGCCCTCCTTGCCCTGTGTGCGCATGCGCGTGTACGTGGCGTCGAACCACTCCATCACCGCCGTCACGTTGGCCACGATGGCGCGCCGCCGGTACATGAAGCGGCACGACGCGTTCTTGCGCGGGCAGTCCGGCCCCATGTGCTCAAACACCTTGTCGTGCTCCACTCGCACCCACCTGCACACGATGGAAACAGGGGAGAGAGATGGGGTCGAAAGAGGTGAGGATGGTACCTCATGCGTTGAGTCCAATGACGAGCGCCCCACCCCACGCACTCATACACCCTGCCGTGCTCCACTCACACCCACACGCATGGCGGTGGGGATGGCAAAGGGCACACAATGAACAACGGGCACGGATGGAGGAGGGTATGGCTTGAAAGAGGGTGCGGCAGAAGTGGATCGGGTCCAACACGGCCAAGGTGTTGCAACCCTGCCTTCAAAATACACAACAAAAAGGCCCAGGTGCAAGGCTGCAAGCTCCATGGCTCACACACTTACTTGCCACTGCGTACATGGGCGCGTCTTTTCACCTGCCAGCTTCACATGGCGACTCTCCTCACCTGCCACCTTCCATTGATCATAGCCGCATTGCCCACCAGGAGGTCGTAGCGCGGATGCCCAAGGGCCCCAGCTGGATAAAACCCACTCACTCATACTGCAGAAAAGGCATGTGTAACATGCTCACTCATACTGCAGAAAAGGCATGTGTAACATGCTCACTCATACTGCAGAAAAGGCATGTGTAACATGGTCACTCATACCCGCATCCCTCACCTGCCAACAGAAAACAACCCACCTGCAGCACAGTTCGCCCATGTAGAGCTCAGCCATACCAGCGCTGCTCACCTCAACTGCCGCTAAGCCTTACCTGCCGGCTTCTTCATAAACCCTTAGCACACGCGGGTCGTAGTCGGGGATGCCGAACGGAACCAGCTCCAGCACAGCACTGCCGGGGCGCATCCACATGACGTGGTTCATGGTGCCGTCGCCACTCACCGTCACAAACATGGACGCTGCGCCCATGAACAGTACCTGCCATTCAGGGCGGCAGGACAAGCCAAAAGACAGGAAGGAATAGGGAAAGGGGGAGCAGGGGAGGTGGGGAGGGAGGGGGGGGGGAGGGGATGGGGGAGAAGGAAGAGGATTGAAGTGCTGCACGCGGGCGAGAAGGGAATTGGAAAGGCAGCGGGAGAGAGGGTAGGCGGGGATGAAGTCATGGCTGCAGGCAGGGGGAAGGTGCGACGTTGAAGCAAGCGTTAGGCAACAACAAACACTGTTCCTCTTTCATTCCGCAACCCGTCAACATCGTCTGCTCTTCACTCTCGAATCCCTCAATTCGCCTGGAGACGCAAGCACTGCAAGGGGGCCTGCACGCGTGAGTCGTGCTTTCTGCAAGCACTTGCCTGCTGTGGTGCGCCTGCACCACCTTTCACCTGGGCACAGAAGTTGGTGAAGTTGGCCTCTCTGACGGCCACGAGCTCGCAGTGCGTGCCCCGGTGGCAGCGGTCCTTGAGCCCCTTGAGCACCGCCTGCAGGTTCTCGATCATGCCGTACCCGCCACTGTCCGCGTCGCCGTACAGCACCAGCACGCGGGTCGTCTTCGCGTCCGAACTCACGAACCCCCTCAGCCCGGCCGGCACCCCCCCCATCGGATGCTGCTGTTGCTGCTGCTGGGCCATCCCCGCCCCCCCGCTGCTGTTCCCAGCAGCAGCAGCGGCAGCAGTGGGGATGGTGGCAGCGACGACGGAGCAGTAGGCCCAGGCGCGCTCCTGCACGTCCTGCAAAACGATGCTGCGCTCCTGCGCCGCCGGCCGGTACCGCCGCGTCATCACTGCGCGCTCAAAGCACACCGGCCGCGTGCCGTTGCGCACGCGGAAGGGTGCGATGTGCGCGCCGAGAATGGCTTTGAACAGCAGGCGTGACCAGGGCGAGAGGCGCATGTCAAGGCCGCCGCGGCGGTAGAAGAAGGCACGCGCGGGGCGCATGAAGGAGTAGTCGGGGTACGGGTAGAAGAGGTTGGCGAGGATGTTGGGCGTGTGGAAGCGGTCGTCGAAGCCGTAGCGCGAGTGCAGCAGCAGCGACGTGCCAAGCAGCATGAGTGCGGAGGGCGGGATGGAGTCGAAGGTGGCAATGGCAAAGGAGTTGTTGCACAGCCCGCCCGAGAAGCACAGGGGGGTTGAGAGGTTGCCGAGGATGCAGAGGATCTGCTTGGGGTGCTGTGGGGATGGGAACACGTGCACCTCGGGCATGTTGGTCACCTGGGGGGGGGAGGAGAGGAGGGGGGGAAGGTTGAAAGGAGAGGGAAGGTTGAAAGGAGAGGGTGGAAAAAGATGGGTGAGAGTGTGGTGGATCAAGTAGGGAAGTGTGCATGACTGTCAATCATATTCACCAGCTGTCGGGGGGGGAGGGAGGGAAGGAGGGGTGTGCTGGTGGCGAGATGACCAACACTTGGATGAGAGGGAGAAAGAGACACCTCGTGCGGGGAACTGGAGAGGAAGAAGTAGAGGCCAACATGGAGGGAAGGGGTGATGGAGCACATGGCAGGCTACAGCTACAGATGCATGGAGAACTCAAAGGGAAGAGGGCGTAGGGGAATGGCAGTTGGGACGAGAAGGGGGGTTCAAGTGGGGAGACGTTGGAGGAGCAGGTGAGCACGAGAACCACGAAACGCCCGTGTATGGAGAGCGCACCCGTCGCAGCGACGGCATGAAGCGGAAGTTCTCATCGCTGGACGACATCTTGGTCGAGTCAAACAGCGCCTCCCACTGCAGCGCGCCCTCCTTCTCCCCCTCCCCCCCGCCCCCGCCTCCCCCGCCCCCTCCCCCTCCTCCGCCCGCGCCCCCACCCGCCTTCTTGAACTGCATCTTGGTGAACGTGTCCTGCTCCAGATGGAACTTGGCGAGGGTGGAGTTGCGCAGCGGCATGTCCCCGAACATGGCCTCGAGGTCGTTCAGGCACGCCGACCCCACACGCGTGTGGTCCTCGAACGACGACGCCAGGTCCTCCGTCACACGCTTGTCGGGGTCCACCACGAGCAGCGGCGCCGCGTCTGTCAGCTCGGAGGCGAGGAAGTTGAGCGCGGTGTCCGCGCACTGCGGCACCATCTCGATGTAGTCGCGCACCGACTGCCATGCGTGCACGACCAGGGGACGGAAAGGGGAGGGGGGGGTTGGGTGGGTGGTGGGGAGAAGGGCAGAGGGTGGTGGAGGTTGAGAGTCGTGGCGGAGGGAGGTGGAATGGGGGAGCGGCGGACTTGGTTGGTGACGAGAGGGATGGGCATTGGGCAACCCAAGAGGGGGAGGGGTGGCGGAGGGAGGTGGAAGCGGGGGAGGAGAGGACGGAGAATCGCCACTGTCACGAGCCAGTGCAAAGTACAGGGTGAACTTTCCAGAGACAGCAGGTAAGAAATCTATCAGCTGTGTCTTGAGGCATGCCCCGCCCCTCACCTGCGGCAGCGCACATGTGTACAACTGCAGGCCATCAGCGCGCATGTGTACAACTGCAGGCCATCAGCGCGCATGTGTCCCACCAGTGCCAAGAAGCATGCACTACGTAGCACTCATACCCCTCATCCCCCTCACCTGCGGCAGCGTGCACGTGTACGACTGCAGGTAGTCAGCATGCATCAGCAGGAGCCTCGCGCCCACCATCGAATACTCCTCCCTGGGGTCCGCCACGAAGACGAGCTCGCTGGTGTGGGGGTCCCTGTAGTGCGCCGAGGGGAAGAAGCCGACGAGGCGCTGCGGATGCTCCTGCCAGAACTTGAAGGCGGAGGAGAGCACGGAGGCGCCCACCATGACGGAGTCGTCGCACAGCAGGATGCAGTCCGTGGGCAGCGACGCGATGGGGCGCATGCGCGCCGACATGGAGTAGCGCCGCAGAGGGGGCAGCAGCTCCACGGGCTTGCTGGCGTTCCACGACTCGATGGCCGCCAAGAGGATCGCCTGCGTGTGCCCCGATGCGCTGCTGCTGCCGCCAACATTCGCTCCGCCACTGCCGCTGCCGCTGCCACCAACGCTGAAGCCTCCTGACGAGTCAGTTACACCGCTGCCACCCGCGGCGCCGCTGCCTGCGAGGCCGTCGAGGGGTTTGGCCATGACGTAGATCATGTGCACGAAGCGCATGGCGGCGAAGTGGAAGATGAGCGTCTGCAGCGTGGTGAGGTCGCCCCCCGTGAGGATCACCACTGACAGCTTCCTGGGCACGGGCGCCCCGCGCGCGTACTGCATGTAGTCCGTCTGGCACAGCGGGCTGGGCAGCGCGTCGGCGGGCGCGATGACCCCCTGCTGCACGAGCAGCCCGGACATGTCGCGCAGCAGCTCCCAGCGCAGGTGGTCGTAGCGCCGCGTGGGCGGGTACAGCTTGTCCGTCAGCTCGTCCCAGCGCTCGAAGCCCCCCGAGAAGCGCACGACCTTGAGCTTCGGGTGCACCCACTCGTTCCACGTGGCGGAGTACCCCAGCTTGGACGGCGCGTTGCACCCGTAGTCCAAATGGTGCAGCGCGCCCAGCTGCGGCCAGTCGGAGAAGAAGTGGTTGAAGAAGATGAGGTCCTCCGACCCCACCGGCAGCACCGGACCCCGCCGCCGCCGCCGCTGCACGCGCTGCTGCTGCTCGCCTTCGGTGAGCGCTCTCCTGGCGCTGTCGGCGTCCCCCGAGTCTCCGAAGGCGATGGCCGCGTACTCGGCGACGAGCTGGCGGTACGTGGCGATGCTGGGCTCCAGCACCAGCAGGCTTGGGTTGAACCGATCCGGCAGCGAGTTGTCCGGCGCTGCGGTAGGCTCTGGGCGAGCCAGGACGTCGTCGATGTTCTCGAGGACGAGCATGCGGGGGTCGAGGTAGACCACCTTGGCGTACTGCAGCAGCAGCCACATGGAGAACTTGAAGGGCAGGCACTCGGCGAGGGACGAGGGGTGCGGCGGAGGGGTGTACACGGAGCTGAAGGAGAAGGGGTCCGTGAAGGTGGCGGGGGGGAAGGGGGACGACACGTCCCACGCGGGATTCGCGGAGAGAGACGCCGCGGAGGCGGCGGAGGGGAAGGCGGAGGAGGAGCCGTTGAGGGCGGAGAGGGGGTTGAGGCCGAACGGGTCGTCGAGCAGCGCGAGCACGGACGCGGGCACGTGGCGCGGGAGCGGGTTGACCTTGGCGCCGAGCGCGCGGAAGATGTGGCGCGGCGTGCCGGAGAGGTTGTGCGCGAGGACGACGATGTCGTGCGGCGTCTTGGTGGAGCGGATGGAGTGCACCAGCACCATGGCGGACTTGAGCTGCGCCTCGTCGCACACCACCACCACGTACGCCGCCGGACCCGACACCCTCCCCCCGCTGCTGCTCCCGCCGCTGCTCCCGCTCCCGCCGCTGAATCCACTTCCGCCATTTGCGCTTAGGCGGGAGGTGGCGGAGGAGGCGGCGCCGTTGGCGGCGGAACTGGCGGAGAGGGTGTGGGCGGAGTGCCAGGGGCGCGCGGTGACGAACCAGAGGGTCAGCAGAAACGCGAAGAAGCCGAACAGCTGCTGGAACGTGCTCCACACGCGCGCCGCCCGGAACGACTGCTGCAGCGACGCTAAGAGGTCTGGTGACGAGCCGTAGCGCGCCGGCGCCGGGCGAGAGACGACGTAGCTCCGCGCGATCGCCATCGGGGGTTACGTAGAGTGGTGAGAGCGGAAGAAACGGGATGCAAAGTCGAGGACAGGTGGTGGGTGACTGCAGCGAATGATTACGGTGGCCTGCCTCTTTAGGAATTACGATCGCATTGGAAATTACGGTGCAAAGGTCTGGGCTTGGCTTGCGGAGCCGCGAGGCGCGATGCGAGCAAGCCCGTGAAAAGCATCGTGCTGCGGCTGTCCTCTGACCGTAGGGCGCCTCGATCGAAATTATCAAGCTAGGACCTTCAACCTACTCTTTCTCCACGGCTAGAGCAACCCGCGAGTGCGTACAATACAAGCCTCACTCGCCCAGCCAACCCATGCGACACACGGTACGGACTAGAATTTGCCACCGCACCGCAAAACAAGTGCCACCGTGTACCGCGTTTACCAGTGTACTAATTACGTACTGTCCACTGCTTACACAAACCTACACAAAAACGACAACTTCTAGAGAGATATGGATTTGTAGCAGTATCCTACACCCGTCTTTATGGAATATTTAACGGTAATAACAATGAGAGCTTGGTGAAGGCAGCATAGCAGATGAAACGTGCCACTGTGCATACCAGTTGGCACTACCTTTCCAGCAAGGGATGAGGTTGGTTGGTTGGTTGGTTGGTTGGTTGGTTGGTTGGTTGCCTCTACTTGTTGAGCCAGTACACGAGGATGAAGAGCGTGCATGCCGCCACCACTGAGGCCAAAATGAGAGTGTCTCGCGACCTCTTTCTCCGGATGGCCGACAGCAGCGTGTTCAGCTGGAGGGGAAAGCGAGAGGACGCAAAGCGGGTTCGGTGATGCGGGGGGTGGTGAGGCAGCATGGCGGGGGGAAGAGGCGATGAACGATGAGAGCAGCCATGACAAGCAGGTGCCACGGACAAGGAGAAGGAAGGCGCAGGGGAGAAATGGGCAAAGAGGGAGCAGCAGGGCAAGAGCAGCAGTTCGCCTGCAGCATGTGGGAGAGTGCCATCGCCACAAGAACCTACCCCTGGAATTCTGTTGCCCAGAAGTGTGACTTTAGAGAATGTGCCTCCAAGGAGCGAGCGCTGCTGCGCAAGTGAGGATGACGTGGCATATGCTTGCTTGATGACGTCATCAGCCTGATGGGAAAGGAAGGGGGTTATATACAGCGGCAGATGGACCAAAATAATGCGCTGAGATGGCATGCGCTGAGATGGCATGCGCTGAGTTGGCCTGCGCTGAGTTGACATGCGCTGAGTTGGCATGCGCTGAGTTGGCATGCGTTGAGTTGACATGCGCTGAGTTGGCATGCGCTGAGTTGGCATCTGCTGCGTTGGCATGCACTGAGTGCGCGCACATGATGGGATGCGTGTGACACCTTGCATGCAGAGAGGTTGTGAGATCTACCTTGGAAGGAAGGGGCACACCTGGGAGAGAACAGAATAAATGGAGTCCGGAGAACGTACCGTAATCCCCTGTATATAAAACCATATGGTGGATATAGAAATTCACTAAAATAACTGGATGTTAACAGTGGCCCGGGAAAATATAGTGCCCATGTGTTATGTAAATGCAATTTGAATTTGAGTGTTCCAGGCCCTGTGTGCCAACAACTGCGCGGAGCGGCTTTTAAAGAGGCAAGCATGCGCTGGGACGAAACTGTACACGAGCCAGGCGTCGTTGGCCAATCCGTGCTGAGTGCTGTGGTCAGGGCCAGTTTGGTGCGTGCGACCGTCAAGATCTGAGAGGATTTCGATCGAGAGGGCTTTGACCGCCAAGTGACCCACCTGAATCACAACCCAACCCGCGACTTCGATGGTCAAAATCCTCTCGAGTCTCGACCTTCGCTGATGTGAGAGGGCGAACTTGTGAGAGGGCGAACCTGGCAGAGGGCGCACTTGGGAGAGGGCGAACCTGGGAGAGGGCGCACCTGTGAGAGGGCGCACCTGGGAGAGGGCGGACCTGGGAGAGGGCGCACCCGGGAGAAGGCGTACCTGGGAGAGGGCGTATTTGGGCGAGGGTGCACCTGGGAGAGGGCGCACCTGGGAGAGGGCGTACCTGTGAGAGGGCGTACCTGGGAGAGGGCGTATTTGGGCGAGGGTGCACCTGGGAGAGGGCGGACCTGGGAGGGGGCGTACCTGTGAGAAGTCCTACCTGTGAGAAGGCGTACCTGTGAGAAGGCGCACCTGGGAGAGGGCGTACCAGTGAGAGGGCGCACCTGTGAGAGGGCACACCTGGGAGAGGGCGGACCTGGGAGAGGGCGCACCTGGGAGAGGGCGCACCCGGGAGAGCGCGTACCTGGGAGAGGGCGTACATGTGAGAGGGCGTACCTGTGAAAGGGCGCACCTGTGAGAGGGCGCACCTGTGAGGGGGCGCACCTCGGAGAGGGCGGACCTGGGAGAGGGCGTACCTGAGAGAGGGCGTACCTGTGAGAGGACGTACCTGGGAGAGGGCGTATTTGGGCGAGGGTGCACCTGGGAGAGAGCGGACCTGGGAGAGGGCGCACCTGTGAGAGGTCGTACCTGTGAGAGGGCGTACCTGTGAGAAGGCGCACCTGGGAGAGGGCGTACCTGTGAGAGGGCGCACCTGGGAGAGGGCGTACCTGTGAGAGGGCGTACATGTGAGAGGGCGTACATGTGAGAGGGCGTACCTGGGAGAGGGTGTACTTGGGAGGGGGCGTACCTGTGAGAGTGCGGAGTGGATGGAGTTCCTCTCGTTGAGCAGCCGGGCGGTCTCCGACAGCACCTCAGCGCCCGCACTGCTGCCCCCGCCCGCGCCGTCGCGGGTGCTGCTGCCTGCCTTGCCAAACACCCCCAGCAGCTGTGCCCGCTCCAGGTTGGTTGTCACGGCGCCGCGCGTGCGCGCAAACTCCTGCCGGTGCAGAAGCAGGAGAGGCAGGGCGGGAAGAGAGGGAAAGGCATGTTTCATCCTCTCGTCTGGGACGATTGCCCCCCAGCTTCCTTGCCATGGCTCTGCATGTGCACGCCAACTCCTGGTGGGGTGGGTGCAGGCAGGAAAGGGAGGGCAACGACGTATCGGGATTAAAGAAAATCCTTCAGTGTTGTTTTTGACGGGAGATACCCTCACACATGAACACGAACTTATGCGCGTGTGAAGGGAAGAGAGGCCAGAAATGCTTTGTTAGTAAAAAGACAACACATAGACTGTCCTCTCCATGCTCCCAATCACTGTAAGGGTGCATGTGAGAAAACAAAAAACAGCATCATTTTTTTTTTGCAGGAGTAACATGATTGGCAATCAAGAAAGCTCCCTCGCCTCCTCAGAAGGTTGGGTTGGGAGCCATGACTGCAGTGAGCGTGCGGAGAGACGTCTACAAAGGAATGAAAGGGACCCGCATCGGGACAATCCCCCCAAGCACTCACTCGGCTCTCGAAGCTCTCCGTCACCTCACCGCTAAACCCCCCCCTCACACACACACACAAAAAAAACACCTCCCCCCTCCCGCACACCCACACCCACACACGCTCACTCCCAGCCACCTCAAGAACTCAACGAGAATGCTGTTGTGGCGAGGCGAGTCCGTGTGTGCGCCTCCACCCCCCAGCTGCCAAGCAAACGCCCCCCCTCCCCTCCCCACCCACCCCCCCACGAACACTCCGTGGCACCCACCCGTGAGAACTCCAGGAGGATGTTGTTGTGGCGCGTCAGCGTGTGCGCCTGCAGCTCCGAGCTGCCCCCTCCCGCCCCCCCCGCTGCAGCACACGCGCCCATCGCCTCGTTCACCGCCGCCAACTGCTGCAGGAGCGACTCTATTTCCCCCTCGCGGATCTGACGAATAGGGCGTTGAAAGAGAACGAGGGGAAGGAAATGGGAGCGCTATGAGGTGTTTGTGCACGCACCCATGGCCCATGGCCTCCTTGACCGCCGCTACCTGCTGCAGGAGAGACTCCATCGGGCCCTCTCGGATGTGAAGATAGAGGAGAGTGGGAAAAGAAGGGATTGCAGAAGGGAGTTGGGGGGCATGAGGCGCGGCAACGTGCACCCATGGCGTCATCACCGGCACCAGCTGCTGCAAGGGGGGGCTCGACCTCGCGTCTTCCTGCTGCAGCACAGAGCGGGACGAGAATGAGCGCGCATTGGGAAGGAGGATGGCGGCAGGGATGAGGGGGGAGGGGAAGGGGAGGGTGTGGGGAAGGGAGAGGAAGGTGGGATGGGAATGTGGAGGTGCGTGCGTGAGCTTGGGGGCAGCAGGATCAGACTCCCCCTGCTGTGCCTGAGCTGCAGAGAGGGCGGGCAGAGAAGCCGCAGTGGCGGAGGAGGAGGAGGAGGAGGAGGAGGAGGAGGAGGAGGAGGAGGAGGAGGAGGAGGAGGAGGAGGAGGTGGAGGAGGAGGCGAGGGCGAAGGCCGATCCGAGCTTGGAGTGGGCAGTGACGGATCGGTACACTCCAACATGGACACCCCTGCAGTACCCTCACGCTGACGTGCGTCCCCCCTTGCAGTACCTGGGCCTCTGACGGGTCGGGCAGCGAGCCAGCGGCGGTGGAGGAGGAGGCGAGGGAGAAGGCCGCCCCCAGCTTGGAATACGCTGCCAGGCGGTGGTCCACCTCGCTCTCCAGCTTGCGCGCCTGCAGGGGTGAAGAAGGGTGGAGAGGGGTGAAGAGGGATGGCATTGATACAAGGCAACGATGCAGGCATCCATACTCCGACACCAGTGCCGCCACAAAGGCTGCCACGCGGTGGCCCACGTCGCTCTCGAGCTTGCGCGCGGGAGGTGAGAGGCGGGGAGGGGATGGGCAACGGGGAAAGCGGAGGGCACGGGCCAGTCGGAAGCTGCATGCGGTGACCCGCCTCGTTCTCCAGCTTGCGCGCGTGGGGGGGTGACGGGGGAAGGGAAAGGCGGGATGTGGGCAGGGGGGAGGTAACCGTGAAAGGCTGCCACGCGGTGGTCCACCTCACTCTCCAGCTTGCGCGACTGGAGGGGTAGTGGGGGAAGTGAAGGGGGAAAGAGAAGGGTAGAGGAAAGGGGGCAGTGGGAATCGGACAGACGACGGGCCACCTCGCTGTCTGGCTAGCGCGCCTGAAGGGACGGGGCGGAGGCGGAGGAGGCGAAGAGATTGACTGTTTCGAGCAGCGGTGGAGCAGGGAGAGGGGGTTGGAGAAGCGGTGAAGGAGATGCGCGCGCAAGCGGGCGGGTGGCGTGGTGGGAGCGCGTGCGACTCACGTCTTTTCTCAGATCTTCCCACCGTCTCCCCCCCGCCACGAACCCGCTGCTCACGCCCCCCCCTAAGCCGCTCAGTGATCCCCCGCTGCCCGACATCCCGCCAACCCCGCCCTTCCCCGCGCCTTTCCCCTGCCCTTCTCCGCGCGCTGCAGCCCCTCCCCCTGCTCTGCGAGCTGCTGCTTCTCCCCGCACTCGCGGAATTCTCGGCGTGCTGGTGCCCTTCCGATTTCCCTGCCAGCGCAGTGCGCTCGGGGCTGGGCGAGCGACACGGATCTTGTAACAGAAGGGAGAGGGAGAGGGAGAGGGAGAGGGAGAGACAGCGGAGGAAAGAGATTCGTGCGACAATGGGGGGAATGGTCCTCGCTGGAGGATGTCTATCGGGCCACAGCGCTGCTGCAGCTGCAGGCCTTATGGTAAGGCACGCTCGGAGGAGTACGATTTAGGCCCACTAAGATGCGAGCGCGGTCTCGCGAATCATGATCGAATGCGTCATTCGCGTTATATTCAAACGGGCTCGCCGACGAAGCCGCGGAGCTCGGGGTCGAGGAAAGAGGGTCGGTTCGGGTACTAGAGAGCGGCAACGACAGAATCTAGGCTACGAGACGCAGCTTTTGTGCCTTGCTCTGCTACATAGTGCTCTGCGATCCAAACTTACGATGCACAGTGCGAGGTGATGTTGAGGAGTTACAGCCCTAAATGTTTCAAACAGCAGATACACCACATCTTCTCATTTATTATGCGAAATTTAAAATGGAGGTAATAATGCATTCTATAGATTTATTATTCTATTCGATTTTATTTTTCATACAATCACCATAATCGTCACTTCACATATATGGCCACTAAAACCAGCATAATCGCTGCAAACACTCTTGAGATTCGTAAGAGGCCTCGGATACGACGAGCTGGATCGGCTTACAGCGCAGCATGGGGAAGGCCGCCATGCAACTGCTCCTGACGCCGCTTCAGCAGCAGCAGGCGCGCTGACGATGAGTGACAGTCCTCGGATCTTCACGCCATAGACTCGCTACTGTACTAGCACCTGCATCTCAGCAAGTCTTTTCTAGACGCGTCAACGAAGGCTCCCTCCATCGTAACCACCTGACGTGCGCGCCTCTCTCTCTCTCTTCACTTTCACATTCCTTTCCCCTGCTGCCACTCGTCCGCTGAATATCTGTGTAGCGGCGACCAGCATCACGCGCGAGTGGCAGGCAGGTCGCCGCACCCATCTGCTCTCTCTCCTGCTCGCCTTCGTACCCGGTGCTCTCTTCTCCCCCGTTCGACTGTTCCTTCCCGTCATCGTAGGTCGTCGTTTTCTCACCGCCGATCATCTACGTCGCTGCTATTTACAGGCGCGGCCTTCAACTTCGTCATGTGGCTGCGGCGCTTCGCAGCGAGCGACGAGTGGCAGGACGCCGCAGCCACGGGCATTACCCTCGCCATCTGCCTCGCATGGCTGCTCTCCGTTCAACTTCTCGTCGCGCTCCGCCTGCTCTCCGTCTATCTCAGCCGTAAACTGATCCACATCTTCACCGGTCCCATCTTCATGCTGACGTGGAACCTTTTCTCCGACCAGCCCTACGCGCGCCTCGCCGCGGCCGTCGTCCCGCTGCTGATCACGCTCCACTTCACCCTCGTCGGTCTAGGCGTAGTTAAGGACAAACTAGCTATTAATTCCGTCACGCGGCGCGGCGATCACAGGGAAATGCTACGAGGTCCCGTGATGTACGGCGCGTGCTTCGTCGCCTTTACCATCTTCTTCTGGCGCCATTCCCCCTCCGCCTTTCTCGCACTCAACGCGCTCTGCGCGGGAGACGGGTTCGCGGAACTCGCGGGGCGGCAGTTCGGCAACGCGCCATCACGGAAGCTTCCGTGGTCTGGGGTCAAGAGCTGGCCTGGCAGCGTGGCGATGCTTCTCTGCAGCTTCGTTTTTGGGTTCGGTTCGCTGCTGCTCTTTGATTGGTCCGGCAACTTCGCCCCAAGCCACATCTACGTGGCGACAGCAGCGCCTGCCACATTGGCGATAGCAGCGGGTGCGGCGGCAGTGGAAGCTCTAGCGCCTGGCGATTGGGACAACGTGCTTGTGTGCGTGGTTGTGGCAGTAGCGGGGGAGATGATGATGCCGCTGCTGGTGAGGTGATTATAACGAGAGTTAACAATATGGCTGTTCATTGGCAGCTGTTTTCAGAGATCACTCAAAGCCATCATTGCCGGCGGAACGAGGGGCTGTTCTATGAATGGGCAACCGATGTGTGGAGCGGCAGATGTGAGAGATGGTGCAGCGCGGATATGAGGGAGATGAGATGCTGGAGAGGGGACAATTTGCGGGAGAGGCTGTTAGAATAACGCAATGAACTAGATTGTGCCATACAGAGAGGTTTTGTGCTATGGTGCTGTACCCTCTATGAGCATGCTGTCAAACATATAATGTATATGTATTATAGGCTAGATAGGTGCATACTCTAAGAGGGTACAACCCCTTAGACAAAACCACCATGTTTGCCTCATTCTAGTCACTTTTTCTAACTTTGATATGGTATCACGCTAGGTTGAGTCCCCCCCGCCTACCAGCGCTTCCACCTTAGGCCTAGTCCTAGCCGCTCGTTCCTAGCCGCCCGTACCTAGCTGCCCTTTGCTAGCTGCCCGTTTCGAGCCCCCCGTTTCGAGCCGCCCATAGCTAGCCACCCGCTAGCCCCGCGATCGTCGGCCCCGCGCCCGCTGGCCCAGAGCTCGCTGGCCCCACCCCTGCTGGCCCCGCGCACGCCTGCCCCGCGCCTGCCAGCCCCGCGTTAGCTAGCATCGCGCCTGCTGGCCCTGCGCTTGCCCACCCCGCGCTGCTGGCCCCGCTGTTGCCAGCCCCTCGCCGCCGGCCACGTTTCCCCCAGGCCCCGATCTCGCCTGCCCCTCGCCCGCTGGCCCCGCTTTTGCTAGCCTGGCGCCTGCTGGCCCTGTCTGCGCCAGCCCTGCGCCGCTGGCCCCGCACTCGCCAGCCCGGCACCGCTGGCCCCGTTTCCCGCTGGCCCCGAGTCCTCCCGCCCCGCGCTAGTCAGGCCCTAGCTCGCGGGTCGCCAGCTAGCCGGCCCCTACCTCGCCGGCCCCCAGCTCCACTGGCACCTGCTCCGCCGGCCACAGCCCGCGCCGGCCCCAGCCCGCGACGTCCAGCCGCCGAGCCGCAGTGCCGCCATGTCGCTGCGCCGACGTGTCACTCCGCTGCCGCGCCGCTTTGCCGCCCCCGACCTCCCGGCCTTGGCTCCCTTCTGAGCCGGCACTCCTGCCGGCAGTCTCCGCCGCTCTCCACCGCACTCCACCGCTCTCCACTGCACACCACTGCACTCCACCACACTCCACCGCTCTCCACCGCACTCCACCTCACTCGATCGCTCTCCGCCGCCTTTCCTCCTCCCCTTCTCAGCGGCAGTCAGCCGCTGCAGCCGGGGTGATGGCGGACTCAATGCTCCGCCTGGACGCGGAGGGTCGGCCGATCGACTTCGAGGCGTGGCTCGTCGACCTTCGCCGTCACCTTACAGGTCAGCGCCAGGACGGCCATTCCTTGGCTGTTCATGTCGATGGCCTGCTTCCCCGCCCTGCAGCGCCTGTTGCCCTCCTTGACTCCCCCACCACTGCTGAGCGTGAGGCCTTCTCCGCTGCTGCGCTTGCTCACGTTGTATGGGAGTCGCGCGGCACTGTTGCGCAGCTTGCTATTAGTCATGCACTACTCCTGTCTCAGCATTCCCACTTTAAAACTGTAGGGAATGCCAAGGAATTCTTAGAGGCTATCATCGCGCGCAATTCCACCTCCGCCTCAGCCTTTGATGGCCGCCTGATCCTCCTCATGCTGTTCCCTGATCTTGCGTCCTTCCCCACTATCGCTGATCTTGCCACTCACCTCTGCGCACTTGAGACTAGCTATCGCGCCGCTAGCACTGAGGCTCAGCCCAATGCCTTTACGCCGCCCCTTTGTGCTACCCTCTACCTCATATCCACACTCCTTCCAAACCGCCTAGCCACTACAAGCGACCACTTCCTTAGTCAGCACCCAGGTGACCTCACCCTTCCCGCCCTTGTCACCGCCCTCTCCGTGATAGAGACCCACCAGAGAACTATCGCTCAGTCTAGCGGTATTGCGCCAGTCCCTATCTTTCAGGGCTGTGCCCCCTCCCAATGCACTTACTCTTACGTCTCTGCCTCTATGGCTGAGACTTCCGCTGCGGCCTCAGCGCAGCCGCGTCTGGGTAATGGCCGCCGCCCAAAGGGGGGACGTGGCGGAGGGATGGGTGGTGGGGGTGGGGAGGGTGGAGGAGGTGGGGGCGGCGATGGTGGTTGAGACGAGGGGACCAGGGCTGGTGCCCCGGAGCTGCAGTAGCAGCAGTAGCAGTAGCAGCAGCAGCAGCAACAGCAATAGCAGACTCAGCAACAGCAGACTTAGCAGCAGCAGCAGCAGCAGTCGCCGTGGGGACCCCCGCCGCCATGGTGGACTAGCAGCGCTGGTGGCGGTTGTCGTGGCAGTGGGGGGCGCAGCTCGGTGCTGGGTGGCGGCTCCAGTGCGGTCACTTGTCAGTACCAACTTCAGATCGGCCCCTGACGCGGTACCGTCTGCGACCGTCCCAGCCACACCACTGCCACCTGGACGATCTCTTCCGTCACCACTTCGGTTCCACGTCGGACCCTCCTAACTGTACAACCTGGCTCGCTGCCGTGTGCCTGTCTTTGATATTGAGTGCTATGTTTGTCATGTATGCTGATGACTCTAGTGTAATTGGACCCTATTACCCGGTGTTGCCTAGAGTAGGAGTGTCCTCTATGTGTAGTCTAGGCTCCCCTGCTGCGTTCGGCGTAGGACCCCCTGCCTAGTTTAGCCTAAGCTCCTACTGTACCTAGCCCCTCCGCTGGCTGGTGCTCTCCTTTACGCTTGACTCTGGTGCCTCCGCCTGCTCCTTTCGTGACCACACTGCGCTCACGCCACTTGCTGCCCCCGCCGTTGTAGCGCTTGCTGACACCTCCTTAGGTTTGGTAGTTGCCCGTAATTCCACTACCCTTTCCTGTCTGGCGGTCCCCTCGGGCTCTCTTACATGCCTGCACATCCCCTCATTCTCCAGGAACCTAGTTGGTGTTGGCTGTCTTCAGGACCTCGAGGTCACCACTACGTTCCCCGGACAAGAGCGGTATGCGGTCAGTACCGAGGCCGCCACTGGTGCCCCTCTGGCCACGTTCCCCAGGGACCCTGTGCCTGACCTGTTTACGCTTGACACTGCGTCCCCCCCAGATGCCTCCAGCAACCCAGGTCGCTACGGCTTGCTCGTGTCGGTTGCTCACTCACCCGTCACTTCTGTGGCACCACCGCGTAGGTCACCCCGCACCCCCGCATCTGCGTCACATGTCCCATCACGGTCTTGTCAGTCTCCCTGCGTCGCTCCCTACCCTCCTCCCTCGCCTGCGCCGCCATGCACGCCTTGTGTCAAGGGCCGACTGCGCCGTGCTCCTCACTCCTTCTCGCTTCCCCCTACCACAGCGCCACTCTAGACTCTGCACCTGGACGTTTGGGGCCCAGCCCCCGTCGCTGGGCCGCGTCGAGAGCGCTACTTCTTAGAGCTTGTCGACGACTACACGCGCTATACCACGGTGTTTCCCCTGGAGCAAAAGGCCGACCTGCCTGACATTCTTATCTCGTGGGTTGTAGCTACACGAGTCCACCGCGGCCTCCCTGTGTTGCGTCTCCACTTTGACTGTGGCCGCGAGTTTGCCTCCGGTCAGTTTGGCCAGTTCTGTCATGCAGAGGGTATCACCCAGTCGTATAATCTGCCGGACACCCCGCAGCAAAATGGGGTCGCTGAGCGATGCATCGGTTTGGTCATGGAGGTGGCTCGTACCTCCATGGTCCATCCCGGTGCACCCCATTTTCCATGGCCGATCGCTGTTCGCTACGCTGCTCACCAGCTTATCCTCTGGCCAAATTCCCTGGATCCGCAGGTTTCGCCGACCCTCCTCTGGACCAGGTTCCCTGGTGACGCGTCTGCGTTCCACGTCTGGGGCTGCCTCTGGCACGGACAAGCTCACGGCCTGCACTGTCCCCTGTGTCTTCCTTGGTTTCCCCCTTCACGCGTCTGACTGGCACTTTTACCACTCGCCTTCTCACCGCTTGTTTCACTCGCGTGACGTCACATTTGATGAGTTTGTCTCCTTCTACCACCGCTTTCCCCATCGAGGTCTTCTGGTTTCCCCGCCCCTGTTTCTGGTTCCCTCTGCCCCGATAGCCCCTGCTCCTCTCCCTCCCCATCTTGCCTCATCTGGTGTGTCTCACGTCAGTCCCCTCTCGTCGGTGGTCCCGGTGGAGGAGCAAGCTGACTCCGGGGGCCCTGCGGCTTCGGTTTCGCCGCCTGTCTCCGCTCTGATGTCTCCTCCTCCGCCACCGCAGCTGCAGCAGCTGCCGCCATCGCCGACGCAGCAACAACCGCCGTCGCCGCCGCCGCAGCAGCAGTTGGCACAAGGGTCCACGCGTTCTGGAGGTGTTGGCATTGAGGAGGGTGCTAGTCATGGGGTTACAGTCGTGGCTTGTCCCGGCGGTCCTGGGGGTGGCACCGGTGCTGGAGAGGGTTCTCGTTCTGGGGGTGCTGGAGTGGAATAATCCGGAGGTAGCCATGGTCCAGCAGGAGGTTCTAGTGTCGGTGTGGTGCAGCAGCAGCAGTCCCAACCAGTGTCCGCCCTTCGCCTCCTCAGTCTTCCTTCCCTTGAGCGCCCGCCTTCGCCTCTTTCGCTGCCACCTCCCTTGCCTGTCTACGGCCTTGTGTTTCCTCCGCTGGACTTGTCTCTGGCTCGTTTTCCCCCTCCTTCCCCTCCTATATCTCCTCCTCTAACTCCTGACCCGACGCCTCCGTCTCACGTCTTGTCTCGCCGTCCCTCCCGTGCTTGTCCTGTCTCCCTTGTTCTGTGCTCTCACCCTATGTTGCTTCGTTCCCACGCGCCTCATTCTCTCCTTCTCCCGTCGCCTCCTCTGTTGTCGCTTGTTGTCGCTCCGCCTCCTCTTTATGACTTCCTTGGTGCCGCAAGTCCTCTTTTTCCTCAGGTCCTTGCCTCCCTCGTTATTGACCCGTCTGTTTCTGTCTCGAGTCTTGACGCGCTTATCGCTGCCGTCGCTGATTTCGCCTCTACTCGCCGCCTTAACTACGCCACCGCTCTTGTCTCTTTCCGTGCCCGTCCTCCGTCCGTCAGGGGTGCTCCTGCCCTCGGAAGTGATGTCTTTGAGGACCAGCAGTACGAGCTTGCTTTCCTGTCCGAGGTCGTGCCTCATCTCTGCTTCATGCTGCTAGTCCCTGAGGAGGACCCAGACGCATTTGACATCCCAACCCCTCGCACTTATGCGGAGGCGACCTCGAGACTCTGGGCCTCTCAGCGGATAGCTGCCATGGACGCGGAGATGACATCTTGGAGATCCACTGGCATCTACGTCGACGCAATTGCCCCATTTGGGGTGAACGTAGTCGATGCCCGGTGGCTCTTCAAGGTGAAGCGCCCTCCTGGAGAGCCGCCGGTATTCAAGGTGCGCTACGTTGCTAGAGGCTTCAGTCAGCGCGAGGGTGTTGACTTCTTTCAGACCTTCGCCCCGACACCGAAGATGACTACTGTTTGGACGCTGTTACACGTAGCAGTACAGCTTGAATACGAGCTGCACTCTCTCGACTTCTCGACAGCGTTTCTTCAAGGCAGTCTGCACGAGCAGGTCTACCTGCATCGCCTGCCAGGCTGTAATAGCACCTTCGCCCTAGGGACCCAAAGGCTCCTCCGGGGCCTGGTGTACGGCCAGCGGCAGGCGCCATACGAGTGGCATGACATGCTTCGTGCTACGTTAGCTAACTTGCACTTCTTCTCATCGTCTACAGACCTCTTGCTCTTCATTCGTGCTGGCCAGACCCCATTCTACATCATTGTCTATATAGACAACCTGGTCTTTGCTACTGCAGACAGAGACTCACTGACCTTTCTGAAGGCTGAGCTGCTTAGGAGACACACCTGCACTGACCTAGGAGAGGTGCGCCGTTACCTTGGCCTACAGATCTCCAGCGATAGAGCAGCGTGCACCATCACTCTCACACAGTCAAATTTGGTGCGCCAGGTCCTTTAGAGGTTTGGTCTTGAGTTCTCCTCCGCGCAGCCCACACCTTTGCCAGTAGATCACCGGCTCTCAGCTCCAGTCCCTGAGGAGTCTGTAGAGCCTAGTGGTCCTGACGCAGAGCTGGTGGGTTGCCTTATGTACCTGATGACTTGCACTCGTCCAAATCTCGCATACCCTCTCAGCATCCTGGCTCACTTTGTGGCCACAGGCAGACACCGACCACAGCACTGGTCGGCCGCTAAGAGATTTTTGCGTTATCTAGCAAGTACATCGAGAATGGGGCTAGTGCTAGGAGGACACAGGAAAGTGGTCCTTACAAGGCACACAGAGGCTTCATGGGCAGATGACGCTGAGACACTCAGGTCCTCCGAGGGCTACTGCTTTAGCCTTGGTGCAGGCGCCATCTCGTTGAGGTCCACCCGCACGTAGTCTGTTGTACATTCTAGCGGTGAGGCTGAGATCTACGCTGGTGCTTTGGCGGCACAGGAGCTCCGCTGGCTGACTTTCTTGCTCACGGACTTAGGTGAGTGGCCTAGCTCTGCCCCAGTCCTGTACGCTGACAACAGGACCATGATCCTCCTATGTCAGGAGCCTCGACTAGAGGGCAGAGCGAAGCACATCCAGTTGCGGTACTTCCTCCTGCGCAAGCTAAAGCACTGCCGCCTGGCCCGCGTAGTACACTTGGCCTCAGGTGCCAAGACAGCTGATATCTATACCAAGGCGCTTGCGTCTAAAGATCATCATCGGCACTGTGTACAGCTTGGTCTAGTTCGTGTAGCTTCTCACTTGCAAGGACCTTGATTGTGTACTACTTTTATATCATCTTGACTGGCCTTGTAGCTCTTGTCCCAGTGGCTGGACTAGTAGTGCCGCCCTGGCTTGCTCTTGTCTAGTTTGTATGCTTGCTGACTTGTCTTCGGACCCCTACCTCAGAGGTTGGCCTAGTAGTACCACCCTAATTTATGTGTCTCGTGCCAGACACTTCCCCTTCTCTAGCCTAGGGGGTGTATCAAACATATTGTGTATATGTATTATAGGCTAGAAAGGTGCATACTCTTAGAGGGTACAACAATCAGCCGACATAAACAATCAGAATTAACGAGTTCGCAACATGTTTCATGAGTCGGGCTCCACCGTTTGTCACAAACTGTAGGAAAAAAGTTCCACAAATGTTTTTCCGCTCATGCCTGCCCAATTTCATCATCATTATGGCTAACACGATATTTTTCCTGAGCTCCATGCGCAGTTCGAAAGAAAAACGCGCACAATACCCAAATTAAAACTCATTGAAAACAATCTATTCGAGAAACACGAAAACACGATTTTGTTTCGAAGAGCATACTTTTGTTACAGGGTGTAGCGCATCCTGCAATGCGTAAGAATGACGGCTTTGTCTCACTGCGTTTATGCATCATATTTATTTATTAAAAAATGTATTTACCGGAAACGTTTTTCTGTCAAAACACGACTCTACAGATCATCATGCTCGAAAAAAGAAAAAAAGAAAAAAAGGAGCATGCGCAATACAGTTGAATATTCACGCCTCATTGGCTTAGCGCCAATCCTGGAAAGATTTGCCCTTTCGTGTCAAATGTTTTCATTTTTGTGCGTTTCGTATTTTATTTTATTTTTATATTTCGACTTGATGTGCTCCTACCTTTGGCCCAACTAGCTTGTGTGACAGAAATGCGCAAAGTCTCAATTTTGGAAGTTTGTGAGCGCGACGTCCAATGAATTAAAAATTGGGTATTTTGCGTGTTATTTCCCTCTAACTGCGCCAGGAGCTCAGGAAAAATATCTTGCCAGCCACAATGATGACAAAATTGTGCTGGCGCGAGGGGGAAAACATTCCGAGATGGGCAGGGGTTGCTGCTACTGACCATTTGTGGAACTTATTTCCTGCAGATTCTGACTAAGAGTGGAGCTCGACTAATGAAACATGTTTCGAACTCGCTAATTCTGATAGTATATATTGTTTCACTGACTGTACATGTTATCCAGGCCCCTAATACTGTGCGCCGATCTACTTTCTCACTGAAATACGCAGGCCTAGCGTCGCAGCTGCAGCTCGCGCAGGAGGAAGTACCGCAGCTAGATGTGCTTCGCTCTGCTCTCTAGACGAGGATCCCGACGCAGGAGTATAGTGCCCCGTTGTCAGCATACAGGACCGGGGCAGAGGTAGGCCGCTCACGTAGGTTTGTCAGCAGGAACGTCAGCCAGCGGAGCTCATGTGCCGCCATGGCTCCAGCGTAGATCTCAACCTCAAACCTAGACCGTGCAACAGACGACGAGCGGGTGGACCTCCCCGAGATAGCGCCTGCACCAAGGCTAAAGCAGTAGCCCTGAGATGACCTGAGCGTCTCAGCGTCGTCGGCCCACGAAAAGTCTGTGTGCCCTGTCAGGACCACTCGCCTGCGTCCTCCTAGCACTAGCCCCGTGCCCGATGTATAGTGACGGAAACAATTGTTCGGATGTTTTGCATTAATTAGGGTTTTTGGGCTTTTCGACCATTGTGTATAAAGTCTTAATGTTTAATGCTGGTACGCTTTGGGAGGGGCACATAGTGGACGTGTTCATTACACAAAACTCCATGATAGTACAATGGATATAACTTGGTGCCAAAAGGTATACAAATAGTACATCCTGACAATTATTTCCCAGGACAAATAGCAAACTTTCGCACAACGTTTCTAGTACCTAGTCTACCAACACTTGGCCTTGATCACCACCTGTACCCTCCTAGGCATGATATCTACGAGGTTAGTGCAAACCTTTACAGGGATCTTCTCGCACTCTTCCTGGACCCACCCTTTTGCATAAGGGGGTGAGCACTAGGAAGATAGAGAAGTATTTGAGCGTATGCAATAGTATTGTGAACGTTTTCAGATTGAATGTTATCTCTGAGACTAGCCATGTTGAGGTGTGGCCAAAGATGTCATAAGTCGATTAGTCCCATCCTATCATGGATCGTCTTCGTCGTACCGTTGTAGGGAAAATTTACGAGCAGAGTGGCGAAAACTAAGCGTGTCCTCTGCGAAACTTAGGGTATCATAGCACGGTCGACTGTGCACCCTTTCACTAATAGAATCGCATTAATATCTACAGGTCTCATCATGGTGCAGCAATCGGAGAAGCCCAGACTACTAGGGAAGAATATCCGGATTGAGGTCTGGTGAGGATGAGGGTCACTCGAGTGCTATAAACTCATGCTCTCCAAGCCATTCCAAGCCTAGGCGGGACACATGGCTTGGAATGGCTTGGAGAGTATGAGTATGTTGCACTAGAGTGACCCTTTTCCTCACCAGACCTCAACCCGGATATTCTTTTATGAACAGTCGTGGCTTCTTCGACTGCTGCACCGTGACGAGACCTACGGATCCTAGCGTGATTCTAATGGTGCAAGGGTGCACAGTTGACCGTGCAATTTTCCTAGTGCTCACCCCCTTATGCAAAAGCGTGGGTCCAGGAAGAGTGCGAGAAGATCCCTGTAAAGGTTTGCACTAACCTCGTAGAGAACATGCCTAGGGGGGTGCAGGTGGTGATCAAGGCCAAGTGTTGGTGGACTAGGTACTAGAAATGTTGCGCGAAAGTTTGCTCTTTGTCCTGGGAAATAATTGTCCGGGTGTACTCTTTGTGTATCTTTTGACACTAAGCTAGATCTAGTGTACTATCATGGATTTTTGTACTGTGAACACATCCACTGTGTGCCCCTCCCAAAGCGTACCACCATTAAACATTAAGACTTTATATATAGTGGTCGGAAAGCAAAAAAACCCTAATTAATGCAAAACATCCGGACAATTGTTTCTGTCACTGTACTTGCTAGATAACGCAAAACCCTCTTAGCAGCTGACCAGTGCTGAGGACGGTTTCTGCCTATCGCCACGAAGCGAGCCAGGATGCTGAGAGGGTATACAAGATTGGGATGAGTGCAAGTCATCAGGTACATGAGGCAACCCACCAGCTCTGCGTATGAACCACTAGGCACTACCGACTCCTCAGGGACTGGAGCCGAGAGCCTTTGATCTAATGGCAGGGGTGTGGGCTGGGCGGAGGAGAACTGAAGACTGAACTTCTGAAGGACCTAGTGCACCAAGTGTGACTGTGTGAGAGTGATGGTGCGCGCTGCTCTGTCCCTAGAGATCTCCAGCCCAAGGTAGCAGCACAACTCTCCTAGGTCAGTGCAGGTGTGTCTCCTCAGCAGCTCTGCCTTCACCAAGGCCAGAGCGTCTCTGTCTGTAGTAGCAAAGACCAGGTCGTCTACGTAGACAAGAATGTAGAACGTGGTCTGTTCTGAACGGACGAAGAGTGAAGGGTCTGCAAGCGACGGGAAGAATTGTAAGTCAGCTAACGTAGCACGCAGTGTGTCGTGCCTATCACGGGCCACCTATCGCAGGCTGTAAACCGGGCACTGGAGGAGCCAGTTGGTCGCAGGGGCGAAGGTGCTGGTAAAGTTTGGCGGACGGCGCAGGTAGACCTGCTCGTGCAGACTGCCCTAGAGAAACGCTGTAGAGAAGTCGAGGGAGTGCAGCTTGTAGTCACGCTGAGCTGCTACGTGTAGCAGCACCCGAAGAGTGGTCATCTTTGGTGTTGGGGCGAAGATCTGAAAGAAGTCAACACCCTCGCCCTAATTGAAGCCTCTAGCAACGTAGCACGGCTTGAACACCGGCGGCTCTCCAGGAGGGCGCTTCACCTTGAAGAGCCACCGGCCATCGACTACGTTCACCTCAGGTGGGGGAACTACGTCGATGTAGGTGCCGGTGGATCTCCAAGATGCCATCTCCGCGTCAATGGCAGCTATCCACTGAGAGGCCCAAGGTCCCGAGGTCACCTCAATGTATGTGCGAGTGGTCGAGATGTGAAATGCGTCTGGGTCACCCTCAGGGACTAGCAGCATGGACCAGAGATGAGGAGCGGCCTCGGTCAGGAAAGCGAGCTCATTCTGCCGATCCTCCAGGACGTCACCTCCGAGGGCAGGAGCACCCCCGACAGACGGAGGACGGGTAGGGTCAGAGACCAGAGTGGTGGCGTAGTCAAGGCAACGAGTATAGGCAAAGTAATTGACAGCAGTAACAAGAGTGTCAAGACTCGAGACAGGAACAGACGGGTCAGTAACGAGGGAGGCAAGGACCCGAGGAACAAGAAGACTAGTGGCACGAAGGTAGTCAGACTGAGGAGGAGGAGCGACAACAAGCGAGGACAGAGGAGGCAACGAGAGGAGGGGTGGACGAGATGCATTGGAACGAGGCAACATAGGGTGAAAGCGCTGAACAGGAGTGTCAAGACGAGGACGAGAGGTACTGCGAGACCTGAAGCTGGACGGAGGCGTCGGGTCAGGAGACATGGGAGGAGATACAGGAAGAGAACAAGGGGGGAAACGAGCCGGAGACGAGTCTGGCGGTGGAAATACAGAGCCGTAGACATGCAGGGGAGGCGGCCGCGGGGGAGGCACAGGTGGGTCCTCAGGGGAGGGAAGACCAAGGAGGCGAAGGGAGGACACCGCCGGCGACTGCTGCTACTACTGCTGCTCCACGTAGACACCAGAACCTCCAGCTGCACCACAGCTTCCTCTTGGACACTCCACACCAACACCCCTAGAGCGAGAACCCTCTCCAACACCGGTGCCACCATTAGGACCGCCGGGAGGAGCCACAACAGGAACCCCAAGACTAGCAACCTCAAAACCAGCACCCCCAGAACGAGAACCCTCTCCTGCACCGGTGCCACCCTCAGGACCACTTGGACAAGCCACGACAGGAACCCCAAGACTAGCACCCTCCTCAACGCCCGCACCCTGAGAGCTCGCGGTCCCCTGCGGTAGCTGCTACAGTGACAGAGGCGACGACGACTGCTGCTTCGGCGGCGACGACGGCCGCTGCTGCGATGGTGGAGGAGGAGACACCAGGGAGAAGACAGGCGGCAAGAACAGCGCCGCGGGGCTACCAGAGTAGCAGACTCCTCGACTGGGACAACCGACGGGAGGGGAGTGACGTGAGACACACTTGACGGGGCAGGTTAAGGAGGGAGAGGAGCAGGGGCTACCGGGGGAGTGGGAACCAGAAATAGGGGCGGGGGAACCGGGAGACCTCGGTGAGGAAAGCCATGGTAGAAGGAGACAGACTCGTCAAAAGTGACGTCACGGGAGTGAAAGAAGCCGTGAGACGGCGGGTGGTATTTGTGCCAGCCGGATGCGTCGAGGGGGAAACCAAGGAAGACATAGGGGACAGTGCGGGTAGTGAGCTTGTCCGTGCCCGAGGCACGAACGTGAGCAAGGCAGCCCCAGATGTGGAACGCAGACACGTCACTAGGGAACCTAGTCTAGAGAAGGGTCGGCAAAACCTGCGGCCGCTGGGAGTGCGGCCACAGGTTAAGCTGGTGAGCAGCGTAGTGAACAGAAAACAGCCACAAAATATGGGATGCACCGGTATGGATCATGGAGGTATTAGCCACCTCCATGATAAAATCGATGCGTCGCTCAGTGACCCCATTCTGCTATGGGAGTACGGTAGGGTGGACAAATGGGTGATGCCCTCCTTACGACAGAACTGGCCAAGCCGGCTGGAGTCAAACTCGGCGCCACGCTCGTAGTGAAGACGCAACACAGGGAGGCCGCGGTGGACTCGCGCAGCTACGACCCACAGGATAAAAAATTCAGGCACGTCAACCTTCCACTAAAGGGAAACACCATGGTGTAGCGCATGTAGTTGACGGCAAGCACTAGAAAGTAGCGCTCTCGACGCGGCTCAGGGACAGGGGCTGGGCCCCAAACGTCCAGGTGCAGGGTCTGGAGTGGCGCTATAGAGAGGGAAACGAGGAGGAGTGGGGAGCACGGCGCAGCCGGCCCTCGATGCAAGGCGTGCACGGCGACGCAGGCGAGGGGGGAAGGGCAGGGAGCAACGCAAGGAGACCGAAGATAAGACGGTGATGGGATATGTGACGCAGATGCGGGAGTGCGAGGTGACCTAAACGAAGGTGTCACAACAGCGACGGGTGAGTGAGCAACCGACACGAGCAAGTCGCAACGACCAGGTTCAACGCAGGCACCTGGGGGGACGCCCTCACTGGGGGGTATGCAGTGTGAAGCATAAACAGGCTAGACACAGTGTCCCTGGGGAACATGGTAAGAGGGCCACCAATCGCGGCCTTGGTACAGACCGCATACCGCTCGTGTCTGGGGAACGTAGTGGTGACGACGAGGTCCTGAAGACTGCCGACACTAACTAGGTTCTTGGAGAACGAAGGGATGTGCAGGCCTGTAAGAGAACCCGAGGTCACCGCCGGACAGGGAAGGGTGGTGGAGCTACGGGCAACTACCAAACCGGCAAGCGGCAGGGGCGGCAAGCGGCGTGAGCGAAGTGTGGTCGCGGAAGAAGTAGGAAGACGCTCCAGAGTCGAGCGTGAAGGAGAGTGAAGCAGTAGCGTCCGTCAACGGATAGGCGAGCATGGAGCCTAGGCTAAACAAGGTAGGGGGTCCTATGCTTGACGCAGTAGGGGAATCTAGACTTCACACAGGGGACACACCTATGCTAGGCAACACTGGGTAATAGGGTCCAGTCACACTAGAGTCAGCAATATACATGGCATACAAAGCTTATATGATCCATGTCCATCTCAAAGACAAGCACACAACGACGCACCAGACTGTAGCAGTCATGTGGGTTTGCCGTGGGGCTGAAGCAGAGACGGAAGAGGTCGTCGAGGTGGCAGTAGCTGAGCGCAGCGGTGTGACCGGGGCGGTCACAGATGGTGCCGCGGCAGGGGCCGCACTGAAGCTGGTACTGGCAGGTGACCACGCTGGAGCCGCCACCCGACACCGAGCTGCACCCCCCACCACCACCAGCGCCGCCAGCCCACCACGGTGGCGGGGGTCCCCACGGCGATTGCTGCTGCTGCTGCTGCTACTACTACTGCTGCTGCTCCTACTGCTGGGGCTGCTTCTGCTACTTCTGCTGAGGCTGCTGCTGCTAATGCTCCGGGGCACCAGCCCCGGTCCCCTCGTCTGCACCACTATCCCCTCCACCGCCTCCGCCACCTCCGCCACCCCTGCCTCCCCCGTCACTCCTCCCGCCGCCACGCCCCCCCTTGGCCCGGCGTCCCCTACCTTGACGAGACTGTGTTGAGGCCACCGCAGCGGACTCAGCTGTAGGGGCTATCTCAGCAACAGCGGCAGAGACGTCAGAGTAAGTGCACTGGGAGGGAGCACAACCCTGGAAGATAGGGACCACCACAGTACCGCTCGACCTAGCGATAGTGTGCTGACGGGTCTCTATCGTGGTCAGGGTAGTCACTAAGTCAGTGAGGGTGAGGTCAGCATGGCGGATGGCAAGGAAGTGGTTGCGGGCAGTGACTAGGCAGTCAGGAAGGCACATGGCAAGGAAGTAGAGGGTAGCACCGAGGGGGGGAGGCTGTACAAGGAGCTGAGCCTCAGTGCTAGAAGCGCGGTAGCTAACCTCTAGTACGCGCAGGTGAGTGGCGAGATCAGCAATAGTGGGAAAGGACGCAAGGTCCGGGAAGAGTAGGGGGAGGAGGAGACGAATGGCAGAGGCAGAGGAGGGAGTGGAATAGCGTACAATAACAGCAATTGATTACGCCTGCACTGTCTCTAGAGCCTTGTAGCAGGGGCGCTCAGACAGGGAGAGGGCGCAACTGATAGCAAGCTACGCAACTGCGTCACGTGACTCCCAGACGGAGTGGGCGAGCTCAGCAGCTGCAAAGGCCTCACGCTCAGCGGGCGTGGGGTCATCATAGAGGGCAGCAGGCGGGTCGAGGCAGGGGATCTTACCGTCGATGTGAACAGCCAGAGACTGCCATTCTGGCGCTATCCCCTTAGCGAGCGGCAGAGGACGGCGAGCCACGCCTCAAAGTCGATCGCCCGACCCTCCGCGTCCAGGCAGAGCACAGCGTCCGCCATCGCCACGGCAGCAGCAGCTGACCGCCGCTTTGGGAGAACGAGGAGAGGGCGGTGGAGAGCAGCGGTGGAGACGGCCGGGGGGAGCACCGGCACATAAAGGGGAACCAGGGCCTGCAGGTCGGGGCGGCATAGCAGCACGGCGACTCGGCGACTCGGCAACTCGGCGACACGGCGGCTCGGCTACTTGGTGGCTCGGCGGCACGGTGGCTCGGCGGGTCAGCTACTTGGCTGCTCGGCGGTGCAGCGCGGCACGGCTCAGCCATGCAGCGGCTCGGCGGCACGGCTCAGCGGCTTGGCGGCTTAGCGGCGCAGCGGCTCGGTCGCGTTGCGCAGCGACTCGTCAGCTTGGCGCGGTGCGGTGGCTTGGCGGCGCGGCGCGGTGTGGCAGGGCCGGTTCGGCGTGACGGGGCCGGCGCGCAGTGACGGGGCTGGCGCGGCGTGACGGGGCTGGCGCGGCGTGACGGGGCTGGCGCGGGTGACGGGGCCAGTGCGGCATGACGGGGGCAGCGCGAAGTGACGGGGCCGGCGCGGCGTGACGGGGCTGGCGCGGCGTGACGGGGCCGGCGCGGCGGGACGGGGCTGGCTGCAGAGTTTTCTGCTATAACGGGAGCTTATGCGGAAGTGCCTGAAGCAGATAGAGCTACTCTAGCTCTATAGTTCTCCAATGAGAGATTGCCTTTAGAATTGTGTGTTACATTGAGTAGCTTGAGAAAGCTTTGGTTCACACAAAATTCAATAGAATCAAGATTACAAATCATGGTATACAAGGCAAATACTAGTACTACCACATTGAGCCTTATTGAACACGGAGAGAACGCTCGCACGAGAACGTTTACATAACTACTCTAAGCTGCGCTTAGCCAAGTCAGCAATGGCAGGTGAAAATTACAGCACGCGCTTAGTTGGTATTTTTTACCCACTCATAACTAGTTGTTTTACAGTTTCAGGTGTGAAACTGTCAGATGTTATGCACATTTCCGCAGTTACGAAATGCGCGTCATGTGTTCAATTTCTCAGGTAGATTTTGCCGTTTTCGGTCCAGATCGGTTCACTGGTTAACTTACGAAATCGTGATTTTCTTTGCGATTTCGGAACGCCACCTTCGGAAAACTAAGGGCGTGTCTAGCGAGTTCGTTTACTATTCACTTTGCATATCAGGTACAAAATTTTGACCTGGTAACCCAAAATTTTGTGTCCATTCGATCACGCACGAGAAATTGACGGTTTTGGCAGACACCCTCCAAATGTGCCCACAGACATGTGCCGCACGTTTCCGAACCGAATGGAGATCGTGCCCAAATTATATACGCGGCAAAAATGTCCAAATCCTGGCTGGCGAAAAATAGAACGCTTACATTCGCCTGGCTTTCGTGACGCTTGCGAAGGGGAAATTAAGCCCTCCATTTTTTTCTCCGAGGTGGAGTCGCGGCTCGTAATGCGTGTTCGCGAAAGCGGGCGGGGCCTCTTTCCCGGTGCGAAATTCGGTTACCCTGCTGTTTTTGCGTGTCAGTCTGTTATGTGCACGTTGTGCACCCGCTCATTTGTCGAGACACGGGCGGGGCTCATGTCCGCGCGTTATGCTGTTGATACTGTAGGTGTACCTCAACACATCCACACTTAGCGAATCAATATTTCAGCGTGTTAAGAATATGTCAAAAAATCGTGTTGGGGCAAAATGAACGCGCTGGACACGCCCTAAGTCCTTAGTTCTGCTGAAGGGGTTGTTCGCTGACGTGAGTTCCGGGAATACTCTCTGCCGCGCCTCTATCGAATTCCGGTTCTACCGAGAGGGTCAACGGCAGAAGAGATAGCCGAACTGCCTTCGAACTTTGGCAGAAGGCAATTCTATGCGAATGGGTCCTTGCGCCAGTCTGCCCGAGGTCCTGTTGGAATGCAATTCCGAGAGTCGACTCTGCCGAAAGGATCGCCTGCAGAAGTGTGTTCTGCGCGTTACTTTGGCAGAGGGTCTTGTACACTCCCGACTCTGCCGAGATTGCTTCTACAAAACCACTTGTCACCATAGAAGCTTTATGCAGAAACGCGCTCCTGTTCTGCCACTTCGACAGAACCGTTTTTCTGCCACTTCGACGGAAAAGCTCTTTTGCCACTTCAACGAATGTGCTCCTCTGCCACTAGCATTTCCCGCAGAGCCTCGCCTTGACAAATCTGCCCTTTGTCGACATGCCTTTCTGCAGGGCTTGTGTCCGCATGCTTCGTTGATATGCCGCTTCAGCAGACCTCTGCAGCCTACGTAAGATCAGGGCAATTCTCAACACTGGTGCGGCGTGACCGGGCCGGCGCGGTCTAGCGGGGCCGGCGCGGGGTGACGGGGCCGGCGCGGTGGGACACGGCCGGCGCGGCGGGACGGAGCCAACACGACGTGACGGGGCGCGGGCTAGGGCACACTCTAAGGCTAGGGCTAGGGCAAGGGCTAGGGCTAGGGGCAGAAGCGTAGGCGGGGAGGGGGGCCTAATCTAGCGTTATACCATGTTAGAATAACGCAATGAACTAGATTGTGCCATACAGGGAGGTTTTGTGCTATAGTGCTGTACCATCTATGAGCATGCACCTTCTAGCCTATAACATATACAAATATATGTTGACATATGGGACATGCTACCCCGGCTTGTGAAATGGCATGTCGTTTTGTTTGGTCGCAGTAACAGTGATGACACACTGATGTAGAAAGCAGGAAATGGCAGCGTGATGGTGTGAGAAGAAAAGGTGACAAGCATATAGCTGACACACAAAGATTGGTACAGAAGAAAGTGAGGCAAAGAAAAGCTTCAAACATGCAATAATTGGCCAGTGAAGGAGCAAGGAAGGGACTGGATGGATTGGTGCCTGCCAGGGTACAGGTATATAGGCAGTACCATATGTTAGAACTCAGTCACTAACCACTGAAATAAAAGGGCGTGTTAATAGCAGGCAAGTGCGCCCATAACCCGCCCTCAAGCTCTGCACCTGATGCCCTTCCCTGAGGATCTTCTCAAGGGTAACCCCAGCGAGTCTCTCGACACCCCCCCTCGATGAGATAAGCGGAGGACTCGAGCACCTCTGAAGTGCTGGCACTGGGAATTGAACCCGAGTCACCCATATCAGAATAACGCAATGAACTAGAATGTGTGATACAGGGTGGTTTTGTCCTAAGGTGTTGTACTCTCTATGAGCATGCACCTATCTAGCCTATAACATATACCAATATATGTTAACACACCCCCTAGGCTAGACAAGGGGCAACGACTTGCAAGAGACACGCAGATCAAGGTGGCACTCTCAGAGTTAACAAGTGAATGGAAAGATGGGGTATAAGAGATATAAGCTAAGGTGTTCAACCCTTTAAGAGCATGCACCTATCTAGCCCATAACATGTACAAAATATATGTTGACACACCCACTAGGCTAGACAAGGGGCAACGACTAGCAAGAAACACGCACCTCAGGGTTGCACAACTAGTCCAACCTCCGAGGCGAGGGACTGAAGACCAGTCACCAAGAGGACGAAGGAAACAAAAGTAACCCATGACGGCACTACTAGTCCAACCACTGGAACAGGAACCACAAGGCCAGTAGAGGTAATCTTAGAAAAAGTACACAATCAAGATCCTAGCAGGTGAGAAGCTACAGGATCTAGACCAAGCTGCACACAGTGCCGTTGATGTTCTTCAGGCGCAAGCGCCTTCAGAATGGAGCAAAGATGAGGCGCGACCTCAGAACAGAAAGTGAGCTCGTACTGCCGGTCCTCCAGGACGTCACTGCCGAGGGCAGGAGCACCCCCGATGGACAGAGGATGGGCAAGGTCAGAGACCAGAGCGGTGGCATAGTCAAGGTGGCGGGTAGAGGCAAAGTCAGTGACGGCTGCAACATGTGCGTCAAGACTCGAGACAGGAACAAACGGGTCGGTAACGAGGGAGGAAAGGAACCGAGGAACAAGAGGACTAGTGGCACAAAGGAAGTTAGATAGAGGAGGGGAGGGATAACAAGCGAGGATGGAGGAGGCGACAGAAGGGGGGGAGGATGAGACGTCTGGGAACGAAGCAACATAGGGTGAGAACACTGGGCAGGGGAGATAGGAGGAGCACAAGAGGCACGGTGAGACCACCAGTGAGAGGGTGGGGTCGGGTTAGGAGTCAAGGGAGGAGACACTGGAGGAGAACAAGGGGGGAGACGAGTCAGAGACGCGTCCAACGGAGGAAATACAGTGTCGTAGACAGGCAGGGGAGGCGGCGGCAGGGGAGGCGCAGGCGGGTGGTCAGGGGAGGGAAGACCGAGGAGGCATAGGGTGGACACCGGCGGTGACTGCTGCTGCTGCTGCTGCTGCTCCACGCCGACACCAGAACCTCCAGCTGCACGTCTCTGGGAAATTCCACGCCAATACTCCCAGAGCGAGGACCCTCTAGAACACCGGTGCCACCCCCAGGACCGCTGGGACGAGTCACGCAGCAACCACAGGACTAGCACCCCCAGAACCAGCACCCCCAAAACGAGAACCCTCTTTAGCACCAGTGCCACCCTCAGGACCAACAGAACAAGCCACGACAGGAACCCTAGGACTAGCACCCTCCTCAGCGCCCCCACACCTAGAGCTCGCAGACCCCTGCAGTGGCTGCTGCTACGGCGGCGACGATTGCGGCTGCTGCTGCAGCGGCGACGGCAGCGGCTGCTGCGACGGTGGAGAAGGAGACACCGTGGTGGAGACAGGTGGCGAGAACGACGCTGCAGGGCCACCAGAGTCAACTGACTCCACGAACGGGACAACCGGTGGGAGTGGAGTGACGTGAGACACACCAAACGGGGAGGGACAGGGAGGGAGAGGAGCAGGGGCTATCGGAGGAGTGGGAACATAAAACAGGGGTGAGGAAACCGGTGGTAGAAGTAGACAGACTCGTCGAAAGTGACGTGATGCGAGTGAAAGAAGCGGTACGACGGCGGGTGGTGAAAGTGCCAGTTAGACATGTCGAGGGGGAAGCCAAGGAAGACACAAGGGACAGTGCGGGCAGTGATCTTGTCCGTGCCAAAGGCACGAGCGTGAGCATGGACGTGCAACGCAGACACGACACCAGGGAACCCGGTCCAGAAGAAGGTCGGTGAAACATGCGGCTGCTGGGAGTGTGGCCACAGGTTAAGCTGGTGAGCGGCGTAGGAAAATAGCAAATGGCCTTAGAAAATGGGGTGCACCAGCATGGATCATGGAGGTACGAGCCACCTCCATGACCAAACCAATGCGTCGCTCAGCGAACCAATTCTTATGCAAGAGGTCTGGCAGTTTGTACAACTGGGTGATGCCCTCCGCACGAGAGAACTAGCCAAGCCGACCACAGGCGAACTCGCCACCACGGTCCGAGTGAAGACGCAGCCCAAAAAGGCCGCAGTGGACTCGCGCAGCTACGACCCACGGGATAGAAACGTCAGGCCGGTCGGCCATCCGCTCTAGGGGGAAACACCGTGGTATAGCGCGTGTAGTCGTCGACAAGCACGACAAAGTAGCGAGGAGGAGGCTGGGTGTGTAGTCGTCGACAAGCACCCCAAGGACGGGGGCTGGGCCCCAAACGTCCAGGTGCAGGGTCTGGAGTGGCATAGAGGTAGGGAGAAGCGAGGAGGAGTGAGGAGCATGGCGCAGCCGGCCCTCGACGCAGAGAGTGCACAGCGACGCAGGCGAGGGAGGGAGAGTAGGAAGCGACGCAAGGAGACTGCGTACAAGACCATGATGGGACATGTGACGCAGACGAGGGAGTGCGGGGTGACCTAGGCAGTGGTGCCACAAAAGCGACAGGTGAGTAAGTGACCGACACGAGCAAGCCGCAGCGACCTGGGTAGATGCAGACACTTGGAGGGACGCCCTTACCAGACACAGTGTCCCGGTGGAACGTGGTAAGAGGGGCACCAGTGGCGGCCTCGGTACAGACTGTGTACCGCTCATGTCAGGGGAACATAGTGGTGACGCCAAGGTCCTGCAGACAGCCGACACCAACTAGGTTTCTGGAGGACAAGAGGATGTGCAGGCCTGTAAGAGAACCTGAGGGGACCGCCGGACATGGAAGGGTAGTGAAGCTACGTGCAACTACCGGACCTGAGGAGGAGTCAGCAAGGGCGACAGCGGCAGGGGCGGCAAGCGGCGTGAGCGCTCTGTGGTCATGGAAGAAACAGGTGGACGCTCCAAGAGTCTAGCATGAAAGAGAGCGAAGCAATAGTGTTAGCCGGCGGAGGGGCGAACGTGGAGCCTAGGCTGAACAAGGCAGTGGGTCCTACGCCTGACGCAGCAAGGGAACCTAGACTAGACACAGTGGACACACCTACGCTAGGCTAAACAAGGCAGTGGGTCCTACGCCTGACGCAGCAGGGGAACCTAGACTAGACACAGTGGACACACCCACTCCAGACCCTAAAACTGGACGTTTGGGGCCAAGCCCCCGTCCCTGGGCTGCGTCGAGAGCGCTACTTTGTAGTGCTTGTCGACGACTACACGCGCTACACTATGGTGTTTCCCTTGGAGCAAAAGGCTGACGTGCCTGACGTTCTTATCCCGTGGGTCATAGCTGCACGAGTCCACCACGGCCTCCCTGTGCTACATCTCCACTCCGACCGTGGCGGCGAGTTTACCTCCGGTCGGCTTGGCCAGTTCTGTCGTACGGAGGGCATCACCTAGTCGTACACCCTACCGGACTCTCCGCAGCAGAATGGGGTCGCTGAGCAATGCATCGGTCTGGTCATGGAGGTGGCTCGTACCTCCATGATCCATGCCAGTGCACCCCATTTGCTGTTGCCGTTCGCTGCTCACTACGCCGCTCACCAGCTTAACCTGTGGCCACACTCCCAGCGGCCGCATTTTTCACCGACCCTTCTGTGTACCGGGTTCCCTGGTGAAGTGTCTGCGTTCCATGTTTGGGGCTGCCTTGCTCTCGTTCGTGCCTCTGGCACGGACAAGCTCACTGCCCGCACTATCCCCTGTGTCTTCCTTGGTTTCCCCACTGACTTGCACTTTTACCACCCGCCTTCTCACCGCTTCTTCCACTCACGTGATGTCACTTTTGACAAGTCTGTCTCCTTCTACCACCGCTTTCCCCACAGAGGTCTCCCGGTTTCCCCGCCCCTGTTCCTGGTTCCCACTCCCCCGATAGCCCCTTCTCCTCTTCCTACCTGTCCTACTCCATCTGGTGTGTCTCACGTCACTCCCCTCCCGTCCCTTGTCTAGGTTGAGGAGTCGGCTGACTCTGGAGGACGCGCGGCTCCGTTTCGCCGCCTGTCTCCATCCTGGTGTCCCCTCCTCTTCCGCCGCCACTGCGGCAGCAGCAGCAGCAATCGCCGCCGTCGCAACCGCAGCCACCGTCGCGGGTCCGCGAGTTCTGGGGGTGCAGGCTTTGAGAAGGGTGCTAGTCCTATGGTTACTGTCGTAGCTTGTCTCGGCGGTCTCAGAGGTGGCACCAGTGCTGGAGAGGGTTCTTGGTCTGGGGGTGCTGAATTGGAGTGTCCCAGAGGTAGCCATGGTGCAGCTGGAGGTTCTAGTGTCGGCGTGGAGCAGTAGCAGCAGTAGTCGCCGCCGGTGTTCACCCTTTGCCTCTTCGGTCTTCCCTCGCCTGACCGTCCACCTGCGTCTCCCCCACCGCTGCCTCCCTTGCCTGTCCACGGCCCTGTCCTTCCTCTGCCGGACTCGTCTCCGGATCGTCTCCCGCCTCGTTCTCCTCATGTGTCTCCTCCTGTGTCTCCTCTTATGTCTCCTGACCCGACGCATCCGTCCCACTTCAGGTCTCGCCGTCCCTCTTGTGCTTGTCCTGTCTCTCTTGTTCAGCGCTCTCACTCTATGTTATTTCGTTCCCACGCGTCTCATCCTCCCCTCCTCCCATCGCCTCCTCCGTCCTCGCTTGTTGTCCCTCTGCCTCCTCTATCTGACTACCTTCATGCCACTAGTCCTCTTGTTCCTCAGGTCCTTGCCTCCCTCATTACCGACCCGTCTGGTCCTGTCTCGATTCTTGACATGCTTGTTGCTTACGTCGATGACTTCGCCTCTACCTGCCGCCTTGACTACGCCACCGCTCTGGTCTCTGACCCTGTCTGTCCTCCGTCCGTTGGGGGTGCTCCTGCCCTTGGAAGTGACGTCCTAGAGGACCGGCAGTACGAGCTTGCTTTCCTGTCCGAGGCCGCTCCTCATCTCTGCTCCATGCTGCTAGTCCCTGAGGGGGTCCCAGACGCCTTTGACATCCCGGCCCCTCGCACATACGCTGAGGCAACCTCAGGACTCTGGGCCTCTTAGTGGATTGCTGCCATGGACGCGGGGGATGGCATCGTGGAGATACTCTGGCACCTACGTCGACGCAGTTCCCCCACATGGGGTGAACGTAGTCGATGGCCGGTGGCTCTTCAAGGCAGCATCCTCCTTGAGATCCGCCGGTGTTCAAAGCGTGCTACGTGCCTAGAGGTTTCAGTCAGCGTGAGGGTGTTGATGTCTTCCAGACTTTCGCCCCGACCCCGAAGATGACTACTCTTCAGGCGCTTCTACATGTAGCACCACAGTGTGACTTTGAGGTGCACTCTCTAGACTTCTCGACAGCGTTTCTTCAGGGCAGTATGCAGGAGCAGGTCTTCCTTCGTTGCTTGCCAGGCTTCACCGCCACCTTCAGCCCGGGGAACCAGGGGCTCCTCCAGCGCCCGGTTTACAGCCTGCGATGGGCACCGCACGAGTAGCATGACACGCTACGTGCTACGTTAGGTGATCTGCAGTTCGTCCCGTCGTCTTCAGACCCATCGCTCTTCGTTCGTGCTGACCAGACCCCGTTCTACACACTTGTCCACGTAGACGACCTGGTCTTTGCTACTGTAGACAGAGATGCACTGGCCTCCGTGAAGGCCGAGCGGCTGAGGAGACACGCCTGCACTGACCTAGGAGAGCTACACCGCTACCTTGGCCTGCATATCTCCAGGGACACAGAAGTGTGCACCATCACTCTCACATAGTCACACTTGGTGCGCCAGGTCTTTCAGTTATGCTCTGCACAGCCCACAACTTTGCCTGTGGATCACAAGCTCTCGGCTCTCGTCCCTATGGAGTCTGTAGAGCCTAGTGGTCCTTACGCAGAGCTGGTGAGTTACCTCATGTACCTTATGACTTGCACCCGTACCGATCTCGCATACCCTATCAGCATCCTGGCTTGCTTTGTGGCCACATGCAGACACAGACCACAGCACAAGTTGACCGCTAAGAGGGTGTTGCGCTATCTAGCAAGTACATCGGGCATGGGGCTAGTTCTATGAGGACACAGGCCAGTGGTCTTTACATGGCATACAGACGCTTCATGGGCAAACAACGCTGAGACAATCAGGTCCTCCCAGGGCTACTGCTTTAGCCTTGGTGCAGGCGTTGTCTCGTGGAGGTCCACCCGTTCATCGTCTTTTGCCCAATCTAGCTGTGAGGCTGAGATCTACGCTGGTGCCATGGTGGCACAGAAGCTCCGCTAGCTGACTTTCTTGCTCACAGGTATAGGTGAGCGACCTAGCTCTGCCCCGGTCTTGTACGCTGACAACAGGGTCATGATCCTCTTGTGTTAGGAGCCTCAACTGGAGGGCAGAGCAAAGCACATCCAGCTATGGCACATCCAGCTATGGCACTTCCTCCTGCATGAGCTACAGCAGCGCCGCCAGGCCCGTGTAGTCACTTGGCCTCTGGTGCCAACACAGCTGATATCTTTACCCAGGCGCTTGCGCCTAAAGATCATAAGCGGTACTGTGTACAGCTTGGTCTAGTTCCTATACCTTCTCACTTGCAATGACCTTGATTGTGTACTAATTTTATATTCTCTTGATTGACCTTGTGGCTCTTGTCCCAGTGGCTGGACTAGTAGTACCACCCTGGGTTGCTCTTGTTCAGTTTGTACTCTTGCAGACTGGTCTTCGGACCCCTACCTCAGAGGTTGGACTAGTAGTGCCACCCTGAGCTGTGAGTCTCTTGCCAGGCACTGCCCCTCATCTAGCCTAGGGGGTGTGTCAAACATGTTAGGTATACGTCTTGTAGACTAGAATAGGTGCAAAATCTTAGTGGGTACAACCACTTTTACAAAACCACCATGTTTGCCTCATTCTAGTTTACATTTCTAACTTTGATACGGCGGTACGAGGGTTCGGCGGCACGGCGGCTCGGAGGCACAGCGATAGGGTGGCTTGACGGTACAGTGGCTCAATTGCGGGTGCAGACGAGCGCGGGGCCGGCGAGGTGAAGGGCGGGCGGGCGAGGGGGCGGTGAGCATGGGGCGGCGGGCCTGGGGACTGCGCGGCGAGAGCAGGCGGGTCCGGCGGTGGGCTAGGAGCCACACGGCGCGCAAAATGGGGCTAGCGGTGGGCTAGGGGCAGCCTGGCATGCTCGGGGGAGCCAGCGGGCTAGGCGGAGAGCTAGGGCGTGGGCTAGGGCTAGGGGCTAGGGCGGAAGCAGAAGCGAGGGATCTAACCTAGCCTGATACCATCTCTGCATAACAAAATGACTAGAATGAAGGATACAGGGTGGTTTTGTGCTATTGTGTTGTACTTATCAGAAACTCAATCACTAAGCACTGGGTTAAAAGGACTTGTTAAGTAGCGGGTAAGTGCGCCCATAACCCCCCAAGCTCTGCACGTGTAACCCTTCCCCGAGGACCAAGGGCAACCCCAGCATGTATCATGACACCCCCCCTTGCTGGGATAGGCGGTAGACACAAGCAGTTCTGCAGCGCGCACCTCCACGGTGCACATTGGGAATTGAACCCGGGTGGTCACCCTGTCGAGAGACACACTGGGGTTACCCTTGAGAAGATCCTCGGGGAGGGGCCACAGGTGCAGAGCCTGGGGGGCTATGGGCGCACTGACCCGCTATTTACAAGCCCTTTTAACTCAGTCGTTACTGACTGAGTTCTGACACACCCAGCTCCAATACCATATCAGAAACCCAATCACTAACCACTGGGTTAAATGGGATTGTTAAGTAGAGGGTAAGTGCGCCCATAACCTCCCAAGCTCTGCACCTGTAACCCTTTCCCGAGGACCAAGGGCAACCCCAGCGTGTATCATGATAGTACTCGCTAAGAGCACGCACCTATCTAGCCTATAACTTAAGTTTAAGGGCGTAATGGAAATCAGATTGTATCGGTTCCTGTAACTCCACCAGCTCGGAATACCCTATTGAAATGAACCACGTGTTTAGGCTGGCCAGGGTGTGGAGTTGTAGGAATCACGAGTAGAAAGTCAGCGGAAGACTTAATAATGAGTAATATAGGCAAATCTATAGTTAAGGAAGTACCTGTTCGTAGTGTATTGCAGTCAACATATACACTATTTATATATATATATGTATATATGTGTGTGTGTGTGTGTGTATAAGCTAGGTAGGTGTACTGCATTTCCTGGATCCTATTGTAGAGGGTACAACCCCCTTTTTGTATCCCTCTCTCTTCTATTCCATTTCTCTTCTCTCTCGACATTTCTCCTAGCACCTAAAACCTCACGCCATTTCCATGGCTTCTATCCTATCCTAGCTTGCTTAACATGGTTTCATATCAGGTCCTTCTGCTCAGGACTGCTCACCACGCTTCCGCAACGTTCAATCCTCCCTCCTTTCCTTTCCTCGACGCCGCCACGGCCATGTCATGCTGCCGTGACGGCGTCGTCGTGCTGCCGTGGCGGCGTCAACGCGCCAGCGCATGGACGGCAGCAGCCAGCGCCCGGTCTTAGCGCTAGCCAGCACGCCCCCATGCAGCCAGCACGCCACAAAGGGCGGCACGCTCTCTGGGTCCGCTGCAGAAGCCCTGCCCCCCCCCTCCCCTGCGTCACCTCTTCCTCGCCGCAACTGACGGCTGACTCGCGTGGGCCTTCCCTCTCAGAGTAGCAGAATGAATTAGAGAACAGAGTACATGGTGGTTTTCACCTAAAATGTTGTACTCGCTAAGGCATAACCCTATCTAGTCTATAGCAACATACACAAATATGTTTGACACACCCCCAGGACTGGACAAGGGGCAGTGTCTGGCAAGAGACAAGCAACTTACGGCAGCACTACTAGTCCAACCTCTAAGAAAAGGGTCCGAAGACCAATCAACAAGAGAACAAACTCAACAAGAGCAAGCCAAGGGGGCACTACTAGTCCGACCACTGGAACAGCAGCCACAAGGCGAGTCACAAATAAATATATATAAGACGAGTACACAATCAAGGTCCTAGCAAGTAAGAGGCTACAGGAACGAGACCTAGCTGTAAACAGTGCCGCTGATGATCTTTAGGCGCAAGCGCCTTAGTAAAGATATCAGCTGTGTTGGCACCGGAGGCCAAGTGAACTACGCGGGCCTGCCGCTGCTGCTGAAGCTCGCGCAGGAGGAAGTACCGCAGCTGGATGTGCTTTCCTCTGCCCTCAAGTCGAGGCTCCTGGCACAATAGGATCATGGCCCTGTTGTCAGCGTACAGGACCGGGGCAGAGCTGGGCCGCTCACCTAAGTCAGTGAGCAAGAAGGTCAGCTAGCGGAGCTCCTGTGTCGCCATGGCACCGGCATAGATCTCAGCCTCACAGCTAGACTAGGCAACAGACGAGAAGCGCGTGGACCTACACGAGATAGCACCTGAACCAAGGTTAAAGCAGTAGCCCTGGGAGGACATGAGTGTCTCTGAGTCGTCTGCCCACGAAGCGTCTGTGTGCCCAGTAAGGACCACTAGCCTACGTCCTCGTTGCACAAGTTCCATGCCCAATGTACTTGCAAGATAACGCAAAACCCTCTTAGCGGCTGACCAGTGCTGTGGCCGGTATCTACCTGACGCCACAAAGCAAGCCAAGATGCTAAGAGGGTATGCGAGATCTGGACGAGTGCAAGTCATCAGGTACATGAGGCAACCCACCAGCTCTGCTTAAGGACCACTAGGCTCTACTAACTCCTCCGAAACTGGAGCAAAGAGCCTTTGATCTACTGGCAGAAGTGTGGGCTGTGCAGAAGAGAATTGAAGACCGAACCTCTCAAGAACCTGGCGCACCAAGTGTGACCGTGTGAGAGTGATGGTGCACATTGCTCTGTCCCTGGAGATCTGCAGGCCAAGGTAGCGGTGCAGCTTTCCTAGGTCAGTGCATGTGTGTCTCCTCAGCAGCTCAACCTTCACGGAGGCTAGTGCGTCTCTGTCTGCAGTAGCGAAGACCAGGTTGTCTGCGTAGACCATGATGTAGAACGGGATTTGGCCAGCACGAACGAAGAGCGAGGCGTTTGCAAACGACGGGAAAAACTGCGCGTCAGCTAGCGTAGAGCGCAGAGTATCGTGCCACTTACGAGGCGCCTGTCGGAGGCCGTAGACTGGGCATTGGAGGAGCCACTGAGTCCCAGGAGGGAAGGTACTGGTGAAGCCCTGTGGACGGTGCAGGTAGACCTGCTCATGTAGGCTGCCCTAAAGAAATGTTGTGGAGAAGTCGAGTGTCGAGGGGAATTTTCATTCCCGGGATAAGCTGCTTCCTCGCCATCTTTGTGGTCAGGTAAGAAATTTGGTCCGATGCGTTCAGAGACATTTGTTTCAACCAGTTGAGGTATAGTGTAGCCTTGGTCAGCGAAGTGGTAGTAGGTGTCGAGGTTGTTACTATCGAGAGGGTTGTCGTCGTCGAGTGGAACGGGCACGGAGCAGTAAGGGAGTGTTCCTGCAGCTTCCGAGGCTTCAGGTACGTCTTTTTCTGCTGCGTTAGCTTCGGCAGCATGGTCGGCGAAGGACCGATGGCCCTCGAAGCCGTCGGTGGGGTCTGCGGTGTTGGCGACGTTGTCCAGGTAATGCTGCAGCTTCAGTCGCTCGTAGAAAATCACATCACGTGAGGCCACGGTGTTTTTGTCCTGGATGTCGAGAAGTTTCTATGCGTGAAAATGTTTTGCGATGCCAAGGTGTAGTCCCCACCGTGCTCATTAATAAAATCATCCTGCTCGAGCTGTGTAGGGTCTGTACTATACCATGCAGCCAAAAACTCGAAGTAATTTTGTGCTGCCCAGTTTTCCTGTCCACAGCAGGTGCGGTGATGTGCTGTTGGGAAGTGTTGGCGAGGACAGCAAGTTGTGGAGATGGACTGCATGCATCATCGCGTCAAGCCAAAGGGTGTTGGGCAGTCCCATCCCCAGGAGCTGCTTCCGCATCGTCGTCTGCAAGGTGCGATTCATCCTCTCTGCGACCCCCTGCTGTTGGTGAGCGTAGGGCAGGGACACCAGGCGTTTGATGCCTCTTTCTGCCAAGTAGCTCCTGAACCTTTGTGACTGATACTCCAGTGCCCCGTCTGACAGGAAAATCTTGAGTTGGGAGCCCGATTCGTCGTGAAAGCTTCGAACGCTTGGTCACGAGTCTTGAGATTGAAGTGCCAGACGTATCGTGTTGCTGCGTCGATGAACGTGAAACCATAGTTGTATTCTGCGTCGAAGAATTGTGCTGATTGCACAGTGTCCGAGGCGTTGATGCCAGATGTCGTCGGAAGCGCGATGGCCGGGTGAACGCCAGTACAGGTCGGCATTGGAGAAGAACACGACGACTGTAGCGGGACTGCGGCAGACTCCTCGGGTGATGGGCATGAGCTGATCTGCTTCGGTTGGTGGTCCTCAGATTGCTGGTGATGGCGCACGGCTGGGTCCTGCTGCTGCTACTACAGGTGATGTCGGGAAAGGGATACTTGGTACTTGTCGTTCTTGTCGAATGACTGCTAATGCTCGTGTTTTCTCTGCTGCAGGGATGGTGTTGGAATACCAGAACCCGCCTGCACTAAAGTCGGGGTCAAGATCGGGTGGGTGCGTCCAGGCGGCGAACGACACGATGGCGTCACTGTCAGCAGTACCGCGGTCAGGGACGAAGTCCAGCACGAAGACGCCCGACTTCAGGAGAGCGCGACCGATGAAGAGGCCGTCCTTCTCGTGATAAAGGCGAAACTCGTTGGCGTCCGAGTCGCATTCCATGTGAATTCCTTTTGCCATTAACAGGTTGACACTTAATAAATTGTATCCAAATTGTCGACAATGAGAACTTTGTTGAGTTGCAGTATGACATTTGTCTCCATTGACTGAAGCTGAACGACTACTTGTCTGTTTGTCCTCAGGTTCTCATTGTTGGCGACGGTGATGACGACGTCGCGGTTGAGGCGTCGCTCTCGTTGCACGAAGCGCCCCGAGGAACACATGTGTTGACCGCAGCAGCTGTCCAAGAACCAGGTGTTTCGCCCGGTGGGTTCGTCGTTGGCGACTGCAGCATACGTAGGGTTCACCTGAAGGCCTGGTGAGCGCGGCGGCGGCAGCTCTTCTTCATCTGGAGCGTAAGTGGGTGGTGACCCGGGTGTGCAGCTGTCAATTTGTAGCATGCAGTTAATGATATTTGGTGCACCTTGTGCAGGAGTAGAGGAACGACTTGGCGGATTTGCTTGAGTGGAGGCGGCTTGCGGGTCTGCTGGACAAGAAACTCGAGGGCGTGTGCAATTGACCTTGGAGTGCCCGGATGTATGACATTTGTGGCAGAACGGCGGCACACTGGTGAGGCCTCTGGTGTCGTGTCGGTTCTGCTTGTCGCGTTGGTTGTGGTTGTTGTTGTTTCTTCTTTGAGTGTAGAAGACTAACAGTTGCTGCTTGCTTCGTGGTTGTCATTCTTCAAACAGGTACATCTCCTGTTATTCAGCATGAAGCTCGGCGTAGAGGTGCATCTCGGAAATTTGTCCGTGGGCGCGAAGAAGCGAGTGGGTGGTTCTCCATTGTGGTCCGAGCCCAGCGAGAACAAGTGTCACGAAGCTTTCTTCAGTGATTGTGCCTCCGCACCGAAGCAGGCGGTCGCGAAGTGTCTGGCACCAACTCATATACTGCATCGCTTTTTCCCCGGTCTTCATTTGTATTGTTGGCAGTTGCTGCATGAGTCTGCTTTGTGTCACACTGTCGTTTGCTTGATAGAGACATTTCAGATGATGCCTTGCGAGCTCCGCGGAGTTTTCGTAGCTCTGATACGTTCTGATGCCCTGTTGCTCTTGTGGTGACAGGTTTTGCAGGAGAACTGTGTATGCCAGCAGCGACTGATAGGTGAAGATTTCCTGCTCTTTTGCAGTGCCATTGCTTGGAAATGGCAGGGACCGGTTGAAGTATTCCAAGAGGTGCACGGCCTTCATTAGCAGCTCGAATTCAAAGCTCCAGGTAAAGAAGTCGTGCCCGTTGAACGGTGAAGATGTCTGCAGTTTGATCACATGTGAAAACTGCGCCTGGAGATTGAATATTTCGTTTGGTGTATGTTGTGATGCAGCTTCTATCGGTTGAGCACGGGGCGGCATGAACTCGAACGTCCCTGGTGAAGAGGGATAAGGCGCAAAGGTAGGCGCCTGGTTGTGCCGGCCGAATGATGAGTTGTCGAGGCTCATCGGTGCTAACCTCGTATTTCCTCCGTTACTCTATGTCGAACACGCAGGTGTCCCTGTCTGCTGCTGCTGCTCGAAGTGCGACATGAAGCTGAAGAACCTTTCCATAAGGTTCGGGTCCACACCTTAAGAGGGTGAAGGGGTCACCATTCCTGGTACTTTTCCTGTTGTTTCTTGAGCAGCGCCGGTCTCGGTTTGTAGTCCTGAGGTGTGTAGTTCAGAGGTGCCGGGTTGAGTGGCTTGGGCGCTGGGTGAGCGCGTAGAAGAATTTTTGCCCTTGTTGTCCATGTCTTGTAATCGATGACGCTTTTGATATGCTGACTGTAGATAGGATGTTGTCGATGGGAGTTTGGTCTCTGACCATCTCTCATACCTGTCACAAGACTAGCTTAGCTAGGAAGCCATAGAATGGCACAAGGTTTAGCTAGGAGCTAGGAGGAGCCATGAGAATGGCGTGAGGTTTTAGGCTGGGAAAGTTGAGGAGAAAAAAAGAGGTTGGGAATAGAAGAGAGAGGGATACAAGGAGGGGTGTTGTACCCTCTACAGTAAAGTTCAGTAACCTACCAAGCCTATCAATTATATAACACAATATATAATTTTAACACACCCCCTGGGCTTGGTAGTCGCATGCCCACACACACCCACACCCCCTAACCTAGCAACCCCATTCCAGCCACAGTGACAGCGACACTAGGTCAGTTGATCCCACGGCGCGTGAGGCGGCGACGTCGACCGTAAGGGCTGCGGCGGCGACGGCGGCAGTGTCGACAGCGGCGGCGGCGGCGGCGTGCGGCTGTGTGGCCCCGACGCAAGCGGCAACAGCGGCGGCGGCGGCGGCTTCGACAACGGCGACGGCGGCGGCGGCGCTCGCACCTCTCGGTGACGTGGCCAGGCCCCGCGACGGTGGGACGGTCGGCGGGAGTCAGTCATCGTCTGCGGAAAGGAAGAGGACACAGGGGAAGGAGGGGGGGGCGCCACATGGTGACATGCGGGCGGCCGGTCTAGCGGCGCCACAGGCGTCGCACGGCCGGCTGCAGCCCGACGACGCCGTCACAGAGCGGCGTTGATGCCGCAGCAGGACGTCGACGCTGCGACAACAGCACGACGGCACCGTCACGCCGACCGCGCGCTGTCGCGTAGACGCCGCGGCAGCGTGACGGCGCCGTCATGTCGCCACAGCAGCTTGACGCGACGACGAAGCCGCGGCACGACGAAGCGGCCACAGCAGCTGGACGCGGGCGCCATGGACGCGTGAGAGGGAGAGAAACAAGCACGCACCGGAAACGTGAGGAGCAGTCCACAAGGAACGAGCTGCTCTAATGCCATGTCACAAGAGTAGCTTAGCTAGGAAGCCATAGAATGGTACAAGGTTTAGCTAGGAGCTAGGAGGAGCCATGAGAATGGCGTGAGGTTTTAGGTTGGGAAAGTTGAGGAGAGAAAAGAGGTTGGGAATAGAAGAGAGAGGGATACAAGGAGGGGTATTGTACCCTCTACAGTAAAGTTCAAAGCCTACCAAGCCTAACAATTATATAACACAATATGTATTTTTAACAATACCATGTTGGGCTGAGAAAAAAGCCTTAGGACCTTTTTAGAGACTAAGTCTCACTTGTACAAAACGCTTGAGTAGTGCAGCGGAGGTGTTGAGTAGTTGAACCCTTGCACTAGTATGTGAGAGCAAGTGATTGATTAGTAGAAACAAGCATACTGTCAAACATGTGTATTTGTCATGTTTGTATAGACTGTATAGGGTCGCCTCTTAGAGAGTACAACACTTAGGTATATCTGTGTGTACTCTCACTCTATCCACATTCACTTCTCAATTTTGATATGGTATCACGCGTAGGTAGGATCCCCCCCCCCCCCCACCTACCGCTTCCGCTCACCCCCCTAGCCTCTAGAACCGTCGCGACCCCCCTAGCCCCGTCGCGCCCCATCCTGGGCCCTGTAGCGCCCCTCCTGGGCCCCATCGCACCCCTCACTGGGCCCCGTCGCGCCCCTCCCAGGCCCCGTCGCGCCCCTCCCAGGCCCTGTAGCGCCCCTCCTGGGCCTCGTCGCGCCCCTCCTGGGCTCCGCAGCGCCCCTCCTGGGCCCCGTCGCGCCCCTCCTGGGCCCCTGTAGCGCCCCTCCTGGGCCCCCGTCGTGCCCCTCCTGGGCCCCGTAGCGCCCCTCCTGGGCCGCGTCACGCCTTCAGGCCCCGTCGCGCTCGCCCGGCCCCGTCGCCCCAGCCCGGCCCCGTCGCACCAGCCCGGCCCCGTCGCACCAGCCCGGCCCCGTCACGCCCGCCCGGCCCCGTTGCACCCGCCCGGCCCCGTCGCCCCCTGCCCGGCCCCGTCGCAGCCGCCCAGCCCCGTCGCACCCGTCCGGCCCCGTCGCGCCCGCCCAGCCCCGGTGCGCCCCTCCTGGGTCACCGTCCTGCTCGCCCGGCCCCGTCGCACCGGCCCGGCACCGTCGCACCAGCCCGGCCCCGACGCAGCCGCCCGGCCCCGTCGCACCAGCCCGGCCACGTCGCGCCCGCCCGGCCCCGTCGCGCCCGCCCGGCCCCGTTGCACCGGCCCGGCCCCTGCGCTCGTCCCTGCCCCGGCCCCGGTCCTCCTCACTGGTACGGTTCCCCCCCCCCCCCTCCGGCCTGCACTGCCCTGCACCGTACTGCCCCGCACTGCACCGCCCCGCACCACCCTGTACTGCCTGGCACCGCACTGCACCGCCCTACACCACACTGCACCGCACTGCATCGCACTGTACCGCACGGCACTGCACTCCACCTTGCTGCACTGCCCTGCACCGCACTGCATTGTTCCTGATGGCGGCGGAGATTCGCTTCGACGCTGAAGGCCAGCCTCTGGAGTTCGAGGCGTGGCTTGCCGACCTCCGACGCCAACTCACTGGCCAGCGGCAGGATGGTGAACCGCTCTCCGCACACCTTGACGGTACGCTCCCCTGCCCAGGCCCCCTTGCTATTCTGCCCGCTGACTCCACACCCACTGAGCGCGAGTCCACTGCTGCCACTGCCCATGCGCGCTCTGTCTGGTTTTCTCGCGATGCTGTCGCCCAGCTTGCCATCAGCAACGCCCTTCCCCCGTCCGAGCGCCCTCGCTTTAGGTCTCTCACCACTGCTCAGACATACTTAGATGCTGTCATCCAGCGCTATTCCACCCCTCCGGCTGCCTCGGTAGGTCGCCTGATCCTCCCGATGCTCTTTCCTGACCTTGCATCTTTCCCCACTGTCTCTGACCTCGCTGCCCACCTGCGCTCGATAGATGAGACCTGGCGTGCAGCCTGCACTGATGCACAGCTTAGAGCCCACCAGCCGCCCATTACCTCTACCCTCTACCTGCTTGCCACCCGCCTCCCTGACCGCCTTGCTGTCGCCCGCGACCGCTTCCTTAGCATTCACCCCGCAGACCTCACCCTCACTGACTTTGTAGACACCCTGACTGTGATAGAGACCCGTCATCGCTCCATCGCCCAGGCGAGCGGTGTCGTGCTGGTCCCTATCTTTCAGGGTTGTGCCCCCGCCCAGTGTACCTTCTCCGACGGCTCTGCCGCAGTGGCTGAGACTGCTGCTGCAGCGCAGTTTCGTTCGGGGAAGGGCCGCCGCCCCAAGGTTGGGCGCGGCGGCGGCGGCGGCGGGGGTGCGGGAGGGGGTAGTGGTGGGGTCGGGTCGTCTGGTGCTGGAGCGGACGAGGGGACCCTGCCCAGTCCAGCTGAGCCGCCGCCCCTGCAGTTGCAGCAGCCGCAGCAACTGCCGCAGTCGCAGCCTTCGCAGCAGCCGCAGCAGCCGTCGCAGACGCGGCAGACGAGTGTCCTCCCGCCCGGGTGGCCCGGCGCTGGCGGTGGCCGGGCGCGTGGTGGTGTGCCGAGTGGTGGCTCTGGTGGCGGGCGTTGTCAGTACCAGATCCAGACCGGTCCTCGCCGCGGTTTCGTTTACGGTAGGCTCGGTCACTCCACTCCCCGCTGTTTTCGTCGCCTGGACGACCTCTTTCGTCAGCGCTTCGGCCCGTCGCCAGACCTCCCGGACTGGCACAGTTTGCTTAGTCGTAAGATTCAGATTTTTGATATGGACATGGATGCCATTGTTGCTGCTCTGCATGTGATGTATGCTGATGACTCTAGTGTGCTTCCCGCTTATTACTCACTGTTGCCTAGTGTAGGTGTGCCTAGCTTAGCCTCCCCTGCTGCGTCAGGCGTAGGATCCCCTGCTTTGTGTAGTCTTGGTGCTTCCGCTGTCGTTCCGTTGCCAGACGCCTCTGCTTCGCTTTCCTTCACCTTGGACTCTGGCGCTTCTCGGTGTTTCTTCCGCGACTCCACCACCCTGACGCCGCTTCCTGTCCCAGCTGCCGTCTCTCTTGCTGACCCCTCCGGCGGTCCGGTAGTCGCCCGCAGTTCCACCACCCTTCCCTGTCCGGCGGTTCCTTCGGGCACTCTCACAGGTCTGCATATCCCCTCGTTCTCCAGGAACCTAGTTGGTGTCGGCTGCCTGCAGGACCTTGGCGTCACCACTACGTTCCCTGGTCACGAGCGGTATGCTGTCTGTACCGAGGCCGCCACAGGTGCCCCCCTGTCCACGTTCCCCCGGGACCCGGTGTCCGGCCTGTTCACTCTGGACACCGTGACCCCCTCGGCTGGGGCGCCTCCTCAGGTGGCTGCGTCTACCCAGGTTGCTGCTGCCTGCTCCTGTCGGTCCCTCACTCACCCGACTCTCCTTTGGCACCACCGCCTAGGTCACCCTGCACTCCCGCGTCTGCGTCACATGTCCCAGCACGGTCTTGTCCTTGATCTCCCAGGTTCCCTCCCCGCGTTTCCCTCCTCCCCAGCCCCACCTTGCATGCCTTGTGTCGAGGGTCGGCTTCGCCGTGCCCCGCACTCCTCCTCGTTTCCCCCTACCGCCGCGCCGCTGCAGACCCTGCACCTGGACGTCTGGGGCCCCGCCCCCGTCCCTGGGCCGCGTCGAGAGCGCTACTTCCTTGTGCTTGTCGACGACTTCACTCGTTACACCACAGTCTTTCCCCTGGAGCGCAAGGCCGACGTGCCTGGCGCTCTCATCCCCTGGCTTGTCTCTGCGCGTGTCCACCGCGGTCTCCCTGTCTTGCGTCTTCACTCCGACCGTGGTGGCGAGTTTGCCTCAGGTGTCCTTGGTCGCTTTTGTCGTGCGGAGGGCATCACCCAGACGTTCACCCTACCGGACTCCCCACAGCAGAATGGGGTCGCTGAGCGACGCATCGGTTTGGTCATGGAGGTGGCTCGCACCTCCATGATCCATGCCGGTGCACCCCATTTTCTGTGGCCGTTCGCTGTGCGCTACGCTTCTCACCAGCTTAACTTGTGGCCGCACCCTCCGCAGCCGCAGGTTTCGCCGACTCGTCTTTGGACTGGGTCTCCTGGTGACGCGTCTGCGTTCCACGTCTGGGGCTGCCTTGCTCACGTCCGTGCCTCCGGCACGGACAAGCTCACTGCCCGCACCCTTCCCTGCGTCTTCCTCGGTTTTCCCCTTGACGCGTCCGACTGGCACTTTTACCACCCGCCGTCTCACCGCTTCTTTCACTCTCGTGACGTCACCTTTGACGAGTCCGTCTCCTACTACCGTCGCTTCCCCCACCGTGGTCCCCCGGTTACCCCCCCCCTGTTCCTGGTCACTCCTTCGCCGGTAGTCCCTGCCCCTCCTCCTCCTCCTCCCCGTCCAGCCCCCTCTGGTGTGTCCCACGTCACCCCCCTTCCGTCAGTGGACCCGGTTGAGGAGTCTTCTGACTCTGGTGGCCCTCCTGTTCAGTCCTCGCCGGCCGCCCCTCCCCTGGCGTCCCCTCCCCAGTCCCCCCCTCCACCGCCTCTGCCGCCGCTGCAGCCGTCGTTGTCGCTGCCGCCGCCGCCGCCGCCGCCGCCGTCGCAGCACCCGTTCGCTGACTCTGGGGGTGCTCGTCCCGGTAGCCCTGGGGGTGGTCCCTCTGGGGGTGCTGGTGTGGAGAGTGCCGGTGGTAGCCGAGGAGCAGCTTGCGGTCCCGGTGTCGCCGTTGTGCCGCCGCAGCAGCAGTCCCCGCCGGTGTCAGCCCTTCGCCTGCTCGGCCTTCCGTCCCCCGACCCTGCGTCGGTTCCTCCCCGGCCGTCTCCTCCTCTTCCTGTCTACGGCCGTGTCTTCCCTCCGCCGGACTCGTCCCCGGCCCGTCTCCCCCCTCGTTCCCCTCCTGTGTCCCCTCCTCTGTCTCCTGACCCGACTCCTCCGTCGCACGTCTGGTCTCACCGTCCCTCCCGCGCTCGTCCTGCCTCGCCTGTCTTGCGCTCCCACCCTATGTTGCTTCGTTCCCACGCGTCTCGTCCTCCCCTTCTGCCGTCGCCTCCTCCGTCCTCCCTTGTTGTTGCACCCCCCCCGCTGTCTGACTACCTTCGTGCCGCTCGTCCCCTTGTTCCTCGGGTCCTTGCCTCTCTCGTTACCGACCCGTCTGTTCCGGCCTCGTGCCTTGACGCTCTTGTCGCTGCTGTCGCTGACTTCGCCTCTACCCGCCGCCTTGACTACGCCTCCGCTCTGGTCTCTGACCCTGCCTGTCCTCCGTCTGTCGGGGGTGCTCCTGCCCTTGGCAGTGACGTCTTGGAGGACTGCCAGTTCAAGCTTGCTTTCCTCTCCGAGGCTGCTCCCCATCTCTGTTCCATGCTGCTAGTCCCTGAGGGTGACCCAGACGCTTTCGACATCCCGACCCCTCGCACTTACGCTGAGGCGACTTCGGGACCCTGGGCCTCGCAGTGGATAGCTGCCATGGAGCAGGAGATGGCACCTTGGAGATCCACCGGCACCTTCGTCGACGCAGTTCCCCCACCTGGGGTGAACGTAGTCGATGGCCGCTGGCTCTTCAAGGTGAAGCGCCCTCCTGGAGAGCCGCCTGTGTTCAAGGCGCGCTATGTCGCTAGAGGCTTCAGTCAGCGCGAGGGGGTGGACTTCTTCCAGACCTTCGCTCCGACCCCGAAGATGACTACTCTTCGGGTTCTGTTACACCTAGCTGCTCAGCGTGACTACGAGCTTCACTCCCTCGACTTCTCCACTGCCTTCCTTCAGGGCAGCCTATACGAGCAGGTCTACCTGCGGCGCCCTCAGGGCTTCACTGGCACCTTCCCTCCTAGGACCCAGTGGCTCCTGCGGCGCCCTGTCTACGGTCTGCGCCAGGCTCCCCGTGAGTGGCACGACACTCTCCGTGCTACCCTTGCTGACCTGCAGTTCTTTCCGTCTTCCGCAGACCCTTCACTCTTCGTTCGTGCTGGCCAGACTCCGTTCTACATCCTTGTTTACGTCGACGACCTGGTCTTTGCCACAGCTGACAGGGACGCACTGGCCTCCGTGAAGGCAGAGCTGCTGAAGAGACACACGTGCACTGACCTTGGAGAACTGCGCCGTTACCTTGGCTTGCAGATCTCCAGGGACAGAGCTGCGCGCACCATCACCTTGACTCAGTCACACTTGGTGCGCCAGGTCCTTCAGAGCTTCGGTCTTCAGTTCTCCTCTGCACAGCCCACCCCTCTGCCTGTAGACCACAGACTCTCCGCTCCAGTGTCTGAGGAGTTGGTAGAGCCCAGCGGCCCCTACGCAGAGCTGGTGGGTTGCCTCATGTACCTGATGACTTGCACTCGCCCAGAGCTCACATACCCTCTCAGCATCCTGGCTCGCTTTGTGGCCACAGGCAGACACCGACCGCAGCACTGGTCTGCCGCTAAGAGGGTTCTGCGTTATCTTGCTAGTACATCGGGCATGGGGTTAGTGCTAGGAGGACGCAGGCCAGTGGTCCTTACTGGACACACAGACGCTTCGTGGGCAGACGACGCTGAGACACTCAGGTCTACCCAGGGCTACTGCTTCAGCCTTGGCTCAGGTGCCGTCTCGTGGAGAGCTACCCGCTCCTCGTCTGTTGCGCAGTCCAGCTGTGAGGCTGAGATCTACGCTGGTGCCATGGCGGCACAGGAGCTCCGCTGGCTGACCTTCTTGCTCACTGACTTAGGTGAGCGGCCTAGCTCTGCCCCGGTCCTGTTCACTGACAACAGGGCCATGATCCTCCTGTGTCAGGAGCCTCGACTCGAGGGCAGAGCAAAGCACATTCAGCTGCGGTACTTCCTCCTGCGTGAGCTACAGCAGCGACGTCAGGCTCGCGTAGTACACTTGGCCTCAGGTGCCAACACGGCTGATATCTTTACGAAGGCGCTTGCGCCTAAAGATCATCAGCGGCACTGTGTACAGCTTGGTCTAGTTCCTGTAGCCTCTCACTTGCTAGGACCTTGACTTTGTACTGTCCTTTATACGTATACTCAGACTGGACTTGTGTCCTCTCCCAGTGGCTGGACTAGTAGTGCCGCCCTGCTCTTGTTCTTGCCTTGTTTGTACTCCTTCTGACTGGTCTCTCAGACCCTTGTCTCAGAGGTTGGACTAGTAGTGCCGCCCTGAGCTGTTTGTCTAGGGCATTCCTCTATGCAGTCTAGGGGGTGTGTCAAACATGTGTATTTGTCATGTTTGTATAGACTGTATAGGGTCGCCTCTTAGAGAGTACAACACTTAGGTATATCTGTGTGTACTCTCACTCTATCCACATTCACTTCTCAATTTTGATACATACAACAATATATAGAAAATAAGAAATGAGGCAGTTGTAGAATACAGCTGAAGGAACAGTTATCGAGTCGCACAGCGACTCGATTGTCTGTTCGGTTACCACCCTTCCAGTCGCAACGGTCAATCGCAACCTCCGGTTGCGACCTTTCGAGTCCCTTCGCCCTTTCGTATTCTTTCGTCCAACCTCCTCGTGTAACCTCCGTTGACTCGCGTACCCGATACGACTTTCCGCGAATGTAGTGTTACACTTCAGAAACGCTTAAGTCTTCGAGGTATTTCCAACAAACCTAACGCAATTTCCATGGCTTCTATCCTATCTTAGTTTGTTTAACAATTGCGACTATTCGTGTGATATGACTAGTGATTTTTCGTATGACTGATAGTGGTGTGACCCTTCGGGTGACTATACGCGCGAACCTACTGTTCACACGTTGACTCGCTACTGCCGACGTCATCACGGGCGTCCTTCCATATGAGGTATCGCGCTACTAGTACAGTCTAAGTGTAATATGAAGAATGCATAAATGGTAACTCTACCGAGTACACTTCAACAAGATTTGGGCGCTTCGTGCCAATTTACAAACCACACGTCTCAGCTCAGCCGAGCATCGACCGTGTGCTCTAGGCCTAGCTATATCCATACTCTCTTGTTTTGATGTTGCCTCATTGTATTGTTTCCTTGCTACTCAATGATTCGACACACGCTCCTTGCGCTTCATTAGAGCAAAAACATCTGGGTTTTTTCAATCAATATGGATAAACCCCTGTACCCTCACCAATTCCTTCAGTCGTGATATTCCGCGTGCTCCACACGAGCCTCTACGGAGGTTTGGTTGGTGAGGTACGGGGGTTTGTCCATACATATCGATTGGAAACCCCCACTGCATGTCATATCCTTTGCATTGCTGTCGAGGAAGAAAGATTCTTTACGCTTCCTCCCTACACCGCTGCCTTCTTTTGTCTTGTGTTCTGCCATCACTGTTCTTACCTTCATATGCAGGCGTTTCAAACTTCGCTACCACGCCCTTGACTTCACATTTCTCCCACCTTTCCTTCCACCCATCCAAAATCCAGCTTTCACCTCTCATTTCTCTCTAGTCGCGCAGTTCGTCCATTCGTCCAGGACGTTAGTCCAGCCATTGCAATCGGCGCTATGCTACTAGTGCTTGCCACCTTCGTTCCTCAAGCTCCTTGCACCACCTGTCTTTCGTAGCCGGTTTCGCTCTTGATCTAGAGGATACGTTTGTTCGGAATTAGCGGGATTTGTTGGCGGATCTCCGTGCAACTTCATCATATGCCAGATGGAGTCACCACCTGCGCTTTCGCATCGCCTTAGCTCCCTCACAATGTCCGACGAGCCTCCGATCCAACGGCTATTAGACGATCCGCTCGCCAAGATCCTCCATTTAGCTGCTCGACCAGACGACTTCCAGCACGCGTTGGTGTGCACGAAGTGGCGTGGCGTGGCATATGGCGTGCAGCGCACCATCCACGTGCCAAGGCAGCGTCGCCTGAATGCTCACCAGCTTCTGCGTCAACTCTCGGCATTCCCAAGTCTCGCGAAGCTCGTCCTTGCCGATGACAGCCTGTTTTCGGTCCACGATCGTTTCCTGTGTGGACTCGCCGATACGCATCCCAAGTTGACCGAGCTTCACATACAGTGGCGGATTAAATTGCCCGGATGTTTAACACTTTGAAACATATCGCTATGCCACACATGTTTCGAAAATAGTAACACTCGGTTTTTTCCTTTCCGTTACAAGGTTTCCGAGTTCTGCTTCAACCGTTTCTTGCTTGGCGCAATTGTGACACAACCTGAAAGTGGGGTTGAAATTTACTCCTCGACAGTCGATGCGGACATTTCCAACCGAGCGGAAGAGTAGATCTATTTTCCCCCGTCACTCAGTGTGTACCTCGTCACGTGGAATAGTTGCTGGCTTAGGAGTTAGTCCGGAAGCGAGCCCACGACCGCATCGCCATGAAGCCGTTAACTGAGCGGAAACGCGCGCGAATCAGAAGCATGTTGCGTGCGGGCCATTCGACTAGGAAAATAGGCAAACTTCTTGGAATAGGCAAGAGCACTGTGCACGATTACAGTTTGAAAGTGGCTGCCGAGACTAGTCTCGAGGAGGTGCGACCTACGATGCCTTCGGCCGGCCGCCCCCGCTTAATCACTACCCGTCTCCAGCGCGGAATAGTACGCGCGATTACAAGCGGCGAGGCGAAAAGCTCTGTAGAAGCGGCAAATATGTTGTTGGAGAAGCACGGTCTCGCCGTAGACTCGAAGACGGTCCGGAACTCATTACGATCCGCGGGGCTGATCGCCGTGCATCAGCCCAAGAAACCCAGGCTCTCACCGAAAAACATCCGAGATCGTCTCGACTTCGCGCGGTCGCATGCCGACTGGACGCTGGAGGACTGGAAGCGGGTGATTTGGTCTGACGAGACAAAGATAAACCGCTACTGCTCCGACGGACGTGCGTACGCCTGGATTCGCGAGGGCACCAGCCTTCGGAGCCATCAAGTCCAACAGACAGTTAAGCATGGGGGCGGTTCTGTGATGGTGTGGGGTTGCATGACGTATGAGGGGGCGGGGTTCATGTGCAAGATAGATGGCAGGATGGATGGGCCGCTGTATCGCAGCATCTTGCAAGATGAGCTCAAACAGACCATCGATTTTTTCAAGCTTTCCCCCTCACAGGTCATTTTTCAGCACGACAATGATCCCAAGCACAGGTCTCGTCTGGTCCAAGATTGGCTTGGGGAGCAGGAGTACGCGGTGCTGGAATGGCCGTCGTGCTCCCCGGACCTTAACCCGATTGAGCACCTGTGGGCATACTTGAAAAGGCAGCTGGGGAAGTACGAAAAGCCGCCAAGGGGAATGCTGGAGCTGTGGGAGAGGGTGCAGGAGGAATGGGAGAAGATACCGGCGGAGGTGTGTGCAAACCTGATCGACAGCCTGCCGAGGAGGATCAAGGCAGTGATTAGGGCAAAGGGACGCTGGACTAGGTACTAGTTTTCCTAGAATCTAGTATGATACCTTTTTTCGGTACAAATTGTCCGGATGTTCTCCTATGCTATGCTTAGGTGTTTAAGGACCATGTGTGGTACTACTTTGGTGTTTGGCAACTCGAGTGAGTGCTGTAACTGAACTTCTCAGCGTGTATGCACACCATACATTAAGGCTTAATGTTTACACCGATGCACTCATCAAATTGCCAAAAAAGGCTGAACATGTGGACAATTTATTCCGCCACTGTAGGAGTCATGACTGAGATGCTCAGGAGTGGCAGAGGGTTCACGGAAGAAGGCATTTCGCGCCTTTTCAACGGTTGCACCGAGTTGGAGGGTCTGCATCTCGTGTGCCCGTCATGCGTTTCAGCCATTCCGCCCTCCATCAGCAACCTCTCTCGCCTGCGAACCCTTCACCTGGCGGCGTACAGCGTGGTGCAGCTGCCCGAGGCCATCACCGCGCTGCAGGCGCTCGAGAGCCTCGTGCTCCGCATGGAGAGCCTGAGAGATCTGCCGCGGGATTTCGGCAATCTGGTTTCCCTCACGTCGTTGCAGCTGGAGCGCATCTACTCGCTGCGTTCACTCCCGGGTTCCGTTCAGCGGCTCACCAATCTGCGCCGTCTATCCATCGACGAGTGCAGCAGGTACTTGTGGATGACACGCTGTGGATGACACGCTGCAGGTACTTGAACCGGTGGCTCCACACGCTTGAACGGCCGAGGAGATCGGCCAGAGATCGGATAACCTTGTCGACCATGTCCAAGTCTGGACAGGCAGATGCGGCGTCCTTCACAGCCAGAGCTTCCTTGCGCACAGTCCATGTAAAAAGATTAGTAAACGAATAAAAGAAAAAAGCGACAACATAACATAACGAGTTTATACCGGTGGGCGATGCAGTGGGACGACACAAGTTGAGGGATGTGCTCGCGGAGCCGCGCCACGAGACCATTCTCGCGCCCAACCATGACGGAAGCGCCATCGGTGCTGATTCCCGCGATGCGGTTGAGTTCGATGCCGGCGCCTTGAAGATGAGTGAGAAGCACGGAGAGCAGGGATGTGGCGTCGCACTTCTCGACGGTGAGCAACAAGAAAAACTCGGTGACGACGCGGCGATGGCGCAGGAACATGAGGTACACTATCAGGTGCTTCCCTCTGGTACGATCAGTGCTCTCGTCGCAACTGATGCCGAGGAACGGGGACGATTGAATGTGCTGCATCTGGGTCCGTTGAAGAAGAGTCGCCAAGCAGTGGACCATTTGTTGAAAGCCGTACCTGCACGCAGAAGAGAGAGTAATTGTTAAAATAATCCAACGGAGAAGACTAATGGAATGTACTCGCCGGTACATACCGAGTGAGGTAAACACCGTAAGACTGGAGCGGAAGGTCCGGGGTGTCCTGCTCAGCCATAAAGCGACATAGCCGAGGAAACATGCTGATGGGAGCATCGACCTTACAGAGAAACTCAACAGTGCGGAGCAGTCGCACGACCCGCCTCCCCTCGACATCCGACGACAAATAGTCGTCCATCGTCTTCTGCCCATCGGCGATGTCGTCGGCAATCTTTAGCTGGGCATCCACAGCTTCCTTGTGTGCAGATGAGTGTTCGTGTATGCGCATGGTCTGTGTCTGCAGGTCTCGGCCACCATCGCCCGAAGAGCTGTACTTGGTGGTCTCCTTGCCAAACGTCATGCACACACTGCACTTGAGAGAAGGGTGGCCGTCTTTTGTTTTGGTCAGCACTAGCCATGGAAAGAAAGGCAGCCATGAAGTTTTGTACTTTGCTTCAGCAACAAGGTATTTCTGCTCTATCAATTCCTTCTTACTCAGCTTTGGCGGTGGCGGTTCAACGACGGCAGGGACTGCACTATGTTGGCGGCGTGGACGGGCGGCGGAGCCTACCTCCGATCATGATTTGAGACTGGGTGTACTTGCCCGTCCGTTGTTTCTTCGCAGACAAAATCGTGGACGCGCAGGGCACGCTGTAGCGGACTGTGGTGGCGGTGACGCAGTTAACGGGCAGAGTCGGGCCTCTGCTGGATGAGGCGACGGCAGGCGGAGGGACATATGGTGGTGGCACGAAGGGCGCGGACGGGGGTGGGTTTAGAGCAGGCTGGGTTTCCTCCGCTGCGGAGGAAACCAGAACAGCAACGACGGGAGGAGAACCTAACGACCGCAGTATGTCTATCGCAGAGCGACGAACCTCTGCAGGCTCGTTACTATGAGGTGGTTCATCGGCGCTGGGCTCATCGTCTTCTTCTGCAGGAGTCCCCGTCATGGCTGTTGACGGGGTTGACAAACGAGAACCTACGTGAGGACGACAACAACGAAACACAAATTGAGGAGTAAGATTTACAAACCCCGTGTAAAAGCCTGAGTGCGCCTGAGAGGAGGGGGAGGGATGAGAGGGACGAAGAAGAAGGGCACCATCAAGCCCGAGGCGCGTGTTTCTTGGTTAACCGTCGTCGTCAGCTTCTGGATGGCAGCCCCTTCCAAACCCGCGCCGCCATGCCAAACATAAGCTGACGTTACGAACGAACCATGTGTTGGCATGGACTGTCGCCAATCACGGTCGGTCGGAAAGTTTTGCACATGCCAGCGAGGGCAAGAATCCCGCGTTACCAGCCTTTGATGGCTTCCAACACACCCACGTAGAGGTCGCACGCGTGGCAGGAAGCATGACGCGCTGAGCGGCAAAGTCCCTGTTGAGGCAGCATCACAGTCACAGAAGCGGCGGGAATCCTGCCAAGTGCAGATACTTCACGTGAGACGTGCGGGGGTGAAATGATGGAAGGCAACATATGACGTAGTAGAGGAAATCTCGTGGAAAGTACAAGGTGCATGGATGTCGCATTCAGAGTCCATACGCGATGTACTCTGAAACCTCAGTATCCGCACAACGACTACTCTGAAAAGTTCAGGATCCAAAATCTTACAAGTCTGAAGGGTTCAGTATCCAGAAAAGCCTAAGTCTGAAAAATCAGGATTGGCAAAAAAATGGGTCTGAAATTTCAGACAATCAGACTAAAATAGTCTGATAAAATCAGCCCTGGCGGCTAGGACACCAGCTAGGGCTAGGGCCAGGGTTACGGGCAGAAGCGTAAGCGGGGAGGGGAACCTAGCGTGATACCATCTCAGAATAACGCATTGACTAGAATGAGGCATACAGGCACGTATTTCTCCAATGGTGCTGTATTATCTGTAAGCATGCACCTATCTAGCCTATAACAATATATAAAAGATGTTGACATCCCGTGTATACATCCAACCGTTACCTTCAACTCCCATCTTCCCTGCCCCTCTCCTCCTTTCCTCGCTTTCCCCTGCTCACTTTCTCCCCGTCCACATTGTCCCTAACCACCCCTTCCACCTCAAATACACAGCCCTCTCCCAGCGCCAGCATTTCCATCTCCTCCCCATCCGCTCCCTCATTCGACGTCCTCCGCGTACGTCCTCCCAAATATCAGCTGGTATCCGCTTGTTATCAGAGGGCAGGCGCTGATCTTGCATCTCTGCAGCATCGGCATGTCACGGAGAGAGGCCGGCATCTGAGCCAGCTGCGCACAGTCGTGCACTTGCACACGCTTGAGCCGGCGCAGCTGCGTGAAAGAATCGGGCAGGCTGCGAAGATTGGGCAGCTCAGACAGATCGAGGCTTTGGAGTGAGGAGAGATTGCCAAAGCCCTCTGGAAGGAAAGACAACTGCAGACTGTCATTGAGGGCACAGTGCTGCAGCCTGCACAGACTAGAGAACGATTCTGGAAGGGTGGTTAGCTTTGAGCAGCCTGTGATGGACAGAAAGTCGAGCTTCTTCAGCTGCCCAAGTGACTCGGGCAGCATACGTAAACATTCCAGTTCAGCAAGATTGATGGAAGTAAGCCCGGAGAGTTGTCCAAGTGCTTCTGGCAGTGCTTCCAAACTCTTGGCGTCGCGGATGTGAAGTGATTGCAGATTCGACAGTCGCGAGATGGAATCAGGGAGAGACAGCAGAGCAGGCATCTCCCACAGGGACAGCTCGGTCAGCGAGGAGATACAACCCACGGCCGGGTCGAGCGCTTCTGAAGCAACACCCTGAATGCAAAGCCTGCGCAGCGATGGGAGCACCGCAGCACCAACATTCCCAAAACTGTTATTGCTGTGGCCGACCAAGGTGTGCCTGGCGTTGCTCCTGCCCAGTCTCTTGCAATTCCGCACCTCCAGCTCCTGCAGTTGAGGCAGCTCAAGCAGTGACCCAGGTAAACTCTCCAAACCGCCCAGATCTGAGAGCTTGAGCTTCTCCAGCATTTCCAACCGTCCGATCTCCTCAGGCAGCGCTTCCAACTCATTCCAGTGCAACAGTGCTAGGCTGGTGAGCGTGGGCGCCAGTCGGGAGAGAGAAGCAGGGAGGGAAGACAAGTGTGGCATGCCATCCAAAGAGAGTTCCCTGAGCTTCACAAAGCAGCTGAAGCCCTCTGGCAGGCAGCCTCTCCAGCACTCAAGCCCACGGATGTCCACTTGCTCCAGCGACGAGAGCCGGAAGAAGGACGAAGGGAGGTGCGTGAGGCCTTCACACTCCAGAGCAAGCTCGCGCAGGCGGTGTAAGCCATCCCCCAGGCCATCCGGGAGAGCAGCCAGCCACCGACAGGAGGTTATTTTCAACCGTTGGAGGGACGACAGCAGGGTGAGCGAGTCAGGCAGCCTCTCCAGCCCCCAGCAGTAATGAATCTCCAGCTCCCGCAGTTTCGTGCCACATCCCTGCTCTCCGTGCTTCTCACTCATCTTCAAGGCGCCGGCATCGAACTCAACCGCATCGCGGGAATCAGCACCGATGGCGCTTCCGTCATGGTTGGGCGCGAGAATGGTCTCGTGGCGCGGCTCCGCGAGCACATCCCTCAACTTGTGTCGTCCCACTGCATCGCCCACCGGTATAAACTCGTTATGTTATGTTGTCGCTTTTTTCTTTTATTCGTTTACTAATCTTTTTACATGGACTGTGCGCAAGGAAGCTCTGGCTGTGAAGGACGCCGCATCTGCCTGTCCAGACTTGGACATGGTCGACAAGGTTATCCGATCTCTGGCCGATCTCCTCGGCCGTTCAAGCGTGTGGAGCCACCGGTTCAAGTACCTGCAGCGTGTCATCCACAGCGTGTCATCCACAAGTACCTGCTGCACTCGTCGATGGATAGACGGCGCAGATTGGTGAGCCGCTGAACGGAACCCGGGAGTGAACGCAGCGAGTAGATGCGCTCCAGCTGCAACGACGTGAGGGAAACCAGATTGCCGAAATCCCGCGGCAGATCTCTCAGGCTCTCCATGCGGAGCACGAGGCTCTCGAGCGCCTGCAGCGCGGTGATGGCCTCGGGCAGCTGCACCACGCTGTACGCCGCCAGGTGAAGGGTTCGCAGGCGAGAGAGGTTGCTGATGGAGGGCGGAATGGCTGAAACGCATGACGGGCACACGAGATGCAGACCCTCCAACTCGGTGCAACCGTTGAAAAGGCGCGAAATGCCTTCTTCCGTGAACCCTCTGCCACTCCTGAGCATCTCAGTCATGACTCCTACAGTGGCGGAATAAATTGTCCACATGTTCAGCCTTTTTTGGCAATTTGATGAGTGCATCGGTGTAAACATTAAGCCTTAATGTATGGTGTGCATACACGCTGAGAAGTTCAGTTACAGCACTCACTCGAGTTGCCAAACACCAAAGTAGTACCACACATGGTCCTTAAACACCTAAGCATAGCATAGGAGAACATCCGGACAATTTGTACCGAAAAAAGGTATCATACTAGATTCTAGGAAAACTAGTACCTAGTCCAGCGTCCCTTTGCCCTAATCACTGCCTTGATCCTCCTCGGCAGGCTGTCGATCAGGTTTGCACACACCTCCGCCGGTATCTTCTCCCATTCCTCCTGCACCCTCTCCCACAGCTCCAGCATTCCCCTTGGCGGCTTTTCGTACTTCCCCAGCTGCCTTTTCAAGTATGCCCACAGGTGCTCAATCGGGTTAAGGTCCGGGGAGCACGACGGCCATTCCAGCACCGCGTACTCCTGCTCCCCAAGCCAATCTTGGACCAGACGAGACCTGTGCTTGGGATCATTGTCGTGCTGAAAAATGACCTGTGAGGGGGAAAGCTTGAAAAAATCGATGGTCTGTTTGAGCTCATCTTGCAAGATGCTGCGATACAGCGGCCCATCCATCCTGCCATCTATCTTGCACATGAACCCCGCCCCCTCATACGTCATGCAACCCCACACCATCACAGAACCGCCCCCATGCTTAACTGTCTGTTGGACTTGATGGCTCCGAAGGCTGGTGCCCTCGCGAATCCAGGCGTACGCACGTCCGTCGGAGCAGTAGCGGTTTATCTTTGTCTCGTCAGACCAAATCACCCGCTTCCAGTCCTCCAGCGTCCAGTCGGCATGCGACCGCGCGAAGTCGAGACGATCTCGGATGTTTTTCGGTGAGAGCCTGGGTTTCTTGGGCTGATGCACGGCGATCAGCCCCGCGGATCGTAATGAGTTCCGGACCGTCTTCGAGTCTACGGCGAGACCGTGCTTCTCCAACAACATATTTGCCGCTTCTACAGAGCTTTTCGCCTCGCCGCTTGTAATCGCGCGTACTATTCCGCGCTGGAGACGGGTAGTGATTAAGCGGGGGCGGCCGGCCGAAGGCATCGTAGGTCGCACCTCCTCGAGACTAGTCTCGGCAGCCACTTTCAAACTGTAATCGTGCACAGTGCTCTTGCCTATTCCAAGAAGTTTGCCTATTTTCCTAGTCGAATGGCCCGCACGCAACATGCTTCTGATTCGCGCGCGTTTCCGCTCAGTTAACGGCTTCATGGCGATGCGGTCGTGGGCTCGCTTCCGGACTAACTCCTAAGCCAGCAACTATTCCACGTGACGAGGTACACACTGAGTGACGGGGGAAAATAGATCTACTCTTCCGCTCGGTTGGAAATGTCCGCATCGACTGTCGAGGAGTAAATTTCAACCCCACTTTCAGGTTGTGTCACAATTGCGCCAAGCAAGAAACGGTTGAAGCAGAACTCGGAAACCTTGTAACGGAAAGGAAAAAACCGAGTGTTACTATTTTCGAAACATGTGTGGCATAGCGATATGTTTCAAAGTGTTAAACATCCGGGCAATTTAATCCGCCACTGTATGTGAAGCTCGGTCAACTTGGGATGCGTATCGGCGAGTCCACACAGGAAACGATCGTGGACCGAAAACAGGCTGTCATCGGCAAGGACGAGCTTCGCGAGACTTGGGAATGCCGAGAGTTGACGCAGAAGCTGGTGAGCATTCAGGCGACGCTGCCTTGGCACGTGGATGGTGCGCTGCACGCCATATGCCACGCCACGCCACTTCGTGCACACCAACGCGTGCTGGAAGTCGTCTGGTCGAGCAGCTAAATGGAGGATCTTGGCGAGCGGATCGTCTAATAGCCGTTGGATCGGAGGCTCGTCGGACATTGTGAGGGAGCTAAGGCGATGCGAAAGCGCAGGTGGTGACTCCATCTGGCATATGATGAAGTTGCACGGAGATCCGCCAACAAATCCCGCTAATTCCGAACAAACGTATCCTCTAGATCAAGAGCGAAACCGGCTACGAAAGACAGGTGGTGCAAGGAGCTTGAGGAACGAAGGTGGCAAGCACTAGTAGCATAGCGCCGATTGCAATGGCTGGACTAACGTCCTGGACGAATGGACGAACTGCGCGACTAGAGAGAAATGAGAGGTGAAAGCTGGATTTTGGATGGGTGGAAGGAAAGGTGGGAGAAATGTGAAGTCAAGGGCGTGGTAGCGAAGTTTGAAACGCCTGCATATGAAGGTAAGAACAGTGATGGCAGAACACAAGACAAAAGAAGGCAGCGGTGTAGGGAGGAAGCGTAAAGAATCTTTCTTCCTCGACAGCAATGCAAAGGATATGACATGCAGTGGGGGTTTCCAATCGATATGTATGGACAAACCCCCGTACCTCACCAACCAAACCTCCGTAGAGGCTCGTGTGGAGCACGCGGAATATCACGACTGAAGGAATTGGTGAGGGTACAGGGGTTTATCCATATTGATTGAAAAAACCCAGATGTTTTTGCTCTAATGAAGCGCAAGGAGCGTGTGTCGAATCATTGAGTAGCAAGGAAACAATACAATGAGGCAACATCAAAACAAGAGAGTATGGATATAGCTAGGCCTAGAGCACACGGTCGATGCTCGGCTGAGCTGAGACGTGTGGTTTGTAAATTGGCACGAAGCGCCCAAATCTTGTTGAAGTGTACTCGGTAGAGTTACCATTTATGCATTCTTCATATTACACTTAGACTGTACTAGTAGCGCGATACCTCATATGGAAGGACGCCCGTGATGACGTCGGCAGTAGCGAGTCAACGTGTGAACAGTAGGTTCGCGCGTATAGTCACCCGAAGGGTCACACCACTATCAGTCATACGAAAAATCACTAGTCATATCACACGAATAGTCGCAATTGTTAAACAAACTAAGATAGGATAGAAGCCATGGAAATTGCGTTAGGTTTGTTGGAAATACCTCGAAGACTTAAGCGTTTCTGAAGTGTAACACTACATTCGCGGAAAGTCGTATCGGGTACGCGAGTCAACGGAGGTTACACGAGGAGGTTGGACGAAAGAATACGAAAGGGCGAAGGGACTCGAAGGGTCGCAACCGGAGGTTGCGATTGACCGTTGCGACTGGAAGGGTGGTAACCGAACAGACAATCGAGTCGCTGTGCGACTCGATAACTGTTCCTTCAGCTGTATTCTACAACTGCCTCATTTCTTATTTTCTATATATTGTTGTATGTATCAAAATTGAGAAGTGAATGTGGATAGAGTGAGAGTACACACAGATATACCTAAGTGTTGTACTCTCTAAGAGGCGACCCTATACAGTCTATACAAACATGACAAATACACATGTTTGACACACCCCCTAGACTGCATAGAGGAATGCCCTAGACAAACAGCTCAGGGCGGCACTACTAGTCCAACCTCTGAGACAAGGGTCTGAGAGACCAGTCAGAAGGAGTACAAACAAGGCAAGAACAAGAGCAGGGCGGCACTACTAGTCCAGCCACTGGGAGAGGACACAAGTCCAGTCTGAGTATACGTATAAAGGACAGTACAAAGTCAAGGTCCTAGCAAGTGAGAGGCTACAGGAACTAGACCAAGCTGTACACAGTGCCGCTGATGATCTTTAGGCGCAAGCGCCTTCGTAAAGATATCAGCCGTGTTGGCACCTGAGGCCAAGTGTACTACGCGAGCCTGACGTCGCTGCTGTAGCTCACGCAGGAGGAAGTACCGCAGCTGAATGTGCTTTGCTCTGCCCTCGAGTCGAGGCTCCTGACACAGGAGGATCATGGCCCTGTTGTCAGTGAACAGGACCGGGGCAGAGCTAGGCCGCTCACCTAAGTCAGTGAGCAAGAAGGTCAGCCAGCGGAGCTCCTGTGCCGCCATGGCACCAGCGTAGATCTCAGCCTCACAGCTGGACTGCGCAACAGACGAGGAGCGGGTAGCTCTCCACGAGACGGCACCTGAGCCAAGGCTGAAGCAGTAGCCCTGGGTAGACCTGAGTGTCTCAGCGTCGTCTGCCCACGAAGCGTCTGTGTGTCCAGTAAGGACCACTGGCCTGCGTCCTCCTAGCACTAACCCCATGCCCGATGTACTAGCAAGATAACGCAGAACCCTCTTAGCGGCAGACCAGTGCTGCGGTCGGTGTCTGCCTGTGGCCACAAAGCGAGCCAGGATGCTGAGAGGGTATGTGAGCTCTGGGCGAGTGCAAGTCATCAGGTACATGAGGCAACCCACCAGCTCTGCGTAGGGGCCGCTGGGCTCTACCAACTCCTCAGACACTGGAGCGGAGAGTCTGTGGTCTACAGGCAGAGGGGTGGGCTGTGCAGAGGAGAACTGAAGACCGAAGCTCTGAAGGACCTGGCGCACCAAGTGTGACTGAGTCAAGGTGATGGTGCGCGCAGCTCTGTCCCTGGAGATCTGCAAGCCAAGGTAACGGCGCAGTTCTCCAAGGTCAGTGCACGTGTGTCTCTTCAGCAGCTCTGCCTTCACGGAGGCCAGTGCGTCCCTGTCAGCTGTGGCAAAGACCAGGTCGTCGACGTAAACAAGGATGTAGAACGGAGTCTGGCCAGCACGAACGAAGAGTGAAGGGTCTGCGGAAGACGGAAAGAACTGCAGGTCAGCAAGGGTAGCACGGAGAGTGTCGTGCCACTCACGGGGAGCCTGGCGCAGACCGTAGACAGGGCGCCGCAGGAGCCACTGGGTCCTAGGAGGGAAGGTGCCAGTGAAGCCCTGAGGGCGCCGCAGGTAGACCTGCTCGTATAGGCTGCCCTGAAGGAAGGCAGTGGAGAAGTCGAGGGAGTGAAGCTCGTAGTCACGCTGAGCAGCTAGGTGTAACAGAACCCGAAGAGTAGTCATCTTCGGGGTCGGAGCGAAGGTCTGGAAGAAGTCCACCCCCTCGCGCTGACTGAAGCCTCTAGCGACATAGCGCGCCTTGAACACAGGCGGCTCTCCAGGAGGGCGCTTCACCTTGAAGAGCCAGCGGCCATCGACTACGTTCACCCCAGGTGGGGGAACTGCGTCGACGAAGGTGCCGGTGGATCTCCAAGGTGCCATCTCCTGCTCCATGGCAGCTATCCACTGCGAGGCCCAGGGTCCCGAAGTCGCCTCAGCGTAAGTGCGAGGGGTCGGGATGTCGAAAGCGTCTGGGTCACCCTCAGGGACTAGCAGCATGGAACAGAGATGGGGAGCAGCCTCGGAGAGGAAAGCAAGCTTGAACTGGCAGTCCTCCAAGACGTCACTGCCAAGGGCAGGAGCACCCCCGACAGACGGAGGACAGGCAGGGTCAGAGACCAGAGCGGAGGCGTAGTCAAGGCGGCGGGTAGAGGCGAAGTCAGCGACAGCAGCGACAAGAGCGTCAAGGCACGAGGCCGGAACAGACGGGTCGGTAACGAGAGAGGCAAGGACCCGAGGAACAAGGGGACGAGCGGCACGAAGGTAGTCAGACAGCGGGGGGGGTGCAACAACAAGGGAGGACGGAGGAGGCGACGGCAGAAGGGGAGGACGAGACGCGTGGGAACGAAGCAACATAGGGTGGGAGCGCAAGACAGGCGAGGCAGGACGAGCGCGGGAGGGACGGTGAGACCAGACGTGCGACGGAGGAGTCGGGTCAGGAGACAGAGGAGGGGACACAGGAGGGGAACGAGGGGGGAGACGGGCCGGGGACGAGTCCGGCGGAGGGAAGACACGGCCGTAGACAGGAAGAGGAGGAGACGGCCGGGGAGGAACCGACGCAGGGTCGGGGGACGGAAGGCCGAGCAGGCGAAGGGCTGACACCGGCGGGGACTGCTGCTGCGGCGGCACAACGGCGACACCGGGACCGCAAGCTGCTCCTCGGCTACCACCGGCACTCTCCACACCAGCACCCCCAGAGGGACCACCCCCAGGGCTACCGGGACGAGCACCCCCAGAGTCAGCGAACGGGTGCTGCGACGGCGGCGGCGGCGGCGGCGGCGGCAGCGACAACGACGGCTGCAGCGGCGGCAGAGGCGGTGGAGGGGGGGACTGGGGAGGGGACGCCAGGGGAGGGGCGGCCGGCGAGGACTGAACAGGAGGGCCACCAGAGTCAGAAGACTCCTCAACCGGGTCCACTGACGGAAGGGGGGTGACGTGGGACACACCAGAGGGGGCTGGACGGGGAGGAGGAGGAGGAGGGGCAGGGACTACCGGCGAAGGAGTGACCAGGAACAGGGGGGGGGTAACCGGGGGACCACGGTGGGGGAAGCGACGGTAGTAGGAGACGGACTCGTCAAAGGTGACGTCACGAGAGTGAAAGAAGCGGTGAGACGGCGGGTGGTAAAAGTGCCAGTCGGACGCGTCAAGGGGAAAACCGAGGAAGACGCAGGGAAGGGTGCGGGCAGTGAGCTTGTCCGTGCCGGAGGCACGGACGTGAGCAAGGCAGCCCCAGACGTGGAACGCAGACGCGTCACCAGGAGACCCAGTCCAAAGACGAGTCGGCGAAACCTGCGGCTGCGGAGGGTGCGGCCACAAGTTAAGCTGGTGAGAAGCGTAGCGCACAGCGAACGGCCACAGAAAATGGGGTGCACCGGCATGGATCATGGAGGTGCGAGCCACCTCCATGACCAAACCGATGCGTCGCTCAGCGACCCCATTCTGCTGTGGGGAGTCCGGTAGGGTGAACGTCTGGGTGATGCCCTCCGCACGACAAAAGCGACCAAGGACACCTGAGGCAAACTAGCCACCACGGTCGGAGTGAAGACGCAAGACAGGGAGACCGCGGTGGACACGCGCAGAGACAAGCCAGGGGATGAGAGCGCCAGGCACGTCGGCCTTGCGCTCCAGGGGAAAGACTGTGGTGTAACGAGTGAAGTCGTCGACAAGCACAAGGAAGTAGCGCTCTCGACGCGGCCCAGGGACGGGGGCGGGGCCCCAGACGTCCAGGTGCAGGGTCTGCAGCGGCGCGGCGGTAGGGGGAAACGAGGAGGAGTGCGGGGCACGGCGAAGCCGACCCTCGACACAAGGCATGCAAGGTGGGGCTGGGGAGGAGGGAAACGCGGGGAGGGAACCTGGGAGATCAAGGACAAGACCGTGCTGGGACATGTGACGCAGACGCGGGAGTGCAGGGTGACCTAGGCGGTGGTGCCAAAGGAGAGTTGGGTGAGTGAGGGACCGACAGGAGCAGGCAGCAGCAACCTGGGTAGACGCAGCCACCTGAGGAGGCGCCCCAGCCGAGGGGGTCACGGTGTCCAGAGTGAACAGGCCGGACACCGGGTCCCGGGGGAACGTGGACAGGGGGGCACCAGTGGCGGCCTCGGTACAGACAGCATACCGCTCGTGACCAGGGAACGTAGTGGTGACGCCAAGGTCCTGCAGGCAGCCGACACCAACTAGGTTCCTGGAGAACGAGGGGATATGCAGACCTGTGAGAGTGCCCGAAGGAACCGCCGGACAGGGAAGGGTGGTGGAACTGCGGGCGACTACCGGACCGCCGGAGGGGTCAGCAAGAGAGACGGCAGCTGGGACAGGAAGCGGCGTCAGGGTGGTGGAGTCGCGGAAGAAACGCCGAGAAGCGCCAGAGTCCAAGGTGAAGGAAAGCGAAGCAGAGGCGTCTGGCAACGGAACGACGGCGGAAGCACCAAGACTACACAAAGCAGGGGATCCTACGCCTGACCCAGCAGGGGAGGCTAAGCTAGGCACACCTACACTAGGCAACAGTGAGTAATAAGCGGGAAGCACACTAGAGTCATCAGCATACATCACATGCAGAGCAGCAACAATGGCATACATGTCCATATCAAAGATCTGAATCTTACGACTAAGCAAACTGTGCCAGTCCGGGAGGTCTGGCGACGGGCCGAAGCGCTGACGAAAGAGGTCGTCCAGGCGACGAAAACAGCGGGGAGTGGAGTGACCGAGCCTACCGCAAACGAAACCGCGGCGAGGACCGGTCTGGATCTGGTACTGACAACGCCCGCCACCAGAGCCACCACTCGGCACACCACCACGCGCCCGGCCACCGCCAGCGCCGGGCCACCCGGGCGGGAGGACACTCGTCTGCCGCGTCTGCGACGGCTGCTGCGAAGGCTGCGACTGCGGCAGTTGCTGCGGCTGCTGCAACTGCAGGGGCGGCGGCTCAGCTGGACTGGGCAGGGTCCCCTCGTCCGCTCCAGCACCAGACGACCCGACCCCACCACTACCCCCTCCCGCACCCCCGCCGCCGCCGCCGCCGCGCCCAACCTTGGGGCGGCGGCCCTTCCCCGAACGAAACTGCGCTGCAGCAGCAGTCTCAGCCACTGCGGCAGAGCCGTCGGAGAAGGTACACTGGGCGGGGGCACAACCCTGAAAGATAGGGACCAGCACGACACCGCTCGCCTGGGCGATGGAGCGATGACGGGTCTCTATCACAGTCAGGGTGTCTACAAAGTCAGTGAGGGTGAGGTCTGCGGGGTGAATGCTAAGGAAGCGGTCGCGGGCGACAGCAAGGCGGTCAGGGAGGCGGGTGGCAAGCAGGTAGAGGGTAGAGGTAATGGGCGGCTGGTGGGCTCTAAGCTGTGCATCAGTGCAGGCTGCACGCCAGGTCTCATCTATCGAGCGCAGGTGGGCAGCGAGGTCAGAGACAGTGGGGAAAGATGCAAGGTCAGGAAAGAGCATCGGGAGGATCAGGCGACCCACCGAGGCAGCCGGAGGGGTGGAATAGCGCTGGATGACAGCATCTAAGTATGTCTGAGCAGTGGTGAGAGACCTAAAGCGAGGGCGCTCGGACGGGGGAAGGGCGTTGCTGATGGCAAGCTGGGTGACAGCATCGCGAGAAAGCCAGACAGAGCGCGCATGGGCAGTGGCAGCAGTGGGCTCGCGCTCAGTGGGTGTGGAGTCAGCGGGCAGAATAGCAAGGGGGCCTGGGCAGGGGAGCGTACCGTCAAGGTGTGCGGAGAGCGGTTCACCATCCTGCCGCTGGCCAGTGAGTTGGCGTCGGAGGTCGGCAAGCCACGCCTCGAACTCCAGAGGCTGGCCTTCAGCGTCGAAGCGAATCTCCGCCGCCATCAGGAACAATGCAGTGCGGTGCAGGGCAGTGCAGCAAGGTGGAGTGCAGTGCCGTGCGGTACAGTGCGATGCAGTGCGGTGCAGTGTGGTGTAGGGCGGTGCAGTGCGGTGCCAGGCAGTACAGGGTGGTGCGGGGCGGTGCAGTGCGGGGCAGTACGGTGCAGGGCAGTGCAGGCCGGAGGGGGGGGGGGGGAACCGTACCAGTGAGGAGGACCGGGGCCGGGGCAGGGACGAGCGCAGGGGCCGGGCCGGTGCAACGGGGCCGGGCGGGCGCGACGGGGCCGGGCGGGCGCGACGTGGCCGGGCTGGTGCGACGGGGCCGGGCGGGTGCGTCGGGGCCGGGCTGGTGCGACGGTGCCGGGCCGGTGCGACGGGGCCGGGCGAGCAGGACGGTGACCCAGGAGGGGCGCACCGGGGCTGGGCGGGCGCGACGGGGCCGGACGGGTGCGACGGGGCCGGGCGGCTGCGACGGGGCCGGGCAGGGGGCGACGGGGCCGGGCGGGTGCAACGGGGCCGGGCGGGTGCAACGGGGCCGGGCGGGCGTGACGGGGCCGGGCTGGTGCGACGGGGCCGGGCTGGTGCGACGGGGCCGGGCTGGAGCGACGGGGCCGGGCGAGCGCGACGGGGCCTGAAGGCGTGACGCGGCCCAGGAGGGGCGCTACGGGGCCCAGGAGGGGCACGACGGGGGCCCAGGAGGGGCGCTACAGGGGCCCAGGAGGGGCGCGACGGGGCCCAGGAGGGGCGCTACGAAGCCCAGGAGGGGCGCGACAAGGCCCAGGAGGGGCGCGACAAGGCCCAGGAGGGGTGCTACGGGGCCTAGGAGGGGCGCGACGGGGCCTGGGAGGGGCGCGACGGGGCCCAGGAGGGGCGCTACAGGGCCCAGGGAGGGCGCGACGGGGCCCAGGAGGGGCGCTACGGGGCCCAGGAGGGGCGCGACGGGGCCCAGGAGGGGCGCTACGAGGCCCAGGAAGGGCGTGATGGGGCCCAGGAGGGGCGCTACGGGGCCCAGGAGGGGCGCGACGGGGCCCAGGAGGGGCGCTACGAAGCCCAGGAGGGGCGCGACGAGGCCCAGGAGGGGCGCTACAGGGCCTAGGAGGGGCGCGACGGGGCCTGGGAGGGGCGCGACGGGGCCCAGGAGGGGCGCTATGGGGCCCAGGAGGGGCGCGACGGGGCCCAGGAGGGGCGCTGCGGAGCCAAGGAGGGGCGCGACGAGGCCCAGGAGGGGCGCTACAGGGCCTGGGAGGGGCGCGACGGGGCCTGGGAGGGGCGCGACGGGGCCCAGGAGGGGCGCTACAGGGCCCAGGATGGGGCGCGACGGGGCTAGGGGGGTCGCGACGGGGCTAGAGGCTAGGGGGGTGAGCGGAAGCGGTAGGTGGAGGGGGGGGGATCCTACCTACGCGTGATACCATATCAAAATTGAGAAGTGAAATGTGGATAGAGTGAGAGTACACACAGATATACCTAAGTGTTGTACTCTCTAAGAGGCGACCCTATACAGTCTATACAAACATGACAAATACACATGTTTGACATCAACTTCTATTGTTCCTTTCCCACCATGCTTGTAGTTTATAATTGATTCTATTGTTCCACGCCTCTTGTGTGTGGTTGTTCCATAAACAGGCGCTGGCCCAACCTCATGCTTCTCTGGCAAGCATGCGCGGTGTTACCACTCTCAACTGTGGAGTGCGAGCGTGGTTTTTCCAGGCAGAACGTGATCAAGTCTTGGGTCCGTGGTGCTCTGTGCAATGCCCGCCTGGGTGAGCTGATGATGATTTCGCTGCTGAGATACAACATCAACTGGCAAGAGGCGCTGGAGCTGTGGCACGCAAAGAAGAGAAGACCAGCGAAGTCGGTGGTGTTCGCATCACAAGAGAGGAAGGGCAAAGGCAAGGCTCTGCTGGAAGAGGCAGAGCAGGAACCTCCAGTGCCAGACTATTTAGGAGAGGATTGGAATGAGGAGGAGGAGGAGGAGGGGGAGAGGGATGGTGGAGGTGCAGTAGCTATAGAAGACAACCCCTTTCTGTTGGATGATGAGGCGGAGGATGTTGTCGCTGTGGATGTGCCTGAGTTCTAGCTAGGCTAGGAAATTAGACTAGGTGTAGGTTAACTGCCCGAATGTTATAAAATAATGGCGACTAAATGGTAAAATCACGACTCTGATTCATACTTGCGAACCCTGAAGAAATCAGACTTGAGAGTCACTGGATCCTGAGAAATCAGACTACCATGAAATCTGAAACCTGACTACTCAGACTTGGGAAAAAAATTTGGGGCTAAAATCAGAGTGGGTTTTTTTGATACGTCAGCCCTGCTAGCCGCGCCCTAGCCCTAGCCGCGCCCGTGCTACCTCGGCATTTACAGCAAACCCTGAAAAATGACAGCACTAGACTAGAGAGCCGAGGCAAACTAAGCACTTTCTGTGCCTGCTATCTATCGCCAAGAACCAGCAAGTGGTATCACAGATCCATCCACACTGGTGGCGCTCTCCCACTGCCCAAGGCACGCTCACTGCCCTCAATCACATAGCTGCAGAGGAAACAAACAGCCCAGAAGGATCAGCAAGGAAGATACGGTATGTGACAAGAGAGACATACCGCTGAACCAGCAGCAGACACAGAGAGGTTGTGGGCACAGGCAAGGCAAGGCATGGTAGCATGGGCAATGAACGGCGCGATGCATTGAAATGAGCGGTTGCAGCGACACGGCCTTTATTGAAACAATGTGAATGAATGGATGAATGGTGGCGCATGCATGAGGCAGGCATGCATGTGGCAGGCTTGCATGTCGCAGGCATGCATGTGGCAGGCATGTATGTGGCAGGCATGCATGTGGCCGGCATGCATGTGGCAGGCATGCATGTGGCCGGCATGCATGTGGCCGGCATGCATGTGGCAGACATGCATGTGGCAGGCATGCATGTGGCTGGCATCCATGTGGCAGGCATGCATATGGCAGGCAGGCATGCATGTGGCAGGCAGGCATGCATGTGGCAGGCATGCATGTGGCAGGCATGCATGGGGCAGGCATGCATGTGGCAGGCATGCATGTGGCAGGCATACATGTGGGCGGCATGCATGTGGCAGGCATGCATGTGATCAGGTGATACGAGGGCCTGAAGTGGGTGAGGTGCCTTCAAAAAGTGTGCTGCAATTTGGGAATGACGCATTGCGGGGAAGACGGCAGAGGAGACTTTATGAACAGAACAAAAAGCAGGAGGTGCGGAAGAAATTGCAGAGAGAACGGGCGGCAACAGGGAGTGGCAGAGGCAGCATCGAGAGGGGTTGATGAGATGAAATTCACCCATGCGGACCCACAGAAGCACAGGAGGCATGTGCTGTGTGGCTGGGAGTGGGTGGCAGGGGGTATATGCAACGCCTAGAGATGACATAGTTAGCAGGAAAGGATGGGGTATGAATCAGGCATAGGGGGGGAGGAGTGGGTATGGGGAGGGGGAGGGAATGGGAAAAGGAGGAGCACGAGCTGCCATCCAGAATCAGCAATGAGTGTGTACGGGCGGGTGCTTGTGGGTGTGAGTGTGCATGAGTGTATGAGTGTATGAGTGTATGAGTGCATGAGTGCATGAGTGTATGAGTGTATGAGTGCATGAGTGCATGAGTGCATGAGTGCATGAGTGCATGAGTGCATGAGTGCATGAGTGCATGAGTGTATGAGTGTGTGGTGGCACCGACCGAGCTGCATCAAGCAAAAGAAGAAGATGAGAGAAACCCGAGCAAGTGCCAGGGAAGCACGGCTGGTGTGGGTGGGTGCTTGTGGGTATGTGTGCGCTTGTGGGTGCTCAGCGACAGCAGTATGACCCCCAGCAGCAGACGCACGGTAGAGGGGCAAACACTGTTTTGCTGACACACCATCTCAGCTCTCATGTCGTCCTTTGTTGATAAGGTGAGACGACGGGAAAACGCTGCTGTAGAGGAGGGGGAAGGGGATAGAGAGGGCAGGAGGCATAGAGGACATCAAAGGCCTCTCGGCCAGCAGCCGCAAGAAGCGGTGTGGAGGGAGAGGGGTGGAAGAAGGGGGAGGCGGGGGAGAAGGGGGAGGGGGGGGAGCAGGGTTCTATTTATCAGACTTTTTTTGTCTGAGCGTCTGATTTGCAAACCCGAAATTGTGGCTTCAGACAGATTTTCAAGAAATCGGAACACTTTACCATGTACTTCTTGCACAAACTAAACAGTTATGTAAAACTTCATACACAACGTGTCTTCATAATAGGAGTTGCAGTTTCCAGATTCAGAAAATCAGACAAAAAAAGTCTGATAAATAGAATCCTGGGGGGGAGAAGGCGGGAGAGAAAGAGGGTGAGAAGAGGGAGGAGAAGTGGAACCGAGGGTCCGGTGCTGCACTTTGGGGGTAGCCCTGAGGAAAAACGGGTAGCCCTGAGGAAAAACGGGTACGATTTGCAGATTAGTAGAAACAACGCCCTGTGGGGGAAAAGGCAGAGGAGAGGGGGGGTTGAGAAGGAGAATAAGGTGCGGGGAGGAGGAAGGGAAGGGCGAACAAGGAATGTATGCGGCAGGTCGCATGGCTGATTCCTTTCTTCTCCCGGGAGCACGGTGTCCCAGCTCTGCCTGCTCCCCTCACCTCTCTCTTTCACCTTTAGGAGCCTTGCCTTCTCTTCCTCCCCCCCTCTCCCTCCCCCCCTCCCTCCTCCCCGCCCCCCAACTCCCATCTGCTGTCCCCCCACCCCACCCCCGTTCCCCTGTGCTCAGTGCCCCAGAACAGCCCCACTTTTGCTGCAACGCCTCCCCGCTTCCCACGTTTGCACATCGTTCTGCCCAGCTCCATCGTTCTCCATCGCCTTTTCTCCATCTTCCCGCCAAAGTCCGCTCCCCATCCACCCCTCTTGTCACACCACCTCACCTTGTCACGACCCCGCCTCACCTTGTCACGACCCTGCCTCACCTTGTCACGACCCTGCCTCACCTTGTCACGACCCCGCCTCACCTTTCCTCCCTTACCATCTCCCACCCGCCTTCCGCCTTCTCCCCTCTTTTCCCCGTCCCCCCCTCCCCCGCCTTCACTGCTGCTTTAACTTCCCGCATCACCTGCTGCAGTCGCCTCGCAGCCTTCAACCACTCACCAAAGCCCGATGCTCACTCCAGCCCGACACTCCTTCAAGCAGTCCCCCATTCGCCCTATCCGCCCCATCCGCCAGCATCCGCGCGCTCATCCCGCTCGCACTGATCTCCGTCGGACCATCTCCCATGGGCCGTCCGCCCGTCCGCGCAACCTCCATGCAGTCCTCCATCCGTGCCCCCCGCCGTCTCTACCCAATCTCCCGCTCCTCCCGTCCTGGGCAATTTCCCAAGGGACCGTCTCCTCATCGCCAGGTCGCATCCGTCACGGCTTGAGTCGCCGGCCGCCTCAATATTTGCTCGTCTCGCCGCTTCTGCTAATATCCCGTGGGACCAACCATTTCCTGTGAATCAGTTCCCATCCGTCACTTGCAGCGCGACTGGGATGGCGGGACAGAGCAGCAGCAAGAGAGACCATTCTCGAGCCGAGGAACCCGTCAGTTGCTCTCAATGTAGCGAGCCGTGAGAACGTGCACATGGCTGTCGATACGAGAGACTTGGTTGGTTCGGGCAGGTGGAAAATGACGTGGCGAACGGAAACTACGCGCTGATGGAAGGTGAAGTTATGAGAATGCGGGGGGCCTCGTGCCAGTATTGCTGGTGGTGATGGTGATGTGTGAGGGGATGAAGCTGTGATCGCGCGACTGCTCGTACGGATATGGCTGGAGGAGATGGGTGAAGAGGTGGCGGGGCGGGCGGCAGGCTGCGGGGATCCGCGAATTAGGGGCTGGCGAAATGGGGTGTGCTCTGGCGAAATGGGGTGTGCACTGGCGAAATGGGGTGTGCTCTGGCGAAATGGGGTGTGCACTGGCGAAATGGGATGTGCTCTGGCGAAATGGGGTGTGCTCTGGCGAAATGGGGTGTGCTCTGGCGAAATGGGGTGTGCTCTGGCGAAATGGGGTGTGCTCTGGCGAAATGGGGTGTGCTCTGGCGAAATGACACAGGCATCGAAACCAAAAGCATTGGCGACAACGAGGAGTTGGCTTTGGTTGGGTCTGGCGAAAATGAACCGGCTTGGCGAAACGTGAATTGAATGTGCGAATTTGGAACAAATCGAGAATTCGTTGACGAAGGGTTATTTTCACCTTAAGAAGGGAAGTGACAACATGTACGAAAATGCACGACGAGCGCCAAAAAGGGGATGTGCCAGCCGGGAATCGAACCCGGGTCTGCACCGAACTCATGGCAGGGTGCTATTCTACCACTAGACCACTGGCACACTGAACACGTTAAAAGATAGACCATTTATAAACATTATAAACTACCTTTTTTTCTTCGCGCATGTCTCGCACAAGTAGATCCTCGCACGTGATCAGAATTTTCGTCGCCGCGAGAGGGTTGCATGTCCGAAAAATGTAGCGTGTACCTGGTTACAATCTAACCTCGAGAAGGCTGCATATTTCAAGAACCAATTGAGGCGCACGTGTATCTTCTTGAGGCTGCTGGATTTGACATTTGGTAATTTTCGAAACACGCCCTCGCTTCTGCGGGGTCATCTTCATTCCTGCTGTTTTCTCGTTTTTCCAACCAGGAATTCACACTCCCGATATTCCTTATGCCGTAACACCCACCTAAGCCATGGGGGATTGGCCTGACAAGCCTCTAGAATCTAGAAAACAGACGCGACTCTGCAAGACATTTAGTGGGTCAGCCAACCATGTGGCGACAGTTACGAGGCGAGCAAGACGACTACGCGAGATTCGTCCAGCAAGCGACATGACAGCCTACACATTTACATCTTAGCCAGTACATCCCTACCTCACGGTTCTTCGGGGAGATGAGGGCTTAGCACACCGCTCGCAGCAGCAATTCCGCGTGATCGTGAAGCCTTTGCCCCGCAGGAACCGCCTAAAGCATACTAGGTACGCAGCCTCGACAAAGGCATCGTCAGCGATTCGGAATCCGACCGTTTGGTCCCAATCCGAGCCACTTGAATAACGGCCCAGCGCGTTACCCAACATGCAGATCTCACTTGCCCTTCGCACAGTCGAACGCGTTACAATAATCACCGTTAGCTCGCTTAGGGATGCGGGGATTCTCGGGGCTCCTGGAAGGGGTCAGTCTGGCCTTGGGACGGCCTCTGGCGACTGCAGCGAAGCGTTTCGGCGATTTCAGAGGCGAGTGGTTAATCGGGCCGATCGCCTCTGAAGCTCCACAGTGCATGTGGATGCTTTTGTATTTCCAACCTCGACTTTACCGTCTCGATCCTGGTTGCAGCTTGTGCGTCATCCCTTCTCTCGTCAAGCGCTCCTTCCCCCAGGCTTCTCCTCCTCCCTCATCCCACACGCTTCTCCTCCTCCCTCATCCCACACTCTTCTCCTCCTCCCTCATCCCACACTCTTCTCCTCCTCCCTCGTCCCACACTCGTCACATCGCTGCCCCCACCAGGAGAGGGCGGCGACCGCTGCTACACGTCCAGCCATTGTCCGTGCTTCGATCGCGCCATCATGTCCCTCCCTCCCACCACCTTCTCCTCCCCCCCCCTCATCTACATCCATCCAGGTCGCCACATCGCCGCCCCCGCCAGGCGATGGCGACGACCACTGCTGCACGTCCAAGCAGGAGCAGGTGGATCTTGTGTCCTCTGTGAGTCACTCTCCCTGTCTTCACTGTCCTGTGAGACAGGCATTTCTGTTTCCGTGCCCCTCGCGGCTTGACGTTCCGAATTAACCTCTGCCACACGTCCACGCAGGAGCAGCTCGATCTGCTCTCCACTGTGAGCCCGCCCTCGTGCCTTGAGTGCGCTGTGACTGACTGCATTGTCTCCACACCTCTAGCCCGTATGGCCGCTGCCACACGTCCAAGCAGGAACAGCTCCATCTACTCTCCACCGCGAGCCTACCTTTCTACCTTGAGTGCGCTGTGAGACCAGCGGTTTACAAGGGGTTTAATTTGCAGCCGCCTGCTGGAGGGAAGCGTGATGACAGCCAGGTTGCTTTCCGTTTCAAGATGCCACACGTCCAAGCAAAGCCACGCCTCTTGCTTTCTCTCTCTTCTGGCACTGAGTGTAGGCGATGGGAAGCCTAAGAGAGGAGGTCCTAGCACGTGACCGCCATCGTGAGGCGGGCTGAGCATTCCTCCTGTATTGTTCCTCCTGTATTGTTCCTTGTGTGCTGTTCCCTCTCGCTTCTCCTCCAGGTGCTGAGTGCAGGCGACGAGGCTCTGAGGGAGGAGGTCGTAGCAGAGGACTATGACGATCTGAGCCATATGTGGACCATCGTGAGGCAGACGGCAGTATCAATGAGCGCCATGTCGGGCGCCCAAGGGAGGATGTTCTTGGAGTACAGGTATGGTGCCATGATGTGTGCTCATATTCTAGGTATGGTGCCATGATGTGTGCTCATATTCTAGGTATGGTGCCATGATGTGTGCTCATATTCTAGGTATGGTGCCATGATGTGTGCTCATATTCTAGGTATGGTGTTGTTTGTGAGGCGGGACGGCAGCATCGATGAGTGCCATCTCTGGGGCTCAGTGGAGGATGTGCTTTTGAGTGCAGGTATGGTGCAAGGATGTGTGCTTCAAATAGGTATGGGTTTGTTTGTGAAGGGGACGGCAGCATTGATGAGCGGAACCCCTGGTGCTCACGGCCACATGTACACGGAGTACAGGTAGGATGGAATCCTGTGTGCTTGAATCATGGGCCGGGGTGTGCTCTCTCTGTAGCACTCATGAGTGCCTTGTCTGGTGTCCATGGATGCTTGTACATGGAGTACAGGTTGTATGTTATATGCCTTAATTTCATGTGTTTTTTTTCCGGACCTGAATTTCTTGATTTAAAACACATTCAACCTCCACACCCACTCTGTCCCTCCAATATTTTTCCGCCTGGCAGCACTGGCAGGGGTGGTGGAGGGGGGGGTCTGGTGGGGGGAGGGAAGGGGGAGCAGGGAGAGGGATAAAGCCCAAGGATCCAGCAAAGAGGCATTCTCTTTTGATGGGAACACACTGCGCACCGCTGCTTTGATAGGCGCACACTGCGTTGCAGCACTGCCATCAACAGTGCGACCGGTATTGGTTTGAGGTTCACTTCCGCGGGGTGCTGCTGGGTTAAGGAAAGGCAACATATTGAAACATGCTGCCAGCTTTGGCTCAAAGCAGAGCACCAGCATCACGCAGCAACAACAAGCTGGTGCTCAGTTGAGAAAGTATTGAAGCTCTTGAGAAAGGGGAGCTTCATTCAAGTCCTGTGCTGGGTCACAAACACAGTGACAGCGATGAGGAGTGATGCTTCAGTGTGTGCCTAGTCCTTTGCTGGTACAATGAAAGTTGAGATGCAAAACACATGTTCTCGGCTCCAATGCATGCAGCAGACCAACCTATGATGGGCGGCTAAAGAATGCAGCGCCACGTACTGTATGTGGTGTTGTGTCATATGGGGTACTCAGGTATTCAGCAGCTTCTGGCATTTGATGTCAACACATTTATATATTGTAATAGGCTAGATAGGTGCATGCTTATAGAGAGTACAGCACCATAGCACAAAACCTGCCTGTATGCTTCATTCTAGTCATTGCGTTATTCTGAGATGGTATCAGCTAAGTTAGGTCTACTCACCCGCACTTCCGCTCTAGACCGCCTTAGGTGCCCTAGCCCGCCCTAGCCCGCCCTAGCTCCCCTAGCTCCCCGCTGGTCCCTCGCCCGCTCGCCCTGTGCTCGCCGGCCCTAGCTCACACCGGCCTTTCGCCTGCTGTCTCCGCTGGCCCCGCTGGCCCCGCGCTCACCAGCTGGCCCTAGCTCGCCGGCCGTCACTAGCTGCGGTCGCTAGCTGCCCGTCGCTAGCCGCCCACTGTTGGGCCCCGTCGCTAGCTGCCCGCCGTGGCCCCATGCTTGCCGCTGGCCCACGCTCCCCACTGGCCCCTCGCTCGCCCACTGGCCCGGCGCTCGCGGCTGGCTCCTAGCTCGCCGCTGGCCCTTCGCTCGCTGCGCGCTGGCCCCCCCACTCGCCGGCCCTAGCTCGCTCGCAGGCCCTAGCTCGCCAGCCCTAGCTTGCTCGCCGGCCCTAGCTCGCTCGCTGGCCCTAGCTCGCCGGCCCCCGCTCGCTGGCCCCAGCTCGCCGGTGCTCGCTCGTCGGCCCGCGCTGGCTAGCCGGCCCCAGTTCGCGCCGGCCCCAGCTCCTGCCCGCCCCAGTTTGAACCGGCCCCAGTTTGCGCCAGCCCCAGCTACCGCCGGCCCCAGCTCCTACCGCCCCTGTGCGCCACCGCCGCGCCCCCAACTCTGCTTGCCGAGCCGTGCCGTCCCAGGTCGCCGTGCCGTCATGCCACTGTGCCGCCGTGCCGCTATGCCGCCGTGCCGCTGTGTCGCTGTGCCGCCGTGCCGCCATATCGTCGTGTCGCCGTGCCACTGTGTCGCCGTGCTGCCGTAGCCCTGGTGATGGCGGACGCTGTGCTCCGCCTTGACGCGGAGGGTCGGGCGGTTGATTTTGAGGCGTGGCTCGTCGACCTTCGCCATCAGCTGACGGGTGAGCGCCAGGACAACTATTCTCTGGCCGTCCATGTCGACGGTAATCTCACCTGCCCCGACGCGCTTGTTGCCCTCTCTGAAGCCCCCACGTCTGCTGAGCGTGAGGCCTTTGCCACTGCTGAGCTCGCACGCACTGTCTGGGAGTCGCGCGACGCCATAGCGTAGCTTGCTATCAGTCACGCCCTCCCCCTGTCTGAGCGTCCCTGCTTTACGATTGTAGCAAATATGAAGAAATACTAAGATGCGGTCATTGTGTGCTATTCCACTCCCTCCTCCGCCTCTGCCGGCCATCTGATCCTCCCCATGCTATTCCCTGATTTTGCGTTCTTCCCCACTATCGCTGATCTTGCCACTCATCTATGCGCCCTTAAGAATAGCTACCGTGCTGTTACCACTGAGGCCCAGCTCGATGCATTCCCTCCTCCCCTTGTGTTACCCTTTACCCCATTGCCACGTGCCTTCCTGACCGCCTCGCCACTGCCCACGACCACTTCCTTAGTCAGCACCCAGGTGACCTCACCCTTACTGCCTTTGCCACCACTCTGTCTGCGATAGAGACCCACCAGCGCACTATCGCTCAATCTAGCGGTACTGCGGCGGTCCCTATCTTCCAGGCTTATGCTACCTCCCAGTGCACTTACTTTGACATTTCTGCCGCTGTCGCTGAGACAGCCCCTGCTGCTGAGACCGTCGACGCGTCGGCCTCAGCATAGCCTCATCAGGGTAAGGGTCGCTGCCCCAACGGGGGGCATTGCAAAGGGAGGGATGGTGGGGGTGGCGATGGTGGTGGAGGTGGTGCGAGTGCCGGCGGTACCGGCGAGGGGATTTGGGTTGATCCCCCGGAGCTGCAGCAGCAGCAGCATCCGCAGCAGCAGCAGTAGCGGCAGCGGCAACAGCAGCACTGGGGTCGCCTCCCGTCGGGGTGGCCCAGCGGCTCCGGTGGTGGTGGCCGCGCTGGCGGCCCTCGTGTGCTGCAGCAGCAGCAGTGGGGTCGCCTCCCGCCGGGGTGGCCCGGCGGCTCCGATGCTGCATCAGGCGTAGGACCTCCTACCTTGTTCAGCCTTGGCTCTACGCTAGCTCCTCCACAAGCTGACACTACCGCTGCTCTCTCCTTCGCTAGACTCTGGTGCATCTGCCTGCTTGTTCTGCAACCACACTGCACTTACACCGCTTGCCGCCCCTGCCGCTGTCGTGCTTGCTGACCCCTCCTCAGGTCTGCTAGTTGCACATAGCTCCCCTACCCTTCCCTGTCCGGCGGTTCCCTCGTGCTCCCTTACAGCCTTGCGCATCCCCTCGTCACCACTACGTTTCCTAGTCACGAGCGGTACGCTGTCTGTACCGAGGCACTCACAGGTGCCCCCCTCACCACGTTTCCCGGGGACCCGGTGTCTGGCCTGTTCACGCTAGACACTTCGTCCCCCTCGGTGAGGGCGTCCCCCTAGGTGCCTGCGTCTATCCAGCTCGCTACTTGCTCGTGTCGGTCGCTCATCCACCCTTAGCTGTTGTGGCACCACCACTTAGGTCACCCCGCAATCCCACGTCTGCGTTTCATGTCCCAGCACAGTCTTCTCTTAGGTCTCTCTGCGTCGCTCCCTGCTCTCTCTCCCTCGCATGCACCACCGTGCACGCCCTGCGTGGAGGGCCGGCTGTATTGTGCTCCTCATTCCGCCTCGCTTCCCCCTACCACTTCACCACTTCAGACCCTGGACGTCTGGTTCCCAGCCCTCGACCCAGGGCCGCGTCGAGAGCGCTAGTTTCTAATGCTTGTCGACGACTACGCGCAAAACACCATGGTGTTTTCCTCGCAACGGAAGGCCGACATGCCTAACGTTCTTATCACGTGGGTCGTAGCTGCGCGCGTCCACCGCGGCCTCCCTGTCTTCAGTCTGACTGTGGCGGCGAGTTCTCCTCCGGCCAGCTTGGCCAGTTTTGTCGTGCGGAGCACATCATCCAGTCGTACACCCTGCCGGACTCCCCGTAGCAAAATGGGGTCGCTTAGCAACGCATCGGTTTGGTCATGGAGGTGGCTCGTACCTCCATCATCCAAGCCGGGGCACCCCATTTTCTGTGGCTGTTCGTTGTTCGCTACGCCGCTCACTTTTGATGAGTTTGTCTCCTTCTACACCCGATTTCCCCACCGAGGACTCCCACTTACCGTGCCTCTGTTTTTGGTTCCCACTCCCCCGGTAGCCCCTGCTCCTCTCCCTCCCTGTCCTGCCCTATCTGGTGTGTCTCACGTCACTCCCCTCCCGTCAGTTGTCCCGGTAGAGGATTCGGCAGACTCTGGAGTCTCTGCGGCTCCAGTTTTGCCGCCTGTCTCCACCCCGGTGTCTCCTCCTCCGCCGCCGTAGTACCTGTCACTGTCGCTGCCACCGCAGCAGCCGTCGTCGCTACCGTCGCTGTCACAGGATCGAATCAAGTTTTCTCAATGTTCCACTATCAATCGGTACAAGGTGCTTTAATACTTCCATTGTACATCAGGTAACCAGGTTTATCCTATCCAAAGGGAATAGACCCTTCTAGAAATAGAATCACCATGCGTATAGCCACCCGAGGCTATTGGCTTTAAGGGATTACAACATGATTACGCTAGATATAACGCGCCAGTACATCCCGAGCCTGGTCGGTGATATAATCATAATAACAGGATAAACCAAATGATAATGGAAAGGGAGGAATAGGAAACCAAATGAGATGAGATAAAGACGAAATGAATCAAGAGTGATAGAGGAATGAAATAGAAAGGAAATATGGAAAGGGGAAATTGGTGTAACGGTGTCGTACTCTCACACTTCCCACCCTCAAAGCAGGGTGGTAGAAGTAACACCCTGCTTGACAAGGTTGTCGCGAAGAGGACGACGAGCGTTACCTATGTCAAATTCAGATACACAGCCTCAGAAGTATCAAAACTCTTCCATCAAAGAAGAAGCTCCAGGGTGCCATTCTGACGACAACGGTGTCCGAGCACGTAGCTGTCCCATGGCGTGGACTAACACGGGTGGCGACGGTGGTTGGCATTCGGTGTAGAGCGTGTTTGGTCTTGATAGGGTTTAAGAAGCTGGTATGGAAGGCGTTATGGATCTTTCAAGTGGCTGGTAGGCGAAAGCGGAAGGTGACCTATGCTTCAACAAGGATAGACCCGCAGAAGCAAGTTAAAGCTTGGATGGAGTATGGTTGATGTCGTGATTATGGTGTGGATGACTGTAGTGATGAGCGGCCAAGTGCTTTTGTTGTTGTTGGATGTTTAAAAGGCGCTTGTGTGGCCGATCTCTGAGATGGTGGACGATGGCGACGAAATCATAAGCCAGTTAAACTGTAGCAAGAACTCGCTGTTGCTACAGAGTGAGCAAGCTCCGTCCACAGCAAGGAAGGATGGTGTGTATCGTTGTCAGTGATATGTGGGCAGGTCCAAGTCGTAGTTGGAGGTTTGAGTGGTTGGAACAGTGTGCTGTAACGTGCAGATGAATGGCTATGTTGTCGATCTGTGCATGATGTTACCTGCATCTGGTCTACGTGTGAAGATCACGAAGTGTTGGTGGTATGGCAGTCGTGTCATAGTACTGCTTATGTAGCAGTGTTGTATCCGTTACATGCAACTTCTGTCGAATGCTGGTCCATGCCTTAGTGTTGCCGCGAATCGTACCCTCTTGGCATCGTAGTGCTACGGAATGGAGAGAAGAATCACTAGTAGTAACCCTATCCACCACGCGTTCTGCTAGTCACAATGCCTTGAGTACAACAGCGCATGCGAAGTGCTGCTCAGCGTATCCCTTGTGTTCAGAACCATGCGAGGGGTTGGTACCATAAACGCGGAGCTGGTAACTTCCAGAATCGGCGCCAAAGTAGTTTCCCTCGGTGGTTGCTCAAGCAAAGAATCTCTGGTGCGTAGATATCCCATGGTGATGGGTTAGGACATCTGGGAACGTTAGGGCTATTCCCAAATAATCCTCTCCCATTTCCAAATGAGCATTGCTAACAGCCAATCTAGTATGACCTTATGCACTTCCAGTATAGCACGCAGGCCATCGGTAGGCATTGATGTCTGGGCGCACATATTAGGATAGGTCTTCTGGTGCCATCATGTGTTTCTCATTCTGTTACTGTCTTTGAAATAGCGTTGATGTCTCAGCTACTCAGCATCGGTGTTGAAGTCTGCTCCATTTCGGCAAACAGGGGTATTGTTGGAGATACGCGGAGTCCACTATCCGGAGTGGCATCGGCGCTCCATTTCACGCCTATCTACTTCCATGGAGGTGGTGCCGATGATGGATTGGTTGTGACGGAGGTTTTGCGAATCTAAAGAAAGCCATAGGCCATGAGGACTTGTATACCGGTAGAGTACCGTTGTCCTCCCATCCTCATAAGAGCAAATACCTTCTGCTCTTGAGGGTATATGGCATTACCATATTGTTCCCTCGCATAGTGGTATCTCCTTCCCACTAGCTGGAAATCATAGTTCTGTGCCTGGCCGGGACTTTACGATCCATTGGAATATTATCCAGCATTATCTCTATTGAGCGGAGAATCATCCATCAGTGTTTGGATATGACTGTTGTGTCGAGTCTTCTACTGCGACGGCGGCGGCGGTTGCGACGATGGCGACGGCGGCAGCTGCTGTAGAGAATTTTCTGAACTCGTAATGGTTGAAGGAGAATCCATCAACTCCCTCTTCCTAGTACAGTTTTCCTGATTGGTGTAACAGGCATAACTACTAGGAACACGTGCACATTGGGACACATGCGCTGCTCCATCGCTGCCGGTGATGGTTTCATTTGAGGGTGTGAAGAGAAATTTGCTTCTCCTCTCAATGTATACACGTGTAGCAATTCCTAGTATGCTCATTAGTGCCTTCGATGTACGGTCGGTGGAGCGCGTGATTGTGTTGTAGTAGTCAGCATCTCCATCACGTGTTGACAGCTCGTATTGCTTAGCATTCTCCTACATCGTCGAAGTTACGCTAATGCTTGTAACGCTTCGGCTTCTGGTAGAATCGCCTCAAATGCATGTGCCGTAGGGTCGCGTGTGAACGAATACTCGCCACATTAGATGTTAATTGCTCCTCAATCTGTCAAGCATCGTGACAGGCACGAAAAAATTTCCACGCAGGTCATTAACACATGGAATCGCGACGCATGATTGGTGTGTTGCCTCGTGAGGTTGATGTTGAGACTGCTCCAATCAATCACTTCAGATGGCTGAGATTCTTGATGAAGACTAATCGATGAGCTCTTATTACGAAGAACTGTCTTGCTGGCCTTGACAAGACGGGTTCACTGCGTCGTCGTTGCGTGCGAAATCTGCTCATTCGCATCAACTTGATGTTGGGAATATTGCAAGAGAAAATGACTACTTCTCTGCCATCCCATAGGTTGTCAATCAAATTTATGAAGAAGTGCCTCGTGGATGGAGAACATGTCTTCACGCAGCTCCATTGTTTTTCCTGGGTGAAGATCTCGTTGTGTTGATGTCGATCCATTTTTAACGACGATGAATGCATAAAGATAAATCGATCGTTGTCAACACTAATCAGAAGGTGCGTCGATTGTGCAGTCTCTGGTCACGAATGTTGTCTCCATGATGATGCTTTTCCATAGTGTAATCTCTGCTGCATTCGTGCCGTTGATTCCGCACCAATCCGACAATCCGCGTTCTCCTGTCAGTTTTCTGCTTGCAGCTATTACCAAGTAGGCAATTCTTTGGCATATTTCTGACTCTGCAAATGATTTAGAGCCGTTGACCCAAATTGCAGAAATTTTGTTTCAAGTTTATTAATCTTGAAACTGCCCTTCTGGTAACCCAGTTCCGCAAAACGAGAGGGAAAACTAAGATCACGCACCAAAAAGACGGGAAACATGTGATAGGCATGCGCCACCCCCAGCCAATTCCGCCCCTGCCCCCGATACACCAGGCGTTTGAGCAGAAAGAAACTTGAAACTTGCGCTCATAAATTTTGGGACTTTTGAAGTGCAACCCAGCCCAGCGCCACCACGCCTAAGGGCGTGGTACTTCTGCAAAAACTGGGTCAACTTGCGCAGCGCAGGAATCACAGTTTGCGAAGTGCCTGAAATGATAGCGAATTGTTTGTTACTAGATTCTCCGCACCAAATCTAGTTTCGCGTTTCGATTTGCATTTTTCGTGCGAGCGGCGTGAAAATACCAATGTTCTTTACAACAGTTGATATGCCTGCGCCACCCCACCCCAAAGTTGTTTGGCGAAAATTGCCAAGTCAAGTTACCCACACGAGTTGCGCAGCAGGGTCAAGTTGCACAGCCCAAATCTCGCCAAAAGCACCACGTCCTTACGTGTGCCTTCCTATTGTTCGCTGTTCATCACCTCTCCCACACTCCCACTCTCTCCCTCCTCCTCCCCCCCCCCCCCCCCCTACCCCACCCCCCCAACCAACTTCCCGCGCCTAGCGCGCCCCTCCTTTCCCTTTTCCGTCCCACCCTCCTCTTTTGTCCTTTTATATTGGCGGTGTTTTGCGTGCTCGGTTTGTTTGCGCCCTGATTGGTTCATGAGGTTTCGTCAAGAGTGTTTTTGTCGCGCATGGTGTTGCGACGCTTGCTCGTTGGCGAAAACCACTCGCCACCTCGCACCACTGCCCTACGCCCCTGCGCGCTGCCGTGCCCAACTTTTTGCCCCTATCATGTTTATTAATCTTGCACGTTTTGGGTCAACGGCTTAAGCATCGAAGTCATGACCAAATGGAGGAATTCGAATTTGGTAGTCCACATGATGTCATAAGTGTCGAAAGCGGCCCCGTTTCTGTTCTGCGCGTCATTCTCCCTTTGTGTAGAACTCTCGCTCCATCGCGTCCGTTGAAGAAGGTGCCGATCCGACGGTCCAAACTCCAAGCGATCTGACGATATTCCTGAGTCGCGTTCAGAAGATTTCAGTGTCCGGGTCAAATCGTTTCCTTCAGCAATTCTCGGTCGTCGATTCGGAATGTCGAACATCGGACGCTCCGATGAATTTTGCGGCTGGCGAGGTCCTCTTCCCATTCGCGCAGAAACACGAACTCGCTCAGAAGGATTTCGTTTTCGCCTCGGTCGATCTGAAGCGTCGAATCTCCATCGGACGAATGTCGTCGGTCGAAGCTCCGCACATTTCCACGCAACTCCAAGAGTCGTGGCGAACTGCGAACTTCTTGGAATGTCGCAGGGAGAGTTCCGCCAGAACTCACGTGTTCGCGAGGACGAGGCCGATTGCCCCCGCGAAAAAATCGGCTCCGTCGATGCAGTCCATCGAACGGTCGACGAGGCATCTCGCCTTCGAAGGGGACCCCAGGTGCAACTGCGCGAGGTTTGTCGAAACTCAATATGTAAGAGCATTCTACTTACATGAATTGAAGTTTCGACTCCATCCTCGGCGTGCTCCTAAGGACCCAGCGGTTAAGCGTTAACCTGAAACCTTGGCTTTGATTACCAAGTGTCACAGGATCGAATGAGGTTTTCTCAATGTTCCAATATCAATCGGTACAAGGTACTTTTATACTTTCATAGTACATCAGGTAACCAGGTTTATCCTATCCAAAGGGAATAGACCCTTCTAGAAATAGAATCACCATGCGTATAGTCATCCGAGGCTATTGGCTTTAAAGGATTACGGCAGGATTACGCTAGATATAGCGCGCCAGTACATCCCGAGCCTGGTCGGTGATATAATCATAATAACAGGATAAACCAAATGATAATGGAAAAGGAGGAATAGGAAACCAAATGAGATGAGATAAAGACGAAATGAATCAAGAGTGAAAGAGGAATGAAATAGAAAGGAAATATGGAAAGGGGAAATTGGTGTAACAGTGTCGTACTCTCATAGTCGCAGCCGCCCCAGTCACCGCTGCCGCAGCTGCAGCCGCCGTAGGGGTTCGCGAGATCTGGGGATGCGGGCATTCGAGCGAGTGCTAATCCTAGGGGTATTGTCGTGACTTGTCCCGGCGGTCCTGGGGGTGGTACCGGTGTTGGAGAGGGTTCTCGTTCTAGGGGTGCTGGTTCTAGGAGTGCTAGTCCCGGGGGTACTGTCGTGACTTGGCGTGGCTTGTCGTGGCGGTCCTGGCGGTGGCACCGGTGCTGGAGAAGGTTCTCGTTCTGAGGGTGCTATTGTGGAGTGTCCCGGAGGTAGCCGAGGTGCGGCTGCAGGTTCTTGCATCGGCATGGAGCAACAGTAGCAGCTGGCGCAGCAGAAGCCGCTGCAGCAGCAGCAGCAGTCGCCGTCAGTGTCCGCCCTGCACCGCCTGGGTCTTCCCTCCCCTGACTGCCCGCCTACGCCTCCCCCGCCGCCGCCTCCCCGGCCTGTCTACGGCCCTGTGTTTCCTCCGCCGGACTCATCCCCGGCTCGTTCCCCACCTCGTTTTCCTCCTGTGTCTCCTCCCTTGTCTCCTGAACCGACTCCCCCCTCCCGTTGGTGGTCTCACCGCGCCTCTCGTGCTCCTCTGGTTTCTCCTGTCCACAATTCTCACTCTATGTTGCTTCGCTCTCACGCGTCTCGTGGTCCTCTTCTATCGTTGGCTCCTCAATCCTCACTTGTTGTCTCTCCGCCTCCTCTCTCTGACTTCGTGCGTGCCGCTAGTCTGCTTGTTCCTCCATTCTCGCCTCTCTTGTTCCTGACCCGTCTGTTCTTGTCTCCAGTCTTGATGCTCTTCTCGCTGCCGTCGCTGACTTCGCCTCTATATGCCGCCTTGACTACGCCATAGCTGTGGTCTCTGACCCTGCCCGTCCTCCGTCCGTCGAGGGTGCACCTGCCCTTGGCAGTGACGTCCTAGAGGACACGCAGTACGAGCTAGCTTTTCTGTCCGAGGCCGATCCCCATCTCTGCTCCATGCTGCTAGTCCCTGAGGGTGACCCAGCCGCCCTTGACATCTTGACCCCTCGCACTTATGCTGAGGCCAGCTCGGGACCCTGGGCCTCTCAGTGGATAGCTGCCATGGACGCAGAGATGGCATCTTGGAGATCCACCGGCACCTACGCCGACGCAGTTCCCCCACATGGGGTGAACGTAGTCGATGGCCGGTGGCACTTTAAGGTGAAGTGCCCTCATGGAAAGTCGCCGGTGTTCAAGGCACGCTACGTTGCTAGAGGCTTTAGTCAGCGCAAGGGTATTTTCTTTTAGACCTTCGCCCCGACCCCGAAGATGACCACTCTTCGGGCGTTGCTATACGTAGCAGCACAGCGCGACTACGAGCTGCACTCTCTTGACTTCTCTACAGCGTTCCTTCAGGGCAGTCTGCACAAGCAGGGCTACCTGCGCCGTCCGCCATACTTCATCGGCACCTTCGCCCCTGGGACCAAGTGGCTTCTCCGCTGCCCGATTTACGGCATGTGGCAGACTCCCTATGAGTGGCACAACATGCTACGTGCTATGTTAGCTGACCTGCTGACCACAGCAGCTATCAAGAAACCATGTGTCGTGGCCGGACGGTTCGTCGAGAGCTATTGCAGCGTAAGTTGGGTTCGGTTGGGTTCGTCGAGGTCTGTGTCGGATCTTGTGGTTGTTCGTCGAGATCGCTGTGAGGACCGAGACCGGCAAGAACGACTGTGACACGAATCCTTCGATAAGTGCCCACCGCTTCGTAGACGTTTGTCGCATAAGCCTCTGCAACGATTGACGTAAGGCATTTTCTCCTGGTTGCATTTGGATTGTCGTGAGTTTTGCCATTTGTCTGCTATGTATCACGCTGTCAGTTGCTTGGTAGATGCTCTTCAAATGACAATATGCCAATTCGACCGAGTTGCCGAAATTGCAATACGTGCGGATGCTTTGTTGCTCCATTGCTGTTAGGTTGCGCAAGAGAATGGTGAAGGCCATAAGTGATTGATAAGTGTAAATCTTCTTCTCTCAAGTAGTCCCGTTTACAGGAAAGGGCCAAGAGCTGGTGAAGAATCCGAGGATTTGCACGGCGTCCATCAGTAACTCAATCTCAAAGCTCCAAGCGAAGAAGTCCTTCTCGTTGAAAGGTGAGGATGTCTGTAGTTTGATAATATTGTTGAACTGTTGTTGCATGGTTACGATGTCTGTGTGCTTGTCCGCTGTTTCTGAGTCTACTGCCGGCGCGGGAGTCGGCAGGAATGTGAGCGAGCCTGGCGAGGGCTGGTACGGTTGATGCTGTGTAGGTTGTGCGCCTCTTGCATACGATGCGCCGTCGAGGCTCATTGGGACTGCCCCATTGTTGTTGTTGTTTTCTGCGGATTGAGCAGGTGCCAAAGACTACTCGTAGGTCGACATGAAGAAGAAGAACATCTCCATTAGATTCGGGTCCATGCCCGTGGCCAAGTTAAAAACTCACTTAGGGAGTTTGTAACAGGAGCGTAGCTTCTGACTAGCTCTCATACCATGTTGGGCTGAGAATAGCCCAAGGATCCTTTTAGAAGGCTAAGTCCTTGTAATAGAGTGCTTGATAGCCGAGCGGAAGTCTTGAGTTGAACCCTTGTACTGGTATGTGAGAACAAGTGATTGATTATAGCAAAGGGATACAAGTTTTATACAATAATACAAGAGAATATGAAGAGTCTAACTGTTTGTGCACTTCAAGGGGTACATTCCCTTTTTACGACTCGATAAGGCGACTCGGGTAACCACTCGTACGGTTATATCGAGACGGTTATTTGTCCTTACTATCGCACTGACTCTTGACTCTTGCGATTCTGACTGTTGGGTTGCACGGTCAACAGTCTGCGACCGTTGCCCTTTCGTAACCTCTGCAGGGTGTCGTCAACCTGTGTCAACTGTCGGTAGTACTTTAGCAATGTTGACTTGGTGATCCTCGTTATTGTAGTCTTCGCAAATTGTACACTCACGCAAGACTCCGGAAATGCCTTAAGTTGTTTTATCATTTCCATAAAGGGAAAACCCACAATTAAGTTTCTCACTAAGGAGCACAACCCGGCACCGTCCCCATCAGCTCCGCCCCACCAAATCTCGCTCATCAGGCTTGCCCCATCAGGTTTGGCCCATCAGGTTTGACCCATCATGTTTGGCCCATAAGGTTTGGCCCTTCCGGTTTGGCCCATTTGGTTTGGCCCATCAGGTTTGGCCCATCCGGTCTGGTTTGGCCCAAGCCATTCTTCCCATTCAGCATCTTGGGCTGAATGCAGCAGGCGGACAGGAAAAAAGTGGACCTGCAGCAGCAGGAAATGGAGCAGAGGGAGTTCTCCATCAGCCATTGGTGTGGGGCAGGCGGGGCAGGCGGGGCAGGAGGGGCACGAGGGGCACGAGGGGCGGGAGTGGAAGGAGGGACAGGAGGGGCAGGAGGGGCATGAGGGGAAGGTGGGGAGAGGGAAGAAGAGGGACCTTGGAGACAGCAGTGTGACCAGCAGCAGTAGGACGCGGAGCACAAGGGAGACGAGGGGCAAACGTTGCTCTAGTGGAGGGGGGAAAAGGGGGAGAGAGGGGGAAAAGCATAGGAAAAAATATAGCCGACACCAATTAGGTTCCTAGAGAACGAAGGGATGTGCAGGCCTGTAAGAGAACCCGAGGGAACCGCTAGACAGGGAAGGGTAGTGGAGCTACGGGCAATGACAGGACCAGAGGAGGGGTCAGCAAGCGCGACAGTGGCAGGCACAGCAAGCGGCGTGAGCATAGTGTGGTTTGGAAGAGGCAGGCAGACGCGCCTGAGTCAAGCGTAAAGGAGAGCGAAGCGGTAGCTGCGGCCGACGGAGGAGCGAGCGCGGAGCGGAGACTAAACAAGGCAAAAGGTCCTACGCCTGACCTAGCAGGGGAGTGCGTACTACACAAAGGAGGCACACCTAAACTAGGCAACAGCGGGTAATAAGGCCCAGGCACACTAGAGGCATCAGCATACAGGAAATGCAGAGCAGAACAAATCTGATCCTTATCTAACTCAAAGACACACACACCGTCGCGCACCAGACTGGCCTAGTCAGGGAGGTCCGGCACTGGGCCGAAGCGGCGACGAAAGAGGTCGTCGAGGCGGCGAAAGCAGCGGGCGGTAGGGTGCGCGCGACCACGCACAGTGCCGTGGAGGGGGGCGGTCTGGAGCGTACTACTGCACAGTACCCTCTACTGGCAGCCCCCTGCGTCGTAGCTGCGGCCCGACGCCGAGCTGCGAGGGCCGCCAACGCGGCCACCACCACCAGAGGCACCCGGCCACCCCGGCGGGAGGCAGCCCTACGACTGTTGTTGTTGTTGTTGCTGCTGCTGCTGCTGCTCCTGGGCACCAGCCCCAATCCCCTCATCGGACCCACTGTCCCCGCCCCCACCTCCACCACCCCCACCACCCCCACCTCCACCACGTCCCCCTTTGGGGCGGCGGCCTCAATGCTGGCGTGGCTGCGCTGAGGCCGCAGCTGCGGTCTCAACGGAAGGGGCTGTCGCGGCGACAACGGCAGAAACGTCAGCGTAAGTGCACTAGGAGGGCACACCCTGAAAGATAGGGACTACCGCAGTACCGCTCGACTGAGCGATAGTGCGCTGGCGAGTCTCTATCTCAGACAAGGCGATGACAAAGGCGGTAAGGGTAAGGTCACCTGGGTGCTGACTAAGGAAGTGATCGCGGGCAGTGGCTAAGCGGTTTGGAAGGCGCGTGGCAATGAGGTACAGGGCAGCGCAGAGCGGCGGGGGGAAAGCAGTAAGCTGGGCCTCAGTGATAGCGGCGCGGTAGCTAGCCTCTAGTGCACGTAGGTGAGTGGCTAGGTCAGCAACAGTGGGGAAGGCGGCAAGATCAGGGAACAGCATGGGAAGGATCAGGCGGCCAGCAAAGGCGTAGGCGGGCGAAGACAAGTCAACAAGAGTACAAACAAGGCATGAACAAACCAGGGTGGCATTACAAGTTCGGCCACTAGAAGAGAAGCCACAAGGCTAGTTTGGAAGGTATAAATATAGAGGAGTACATAATCGAGGTCCTAGCAAGTGAGAGTCTACAGGAACTAGACCAAGCTGCAAACAATGTCGCTAATGATCTCTAAGCGCAAGCGCCTTGGTAAAGATATCAGCTGTGTTGGCACCGGCGGCCAAGTGTACTACGCGGGCCTGGCGACGCTGCTGTAGCTCGCGCAAGAGGAAGTACCGCAGCTGGATGTGCTTTGCTCTGCCCTCAAGTTGAGGCTCCTGACTTAGGAGGATCATAGCCCTGTTGTCAGCATACAGAACCGGGGCAGAGCTCGGCCGCTCACATAAGTCGGCGAGCAAGAAGGTCAGCCAGCGCAGCTCCTATGCCGCCATGGCACCGGCGTAGATCTGAGCCTCACAGCTAGACTAGGCAACAGACGGGGAGCGAGTGGACCTCCACGAGATGGCGCCTGCACCAAGGCTAAAGCAGTAGCCCTGGGAGGACCTGAGGGTCTCAGCGTCGTCTGCCCATGAAGCGTCAGTGTGCCTAGTAAGGACCAGTGGCCTGCATCCTCCAAGCACAAACCCCATGCCTGATGTACTTGCTAGATAACGCAAAACCCTCTTAGCCACTGTCCAGTGCTAAGGTCGGTGTCTGCTTGTGGCCACAAAGCGAGCCAGGATGCTGAGAGGGTATGCGAGATCTGGACGAGTGCAGGTCATCAGGTAGATGAGGCAACCCACCAGCTCTGCGTAAGGACCACTGGGCTCTACTGACTCCTCAGGAACTGGAGCTGAGAGCCTGTAATCTACTGGCAAAGGTATGGGCTGTGCGGAGGAGAACTGAAGACCGAACCTCTGAAGGACCTGGCGCACCAAGTGTGACTGTGTGAGAGTGATGGTGTGCGCTGCTCTGTTCCTGGAGATCTGAAGGCCAAGGTAGGGGCGCAGCTCTCCTAGGTCAGTGCAGGTGTGTCTTCTCAGCAGCTTGGCATTCACAGAGGCTAGTGCGTCTCTGTCTGCAGTAGCGAAGACCAGTACGTCTACGTAGACCAGGATGTAGAATAGAGTGTGGCCAGCATGAACGAAGAGCGAAGGTCTGCAGAGGACGGAAAGAACTGCAGGTCAGCTAGCGTAGCACGCAACGTGTCGTGCCACTCACGAAGCGCCTGTCGCAGGCCATAAACCGGGCGACGGAAGAGCCACTGGGTCCCAGGAGGGAAGGTGCCAGTGACGCCCTGCGGTTGGCACAGATAGACCTGCTCGTGTAGGCTGCCCTGAAGAAAAGCAGTAGGGAAGTCGAGGGAGTGGAGCTCGTAGTCACGCTGTGCTGTTACGTGTAGCAGCGCCCGAAGAGTAGTCATCTTCGGGGTCGGGGCGAAGGTCTGAAAAGAGTCCACCCCCTCTCGCGCCTTGAACACAGGCGGCTCTCCAATGGGGCGCTTCAGCTTGAAGAGCCACCGGCCATCGACTACGTTCACCCCAGGTGGAGGAACTGCGTCGACGTAGGTGCCGGTGGATCTCCAAGATGCCATCTCCTGCTCCATGGTAGCTATCCACTGAGAGGCCCAGTGTCCCGAGGTTGCCTCAGCGTAAGTGCGAGGGGTCAAGATGTCAAAGGCGTCTGGGTCACCCTCAGGGACTAGCAGCATGGAGCAAAGATGGGGAGCAGCCTCTGACAAGAAAGCAAGCTTGTACTGCCTATCCTCTAGGACGTCACTGCCAAGGGCAGGAGCACCCCCGACGAACGGAGGACGGACAGGGTCAGAGACAAGAGCGGTGGCATAGTCAAGGCGGCGGGTAGAGGCGAAGTCAGCGACAGCAGCGACAAGAGCGCCAAGACGCGAGAGAGGAACAGACGGGTTGGTAACAAGGAGGCAAGGACCCGAAGAACAAGGGGGCGAGCAGCACGAAGGTAGCCAGACAGAGGGGGGGGCGCGACAGCGAGCAACGACGGAGGAGGCGAAGGCAGGAGGGGAGGACGAGACGCGTGGGAACAAAGCAACATAGGGTGAGAACGCTGAACAGGGAAGACAAGACGAGCACGAGAAGGACGGCGAGACCAGACGTGAGACGGAGGTGTCCGGTCAAGAGACAGAGGAGGAGTAACAGGAGGGGAACGAGGTGGGAAACGAGCTTGTGAAGATTCTGGCGGAGGAAACACAGGACCATGGACAGGAAGGCGAGGGAGGTGCAGGTGAGCGGTCAGGGGAGGAAAGGCCGAGCAGGCGAAGGGCAGACACCGGCGGCGGCTGCAATTGCTGCTGCACGACGCCGACATCTGGACTACCAGCTGCACCGCGACTACCTCCGGAACACTCCACTCCAGCACCCCCAGAACGAGCACCCCCAGAGCGAGAACCCTCTCCAGCATCGGTGCCACCCCAGAGCCTGCCAGGACTAGCCACGACAGGAACCCCAGGACTAGCACCCTCCTCAACGCCAGCACCCCCACAGACCATGTACAGCTGCTGCTGCTGCGACGGCGGCGGCGGCTGCGGTGGCGGCGGCGGCGGCTGCTGCGGTGGCGGCGGCGCCGGCGGTGGCTGCTGCGGCGGCGGAGGAGGAGACACCGGGGGAGAGACGGGCAGCAAGAACTGCACCGCAGGGCCACGGGAGTTAGCCGACTCCTCAACTGGGACAACCGACGAGAGGGGAGTGACATGAGACACACCAAACGGAGCAGGACAAAGAGGAGGGTGAGCAAGGGCTACCGGGGGAGGGGGGACCAGAAACAGGGGAGGGGAAACCGGGAGACCTCAGTGGGGAAAGCGGTGATAAAAGGAGACAGACTCGTCAAAAGTGGCTTCACGGATGTGAAAGAAGCGGTAAGACGGGGGGTGGTAAAAGTGCCAGTCAGAGGAATCCAGGGGGAAACCGAGGAAGACACAGGGGACAGTGCGGGCAGTGAGCTTGTCTGTACCAGAGGCACGAACGTGAGTGAGCCAGCCCGAGACATGGAACGCGGACGCGTCACCAGGAAACCCGGTCCAAAGAAGGGTCGGCGAAACCTGCGGCCGCTGGGAGCGTGGCCAGAGATTAAGCTGGTGAACGGCGTAGCGAACGGCGAACGGCCACAGAAAATAGGGTGCACCAGCATGAATCATGGACGTATGAGCCACCTCCATGACCAACCCGATGCGTCGCTCAGCGACCCCATTCTGCTGCGGGGAGTCCGGTTGGGAGTACGACTGGGTAATGCCCTCCGCACAACAGAACTGTCAAAGCTGACCAGAGGCAAACTCGCCGCTACAGTCAGAATGGAGACACAACACAGGGAGACCGCGATGGAGCCACAACCCATGGGATGAGAACATCACGCACGTCGGCCTTCTGCTCCAAGGGAAACAGCGTGGTATAGCACGTGTAGTCGTCCACGAGCACTAGAAATTAGCGCTCGCGATGCGGTCCGGGGACGGGGGCTGGGCCCCAAACGTCCAGGTGCAGGGTCTGAAGGGGTGCGGTGGCAGGACGCAGTAAGGAGGATTGAGGAGCACGGCGCAGCCAGCCCTCGACGCAGGGTGTGCACATCGGCGCAGGCGAGGGAGGGAGAGCAGGAAGCAATGCAGGGAGACCTAGGAGGAGACTGTGCTGGGACGTGTCACGCAGATGCGGGAGTGCGGGGTGACCTAGGTAGTGGTGCCACAAAAGTGACGGGTGAGTGAGCGACCGACACGAGCACGAAGCGGCGACCTGGGTAGACGCAGGACCCGGGAGGGACGGTCCACCTAGGGGGGAAGCAGTATCCAGCGTAAAGAGGCCAAACACCGGGTCCCGGGGGAGCGTCGCAAGGGGGGAACATGAGGCAACCTCGGTACAGACTGCGTACCGCTCATGACTCGGGAACGTAGTGGTGACGCCGTGGTCCTGAAGACAACCGACACCAACTACAGTGGCGGATTAAATTGCCCGGATGTTTAACACTTTGAAACGTATCGCTATGCCACACATGTTTCGAAAATAGTAACACCCGTTTTTTGCCATTCCGTTACAAGGTTTCCGAGTTCTGCTTCAACCGTTTCTTGCTTGGCGCGATTGTGACACAAACTGAAAGTGGGGTTGAAATTTACTCCTCGACTATCGATGCGGACATTTCCAACCGAGCGGAAGAGTAGATCTATTTTCCCCCGTCACTCAGTGTGTACATCGTCACGCGCAACAGTTGCTGGCTTAGGAGTTAGTCCGGAAGCGAGCCTACGACCGCATCGCCATGAAGCCGTTAACTGAGCGGAAGCGCGCGCGAATCATAAGCATGTTGCGTGCGGGGCATTCGACTAGGAAAATAGGCAAAGTTCTTGGAATAGGCAAGAGCACCGTGCACGATTACAGTTTGAAAGTGGCTGCCGAGACTAGTCTCGAGGAGGTGCGACCTACGATGCCTTCGGCCGGCCGCCCCCGCTTAATCACTACCCGTCTCCAGCGCGGAATAATACGCGCGATTACCAGCGGCGAGGCGAAAAGCTCTGTAGAAGCGGCAAATATGTTGTTGGAGAAGCACGGTCTCGCCGTAGACTCGAAGACGGTCCGGAACTCATTACGATCCGCGGGGCTGATCGCCGTGCATCAGCCCAAGAAACCCAGGCTCTCACCGAAAAACATCCGAGATCGTCTCGACTTCGCGCGGTCGCATGCCGACTGGACGATGGAGGACTGGAAGCGGGTGATTTGGTCTGACGAGACAAAGATAAACCGCTACTGCTCCGACGGACGTGCGTACGCCTGGATTCGCGAGGGCACCAGCCTTCGGAGCCATCAAGTCCAACAGATAGTTCAGCATGGGGGCGGTTCTGTGATGGTGTGGGGTTGCATGACGTATGAGGGGGCGGGGTTCATGTGCAAGATAGATGGCAGGATGGATGGGCCGCTGTATCACAGCATCTTGCAAGATGAGCTCAAACAGACCATCGATTTTTTCAAGCTTTCCCCCTCAGAGGTCATTTTCCAGCACGACAATGATCCCAAGCACAGGTCTCGTCTGGTCCAAGACTGGCTTGGGGAGCAGGAGTACGCGGTGCTGGAATGGCCGTCGTGCTCCCCGGACCTTAACCCGATTGAGCACCTGTGGGCAAATGTGAAAAGGCAGCTGGGGAAGTACGAAAAGCCGCCAAGGGGAATGCTGGAGCTGTGGGAGAGGGTGCAGGAGGAATGGGACAAGATACCGGCGGAGGTGTGTGCAAACCTGATCGACAGCCTGCCGAGGAGGATCAAGGCAGTGATTCGGGCAAAGGGACGCTGGACTAGGTACTAGTTTCTGTAGAATCTAGTAGGCTACCTGAATTCGGTACAAATTGTCCGGATGTTATCCTATGCTATGCTTAGGTGTTTAAGGACCATGTGTGGTACTACTTTGGTGTTTGGCAACTCGAGTGAGTGCTCTAACTGATCTTCTCAGCGTGTATGCACACCATACATTAAGGCTTAATGTTTACGCCGCTGCACTCATCAAAATGCCAAAAAAGGCTGAACATGTGGACAATTTAATCCGCCACTATAGATTCCGGGAGAACGAGGGGATGTGGAGGCCTGTAAGGGAGCCCGAGGGGACCGCTGGACAGGGGAGGGTAGTGTAGCTGCGAGCAACAACAGGAGGAGACAAGGGGTCAGCAAGGGCGACAGCGGCAGGCGCGGCAAGCGGCGTGAGTGCGGCGCGGTCGCGGAAGAAGCAGGCAGACGCGTCAGAGTCAAGTGTGAAGGACAGCGAAACAGTAGCCGCAGACGAAGGAGGAGCGAGTGTGGAGCCTAGGCTAGACAAAGCAAACGGCCCTACGCCTGACGTAGCAGGGGAGTCTATACTACACACAGGTGCTACGCTTAAGCTAGAGAACACATGGTAATAAGATCCGGACACACTAGAAGCGTCAACATACAGAGAATGCAAGGCTGAACTAAGCTGATCCATGTCTAGGTCAAAAACAGGCACACCGTGGCGAAGCAGACTGGGCCAATCAGGGAGGTCCGGGGCCGGGCCGAAGCGGCGACAAAAGAGGTTGTCGAGACGATGGAAGCAGCGGGCGGTCGGGTGCGGACGGCGGCACATAGTGCCACGAAGGGGACCAGTCTGGAGCTGGTACTAGCACCCCAGAGAACCGAAGTCGCCGGTAGACGCCGAGCTGCGAGGACTGCCACCTCGGCCACCCCCTCCAAAGGCTCCCGGCCACCCTGGCGTGAGGGGGGCCCACGGCTGCTGCTGTTGCTGCTCCAGCTGCGGCGGCTGTTGCGGCTGCTGCTGCGACTGCTACTACTGCTGCTGCGGCTGCTACTACTGCTGCTGCGGCTACTGCTGCGGCTGCTGCTGCTCCTAGACGCCTGCCCCAGCCCCCCCGTCAGAACCACTGTCGCCGCCACCACCACCACGCCCTCCCTTGGGGCTGCGACGACCCCGACGCTGTCGCTGCTGCTGCGGGAAGGCCGCCGCTGCTGTCTCAGCGGCAGGAGCAGCAGTAGCGACCGCAGCGGAAACGTCAGCGTACGTGCACTGGGAGGGAGTACAGCCTTGAAAGATAGGGACTGCCGCAACACCGCTCGAATGAGCGATAGTGCGCTGGTGAGTCTCTATCTCAGAAAGGGTAGCGACAAAAGCGGTCAGGGTGAGGTCACCAGGGTGCTGGCTAAGGAAGTGGTCACGAGCAGTGGCTAAGCGGTCAGGCAGGCGCATGGCAATAAGGTCCAGGGTAGCGCAGAACGACGGGGGGAAGGCAGTGAGCTGGGCAGTAGTGCTAGCAGCGCGATAGCTAGTCTCTAGTGCACGGAGGTGAGTGGCAAGATCAGCGATAATGGGGAAAGCAGAGAGATCAGGGAAGAGCATGGAGAGGATCAAGCGTCCAGCTGAGGCGGAGGCAGGCGTGGAATAGCGTTCAACTACAGCATCTAGGAAAGCCTTGGCGTTCGCGATAGTAGTGAAACGCGGTCGCTCAGACAGGGGAAGCGCATGACTAATGGCAAGCTGCGCTACAGCATCGTGAGAATCCCAGACAGCGCGAGCGAGCGCAGCAGCAGCCAAGGCCTCACTCTCAGCAGTCGTGGGGACAGCAGGGAGGGGATCAGGGGCGGAGGGGCGAGGAAGCAAGCCATCAACATGCATAGCCGGGGAGTGCCCATCCTGGCGCTGACCTGTCAGGTGCGGGCGGAGATCGACAAGCGAGGCGGCGAAGTCGATTGCGTGCCCCTCCGCGTCCAGACGGAGCATGGTGTCCGCCATCGCTCAACCACAGCGGCACTGGGACACAGCGGCACGGCGGCACAGGGACACAGGGACACAGGGGCACAGCGGCACAGGTACTTAGTGGCACGGCGGCAGGACTCTCCAGAACTGAACCGAAAGGAAGGCCAAGGAGGGCGCGCGAGGAGTCGAGGCGCACAAGGGGCCGGCATGTGGAGAGGGGCCGGCAGGGTCCGTGGGGCCTGAGGTGCGCAGGAGAGGGGCCGGCTAGGCGGTGGGGGCCGGCTAGGTGGTAGGGACCTGTTAGGTGGTAGGGGCCGGCTAGGTGTTAGGGGCCGGCTGGGTGCAAGGGGCCGACTAGGCGCGAGGGGCCGGCTAGGCGCGAGGGCCCAGCAAGGCGCGAGGGTCCAGCTAGAGCGCGAGGGTCCGGTCAGGCGCGAGGGGGCGGTGAGGCGTGAGGAGCCAGCTAGGGCGCGAGGGGCCAGCGAAGGCGCGAGGGGCCGGCTAGGCGCGAGGGGCGGGCCGGCTGGTCACAAAGGGGCCGGCTCAGGGCCTCAGATTGCAGGCTTCTTACCCTGATTCAGGGTAAAATCAGGGCTTTTTGGGGGGATGACCCTGATGAGACAGGGATTTTTTTAAGACAACGGCCTGAAATTTCAATGTTTTTTTAGGAGTGAACTCTGATCGATAAGCGTGACAAGTGTAGTGAGGCCTGTTTTTCCAGCGTCGTATCAGGGCACGATCCTGATTCTTGTAATAGCGTATTCCTAGCCCCAACCCCCCCACCCGTGAGTTCCGTGATTTTCCCCCCACCCTCCCCGTCAATCACGCCGACTTGACTGTGACCAACCAGAACCCCGCCCCCCTGGAGAGTATTCTGCCTTTCTTCATCCAGCACACAGTGCTCGGCAGGTTCTCTTAGGTTGTTCGAAAGTTGCCAGCCACTGCTGTCTCCAGCTCATACCGTAGGTGACTGTTTATTCAGCGTGAAAAAATTACAACACCCTGATTGATCAGCGTAAGATTTTATGCGAGGCCTGAAAAAACAGGGAGCTAAAGGGGGGGGGGACCCTGAGCGATCAGCGTGCCCCAAAACGAATCTGAGGCCCTGGGCCGGCTGGACGCATGATACCATGTTAGAATACTAGAATGAGTAGAAACAAGAGAGAACAAGCAAGGTATAGGGTTGGAATTGTACTCTCTAAAAACAAACACCTATCTAGCCTATAACTTCTACATACTAACATATGTATAAGTTGACACTTTTTTATCATTTCGAATAAATCTTGGTGAGAAATGCGTAAATTGAAGGAACCGCCTCTCTAAGCGGAGTCGATTCTTCAGTACAAGCGTTGAGGGGCTCTACAACATAAAGAGGGCCACCGCCTTTTTATTAAAAAGGAGAACACAAATAATAGTAATGGTATTAATAATTTACAAGACCAAGTTCTAGAAGCATGCCAGTTGGTGGCAGTCTAGTTACTCTGGTTCCAGCCACAGCTGCCACTGCACTACAACAGACCTACCGTTTGAGACACCTAGAGACTAGAACTGTCTCAGCACGCTGCTCATTCTGCGGAGAGTAACCCGGCTGCTAGAGCCAGAGATTCTCCGCCTTGCACCAAACCTACCGATGCCAACAGAGATGCCTGATGCTGCCAATGCCTCTCTCTCCTCCTCCTCCGCCTCATCCATCCACAGCTGATTCATGTAACACATGTTCCCAGCCCCATGAATCTTGTAGCTTTGCCTGCTGCTTCCATGCTCTTCCCCCCCCTCCTCATCATCATCGCCATCCTCCCCGAATAGCTGGTTTGAGAAAGTACTTCCTTTCTCCGCCTTCCCAAATCCCTTCACCTCCATGCTCCATCCCTTCCCACTGCTGGAAATACCCCGGCCAATACCTCTCTTCACACAGTCCTGATCTGCTGCCAGGGGAACTACCCCGGTCAATTCAGCGAGACTGCAGCAATCATTGTCAGAAGAGGAAGAGGAGGAGGAGGAGTCCCAGGCGAGGTCAATGAGGCACGCACTGTGGCTGCTGCAGCTGCTCTCACTGCGACTCATGCTGCTCCACCCACTGCTCGCCTCTGCTCCCACCTTCACACCCTGCTGTGCCTCTGCAACCAGGCACGGATCCATTACATTCTTTAATTCGGCAACCGGGAATGACTGAAGCACCTGCTCTGGTTCCGCAACCACCCAGGCAGGGACCTCCACAGAGCAGGAAGAAGTCTCAACCGAACTAGGAGCGGACTCAGCCGAGTCAGCTGGAGCCTCAATCGAGTTAGCTGGAGCCTCAACCGAGTCAGCTGGAGCCTCAACCGAGTCAGCTGGAGCCACAACCGAGTCAGCTGGAGCCTCAACCGAGTCAGCTGGAGTCTCAACCGAGTTAGCTGGAGCCTCAACCGAGTCAGCTGGAGCCTCAACCGAGTCAGCTGGAGCCTCAACCGAGTCAGCTGGAGCCTCAACCGAGTCAGCTGGAGCCTCAACCGAGTCAGCTGGAGTCTCAACCGAGTCAGCTGGAGCCTCAACCGAGTCAGCTGGAGCCTCAACCGTACATTCAACCGGTTCAACCACGAAGGGAGCAGCCTCAACTGCACCTTGCTTGCTTGACGTTGACCATTTGAAGTCGACCTGCAAAGGTTGACGACGAAGCATGTTAGTTTCTGTTGAAAAGAGTGACTAAATAAAAAATGAAGTTAAATCTTGACAAATTTTCACAATGAGGCGGAACGGAAACAGGTATGAGTTTTTTCTTACCAGGAGAGGAGCAGAGATCATGCTGCAGACGAGGCGAGTCAGGGAGTCATCTTGCGCCCAGCAGCTCGAGAACAGAGCATCGACGTCCACGCAGGCACGCTCGGCACCGACGCAGGCCATGTCGTAGACGGACGGAGAAGGGGGGAGCCGGACTGGCTTTAGCTAGAGCTCTGAGGATTGTTATGAAGCACTCGAAAAGCTTCACAGAGCTGGTAACGAAGGCCTCTTAGAGCAGAAGACGGTAGGAACTCGAAAGCTGAAGGTGAGGTTGTACAACAAGTAGTTTGAGCGCAGACTGGTGAATGGAAATAACAAACCCCTGGTCGTTTTATACTTCTGGCTGGTGGATTCAGGGGTCTGACGAGAGGCGAGTGAGCCTGAAGCAGGGAAGGGAATGCGAGGAGAGGCACGGAGGGGGTGGGAGGGAGGCACAGGGTGCGAGGCAAGCAGGGGAACCCGATGGCCGCTGCTGAGCGGATTCGCAACGCCGGTGGGGTGCGGGCTGGCGGATTCGCTAGGGCTGTGGTTTGGGCGTGCGAGGGTTTGCGATGATCGGAGCCCATGGCGACACCCGTTGGCTGGCCTAAATTGTCGCGAGGGTGTCCGTTTGAGCAGGGACGACTTAGAATGCGACACTTGAGCTATATGTGCCAGCGAGGAGGGGTCCACTGGAAGCGCGCGATGCTCGAGGGTACGCCGCAATCGGGACTCCACGAGCGGTTCGAGTGAGTTTGGAAGGCGGGAAACGGGTTAGGTGCGGAAAGGAGGCGAGAGTTCCGGGACAAGGTATGGTACACCGAACCTCTCGCCGAGGCTGGGCACTAACGTCGAGGGTTTCGGGATGCTCAGGACATAGAGGGTGGAATTTCGAAATGAGGTCTGGCAGGTCTGGTTGCGTTGTGTGGGTTCACTTACAGAGCTTGGGAAAGTGAGAAAATCGATGGTTGCGTGGGACTCGTTAAAGTAGTCATCGCTTACTATCGATGAAGTGTCTTAGGCGCTATCGGGTGGTTCAATGATGATGGTTCGTTCGTTATGGGCATCCTCTCTACGTGAAACGATTAATATCACTAGTCCTAGCGATAAATAGTTCAGAATTCTTATCAACGATGTTCAAACCCGTACAACCAGTTGCAACTTCCAGCTGCAAGTCATCTGAACTCCTACTCAGACGCATACTGAACACCCTCTCACTACTCATCACTCTACAAATCATCATCAGCATGGTTCTCCAGCCATTCCTCCCGCATCTGCCTCTTCCTCTCCATCCTCTCCACATGTCGTGCCCTCAGGTGCTCCTTGATCCGCGCCCGGTGGTGCTCCGTCATGCCCCCATCGCCGCCCATCCTGTCCAGGTGCAGCTTCTCGCGCTCCTTCATCATCTCCTGCCGCATCCTCTCCCTCTTCCACACATCCCGGTGCACCAGTGACTCTAATGAGGGGTCACCGGGGCGCCGCACCACATCGTCACCTACAAGCATTTCATACGCCTCGTCCTGCTCCAGCACAAACTCCTTCACCTGCATGGTGGAGACCAAGGATTGGAAGGGCATACGAGAGAGGGAGGGTATTATAGCTCCAGGCGCCTCAACATGCCCCATCTCTGCACCTACCAGCAGCTCATACCCTGCCGCCTCCTGGTTCAGTGCCAACTGCTTCACCTGCGAGTCCGTGGGTTTGGAAGGGCATGCGAAGCAGGTGACAGTGGGAGAAATGGCATACGAGGGGGACAGAAGAGAGATGGAGCATTCATAGATGGCCCTAGTTTGCTGCAGCGTGAGAAGCAGCCCTGTCCAACTCGATTACTGAAAGACGGTCTTAAGGCCGAAAGTGATGGGTGCCTTTAAGAAGACTGGAGTGGCCGATGAAGAACGGAAAGAGTCCCGGTGTCAAGCAAACGAGGGGGGGAAGTTTGGGAGGCTGCAGAGCTAAGGCGCACCCAGCAAGAAGACTTACCTTGTTAGCAGCTGCCGTAGTGAGCAGTGCGATGTGGAGCGTGTCAGAGTCCAGAGGATACACGTTCGCGCCAATCTTTCCCTCCGTCATGCCCTGCTGCCACCTCGTCGCCAGCTGCTGCACGTCCTCCTGCATTTTGAAAGGGCACATGGATGACAGGGGGGGGGTCGCAAGAAGGGCGGAACGAGAAGGAACAGAAGGGGATAGACGACAGACGTAAGCGCGTAACCACCCATCCCTCATGCCCTGCTGCCACCTCGTCGCCCAGCTGCTGCACGTCCTCCTGCGATTCACATGCAACAAGAGCCAGGGGAAGTGGAGGTGAGAGATGGTGGGAAGGAGAAGGGATCAGGTCAACCACCCTGCAACAGGGCGTAGCAGGTGGTGGTGGCAAGAGGGGCGAGAGCAGGGAGGGTGGGGTCGAAAGTTGAGGGGAGGGGGGATGGATGGGTGAAGAAGGGGAATGGAATGAGACGGAAAAAGAGGAGGGGGGGCCCGGGGGGGGGGGGGGAAGGGGGAGGAGGGGGAGGAGGAAACGACTTGAAATGGAGGGGACTGGAGTAAGCAGGAAGTAGAGAGCATGAAGTTGTAACGCAGGGACGTAACACAACAGTTACCATCCCCTTTGCCGCTGACCAAGTCCAACAGGAAGCCCGAGGAGCAAGGCAGGACGGGGCTCACAGACGATGCCTTGAGTCTGTGAGTCTGTGAGTCTGTGAGTCTGTGAACCACCTCCGCCTGGCGCTCACAGGATCTGACGCAGAGCCAGCGTACGAGAGCCAGCGTACGTGAGCCAGCGTACGAGAGCCGGCGTACGAGAGCCAGTGTACGAGAACCGGCGTACGAGAGCCAGTGTACGAGAGCCGGCGTGTACGAGGCGTCGTTTCGCGCTTGTCAAATAAGAACCGGCAATCTCTGACGGACGCATCGAGCTTCCCCATGCGCTCGTGGACAGTGCGCAGTCTTTTGACTCCACTCAGAATACCTCCTCCATGCGCGCGCGGATAATGCAGCCTTTTCGCTCCATGATGCACGTTGGCCGCGTGTGTCGCTGACGGCCGCTTGGAGCCCTAACCTACTGCATCGCGAATTGCTCTCTCTCGCTTCGGTGGCTGGTGACCAACATCGTACCAGAGTGACCTTTGAGTCGACTCGTAAGTCTCTTGCATCCTGCGCTGTTCTCTCTCGCACGGGTGTCTTTGACCCGCACTCATACACATGCCCGGGTTTATTGTCTCTCACGTCGTACCCCTGGCAGGGAGCGGGACGACATCGTACCAGCGTGCGATGACCCGTGTCGTGTCGAAGCTTCACGAAAACGAACGATGGCCGTCGATCTCGAATTGACGCCTTGAGTTCCTCCATGCGTGCCTGGCGGTGCAGGTCGATCGCGTGGGCCGCTGCCGCCGCGGCGAGCACGACGACGAGAACGGCGAGAACCGCATTGCATGGCGCCATGGCGTCGGAGTGGTGAGACAGCTAAACTCTAAGAGTGGAGATTCTGGAAAACCTACCACATCAGGAGAAGCACGAATACGCGAAATTCTAACTAGAAACTTGAAAATGAGAATCTGGAAAATTGAACTGCTACTCCTAGAACATCTCTGCTGCTCTGCTCTGCTGGTCGGTCATTTCATTCCAGCCTGGTTGTAGGTACGGCGTGGATCTGCTACGACCCCACTGAAAGTCCAGGACTGCTCATCTCGTTGGTCCTTCATGACTCGGCGAAGTTAAAAGAATGTGCTCCGTTTGTAACATGTTTCATTCTAGGTTAAGAGTGAACGAACTGTCTACAAGCTAACGTCACAATCAGAACAATCAATGGCATTACCATCCAAGCTTCACATCTGTTGACATTGAATGCACTCGTTGTTTGATGCATTTTTAATGGAAGCGGTACATTAAGATACAGAATGGTCCGTAATATACAATTGATCCTTAGTAGTGCCTATCCCACAAGTCTTTGTGAAAGCGCCCCTTCCAAATTCATGCCCACTCGTGTGTTGCTTGCAACGCTTCAAGATCGGTCGAATCAGATCTGCTCATCTTCTGTCGCGAGGAAATTGGCTGCCTCCAGCAGTCTCATTTCACCGCCTGCATGCGGGTCGAATTGAAGCTTGTAGAATCTGGTGGAACACACAATAGGGAGTACAGAGTGGAACAGATGGGAGTCAAAAACACCTACAAAAGCAAGCATTGAATTGAAAGGGAGAGGCAGCAGATATAAAATAGGACAAAACAGTCTCAATGCAATTGTGTGTTCCAGCATAGTAGAATAAACATCACATGGATAGACACATCGCATTGAATAACTAGATACGTAAACGCCACTGCTGCCGACCATGGCGAGGCGAATGTGTGTGCATCGGCCCCCAGAGGCAGCAGCAGAGGCATTGAATGAGCGGATGAAGAAATAAAAGCACAAACCACAGAAAGCTTGAACGGATACGTACGCGCCACCGCTGCCGACCACGATGACGGTGTTCGCCTCGGCCCCAAATGCCGCGAGCATGCGAGTGTGCACGCCAATGCGGTAGAAAGCAAGGGAGCGCTCGTCACTGAAGTACTTGGGGAGCACGCCTGAAAGAGAAAAAAAAAAGGAGGGGGGGGGGGGGAGGAAGGAGGGTGGGGCCAGTGCTTTGAGCATGCCAATGTGGTAAAGGGTGAGGGCGCGCTCGTCAGTGCAGCACTTGGGGAGCACGCCTGGAGGGGAAATGGGGGTGGGGGGTTGGAAGGTACAACTGGTTGGAAGGCGCATGGACGTGCCTCAAAGGCAGCGAGCATGCGAGTGTGCACGCCAATGCAGTAGAAAGGTAACGAGTGCTGGTCACTGAAGTACTTGGGGAGGACGCCTGAAAGGGAAAAGAGGCAGGGGGAAGGGAGGGTGGGGGGGGGAAGACTGCATCACACAATAACAGAGGCAGCGAGCATGCGAGTGAGCACGCCGATGCGGTAGAGCGAGAATTGTGAGTGAGGAGGGTGGCAGTGTGCGCTAAAGAGTGTGTAATGAGTCGATTTTTTCGTCGAATCAGGACTCATTACACACGGAGGGTGGCAGTGTGCGCTAAAGAGTCGTGATGCAATCGGAGAATCACCTGTTAGCCGTGCCGCGCCTTTGAGACCCACCTCTAGATCCTGCCCCTATCCTCGATCACCTGCAGGGCTCACCTTTCAAGAAGTTGTAGGCGATTTTCGAGAACTCAATTCAATCACTTGTCGGGCCTCAATCACTTGTCGGGCCTCAATCACTTGTCGGGCTCACCTTTCATCAACCCGAACGAAGAGAGTGCCGACACTGCTCCGCTGCTCCCTCCTCCCTTCCCCCCTCCTCCTCCCCCCCCATCCTCCTGCCCCTGCCCCTGTGGCTGCGAGTGCCCCACTGAGAACACGTGCACTGTGCCTCTGTCGCTGGCTGCCACCAGGAAGGGCGCCTTGGGGGAGAACACCAGGCTGTAGATGTCGGCTCGCTCCACTCCCCGGCGCAGCTGAAAACATGCACGGTGGGGGCGG
>BQMB01000976.1:242500-313834 GCA_027943415.1 Closterium sp. NIES-67
GCCGTTTCTGGTTGCTTACCACGCGAATGCGAGCCACACCTTCAATCCCTCTCGTCCCTTCCCCTTCCCTTCCCTCACCCCTCCCCTCTCCTCAACCCTCTTCTCATCGCCTCACCCCTCTTCCCCTTCCTCACTCCTCTTCCCCTTCCCCCATCCCTCTTCTCCTGGCCGCACCTTGTTGGGCGGGTAGCAGGGGTTGGGCCCGCCACCAACAATAGCGAGGAAGTTGCAGCGAAACAGCATTTCCACCATGCCCACGCTGCGTCCGTCGAACTCGCGCCGGATCGTCTCCCACAGCGGGTCGCAGCAGAACACGCGGAACCCGCTGCGCGTGCCACACGCGAAGCACGAGAAGTCCTGGTTGAACCGCACCGACAGCGCCTCGCCTTCCGCCTCTGCCGCCTCCCGCTCCCGCGCGCCCCGCCCCTGCGCGGCGGCTAACGCGTCGTGCGGGAGCGGAAGAGGCGCCTGCGCGGAGGGTTGCGGCGGGCCGCCGTGCGCGGCTGCCTGAGGCTGCAGCGGGTGCAGCGGGTGAAGCGGGTGTTGGATGTCGGGGGCAGCAGCGGCGGGGGGGAAAGCAGCACCCGCGGAGTCCCTGTCCGCAGAGGGCTCCGCCTCTCTCTCCGCCATATGCGGCTGCGCCAAAGGATCCGCAAAAGGATCCACGGAGTACCCGTCCGCTCCGCCAACTGCGCCGGCGTCCTGCGCGGCGGAAGGGGAATCTACCGGCGGGGGGGCGGTATGCATGGCGGCGGCAATCCCAAGGTTTGAGTCCAGGTCGGAGAGTCTGGAGGGTGAACGAGAAACTGTTTTTGAGATTTCTCAATACGAGGCACCTGGGCGAGACGGAAGGAGGCAGAGGGCAGACGGCAGATGACGGATTGCTCAGCGGGGTAGAGTCAGGGTGTAGCAGCAGACAGCTGCGACTGGTGAGCTAAGTCGAGAGGAACAGCAGTAACGAAGAATAAAGCCGTGCAAAGCCGTGTGACACAAGTGAAAGGAGTGCGATACGCGACAAGCACGACGAGGATGTGACACGTGAACTCTCTGCTGTGGAGTGGATTGAGTGGGGGACATGTGACCTCGCTGCTGTGTTGACCCCTGGCTGGCTGAATCTGATCGGAACACCCATTGCGATTGGTGGGATTCAAGGGGATGCGATTAAAACACATTTCTAGAGCAAATGCTCTATTTGATAAAGGCCACTCAAATGCGATACCCCAAACTGAAAACAGAGTGAGCCACTGGCCAATACCCTGACAATAGCACCCTAAATCCTAAGACTAAACCTAGTGATAAAGAGGTAACCTATTGGTGGGGACGGGAGCTGATGCTTGGCTTCTTCATGGCCAAGGGATTGCTAGAGCTGGGTGCTGCTGCAAACCCGTTCTTTGGGATCTTGTTGTTCACCAGGCCCTGCAGTGTCTTCGCCTCCAGCTCTGCAATCGATTTCTGTAGCTGCTCTTTCTTCAATTGCTGCCCGTGTGTGTGTGGATCAAGGGCCAAGACAGAATCTGGAACCTCTCTGACATGTGAAGCAGGCCCCAGATGTACACCGTCACCCCTGCTGGATGCAGCCACCTTTGGTCCAAGGTTGCTGCTATGTAGTCTCCCCTGAGAATCACCATCTGAATCCCTCCTTCCAGTCTGCAGTCCAAGTTCCCCTGATTTGCCCAACATCCGTGAATGCGCATCAGGATCTAGCTCCTTGCTCCCCTCTCTCTGTAGTGCAGACAACTTCGATGGCAGTGCTGCATCAGACTTAGAAGCATACTCCCTGCCTGCACTCGAGAAACTCGCGGCCGCCTTCTCAGAGGCCGCCTTACGAAGGTCCAACCCGCCAAGCTCCTCGCGCTCATGTGATTGTGGTGACAAATGATGGCCCCTGCTCGGGCTCCACGAGGAAGACGTGTCGGATTCAAGGCTTGCAACTGAAGACGAAAATCTTCCACCACGTTCCCCTCCCTTGGACAGTTCGCCTGGGCTTTGCTCCTGCAGATGCTTTGGCGGAGCTCTTCCCAAATCACCCTCCAAATCCCTCTTGACCATGTCTCCAGAAACATGCTGGTCTCCCTTCGCATCCATGCCCCGTTGCCTCTCCTGCAACAGATTCTCTCCCACATTGGCCCCCTCTCGTCTTCTGACTCCAGCTGTTCCCTCCTGATAGTCAGCCCTCTCCCTGTCAGCTCCTCCCTTACGACCTCCACCAGAGTCGCCCTTGGAACCGGAAACCCTGTCAAGCTTCGAATCAAGGTCCCTGGGTTCCCTTCTAGCCTGCCAGTAAGCCTCCTGGTCCCTTTGTGCTGCCGCCATCCTCTGGTAAGCTCGACCCCCATGGCCTGAACCATCCTCCTCCCCATCACCCCTCCTATCTCGCTCTACACCCTCATGCCTGCCACCATCGTACTGCTCCCTTCGGTTTTGCTTAGCCCAAGGTTCCTCACCAGGCTCCACGTCTCTCGACTGGTACCTCCATGCCTCAGCTCTGCGAAAAGCTTCTTCTCTGGACCAGTCACGCGGATCCCACTTCTTCCCCCCTGGCCCAAAGTCGAATCGATGAGGCGCGACGCCATAGTATTCCCCATCTCCACCATTTGCGTACATGTGTGGAGGCTGCATCCCTGCCCTCTGCTGAGACAACCACCAGGGAGGAGCATTGGGGTCCTGCACCAACTCGCCCCATTTCGCCGGAGGGGAACGAGAAGAATCCCTTGAAGGGTACACGTGCTGGCGGGGTGTTGGCTCGGTACGTCCTTGCTCGCGACTGTGGTCCAGATCCCTCACCCAGCCTCTTCCGCGGCCGTCGTGACCTGCATCTCTGCCTGGGCCGTCTCGACCAACGCCCCAGCGTGGATCCCTCTCCATTGCCTCACGATGTCCGCTGGAGCTATGATGAGGCGCTACCCTCTCCCAGTCAGGGCGCGACGGATGGTGCCTGTCCCGCGGGTCTCCGTGTACATCCCACTCTCCTTTCGCATGCATGTTCCCGCTGCCACCCCCGTCATTCGAGTAATATTCCGGCTCGGCTCGTTCATCGCCACCCCTGCGGAAGCCTACCCTTGAATCGCCGTGATGCAGCAGCGGTTGAGAACGCGAAGAATATGGTACGCCGGGTTCCAGGAGTCCGTTGAAACGACCGCCAGGTCCAGGGAACCGCTCGTGCTCTCGATGAGGATTTCGGCCAAGGTCGTTCGAGCTCGAACCAGGCATAGGGCCAGAGAAACTGTCCATCTTGCCTCTTCTATGCCTGTTCCTCACTGCAAGTAACCGCTGCCAATACCGCATCTCCAGCTCTTGCATCTCATGCTCCCTCTCCAGCCGAAGCTCCTCCTCCTCCCTTATCAGGTCGTCGTCCCCGTCACCTCTTTCTAGCTCACCAGAAGAACTCCACGGGCTCGCAAATGCTCTTGGAAGTTCCGCCACGGACTGGCTGTGCAGCATAGGATCCCATCCTCCGGACGCCTCGCTGTGCCTCTTGAGCTCAATCACAGCGCTGAAATCAGTCAGGCTCTTCCTCCCGCTCGATGCTGAATCCCTCCTGAGATCACTCGAACCATCCGACGGTAGCGAAAGGGCAATATCATCAGCTGCGAACCTCTTCACTGGTGCGTCTCCAGGCACGCTGGCTGCCGTTGCCTCCTCCCCCTGAACGTGGCCTTGGCCGTCTTCAGAATCGCTCAACGTTCCCGATCCTCGCTGCTGCGCTCCTTCGTCCGACTCATCGCTGGAGAACCCGGCCCCGCCATCAGCGACTGTGCCTGGTAGGCCTTCCCAGAAGCGACCATGAGTCACACCAACGTGGTCCAAGCCTCCGTTTGCAGGCGAGCCAGAGAAAAGCTTCGTTGACGCAGAAGGCGAGGTAGCACTTGGCCAACCCCGTTGGCAGGAATGAGATCGAGAACGCGAACGCGAAGGAGAGGCTGAACGCGATCTGTCCGAAGATCGCCCGGGCAACGAATTGGATGACGAAATTGTACTCAGGTGAACCTCTCCAACTTCTTCACCTTCCTCTTCATGCTCTTCTTGATCGTCCGCATCACTGACCTCACTCCTGGTTCCATCCGAGCCCTCGGTTTCGTCAAACGATGGCCCCGGTTTCCAATCCGGCACGAGCTTCATGATTTCCGCGTCTATCATCTCAGCAATGCTGGTAACATCTTGGTCGGACAGGGCGAGCTCTTCAACCATCTCACTCGCGACGCTAAAAGCAGTGTCTTCTTCCATGTTGAACGGAAAATGGATGTTGCGCACCAAACCTGAGTATCAAGAGAAAAAGGGTGAGGGGAAAAGCGAATTAATCACAAGTATCAAGCAGAAAAGGAGAGGAAGAAAACGAAATAATCCAAATCACCAAAATACTAACTTGTTAGCAAAACCTTACCTTCTGAATCGACGATCCTCAAACGTAAGAACACAGTGTGATCATCGTCTTCAACGAGCTTTCCCTTCACTTTAAAATCTCTACTGCAACGAAGTCGATCTGCTTCATGCAAACCCTCGAGATCACTGTCGCTGGATCTGCTTGCACTGCTCTTGAGCTGTTGATCATTCTCAGCATTTCCAGACGCTGTAGATTGCACCTCTGTCTGCAACGCAGGCTTCTCCGGACTCGACTTCGACCTGAAAGAATCCTGACCTCGGCTTCCCACACTTGATAAGTCGCTTCCTTTGGACATGGAGCGAGAGAGATGCGACATGTCAAGGTTTCCGAGGCCCCCACGATCACCATCATTGAGAAAAGGGTCCATCAACAATTCCCTTGCTGGAAGGCGGCGTGAAGCAGTGGCCAGGCACTTCTCCACGAACGCTCGCACTTCTGGGTCCTTAACCTTGTCCAGCGCTGCAGGCTTCTTGCCCTGTAATTAAAAAAGAGACCTTAGGCGGATATTCGCGACGGAAGATAAAGCATGGCAGGTCACTATGGCTTACCGAAACAACTTTCTTGTAGATCTGTGCAGCGTTCTTGCACTCGCTGTAAGGATACTCCAGAGTAACCATTTCCAGTACGCACATGCCGAAGGCATAGATGTCGACGAGCTCGTTGTATTCCTCTTCGTACAGCTCTGGAGCCATGAACTCGGGAGTACCTGAATCCAGAGAACCCAATATAAGCAACTGCTGCAACCACGGCTCCAAAAAACGTGAGAAATGAGTACGGCGACGCTTACCGATGACGCTGTGCGCGGCGTTTTTGTGTTTCAGAATAGCTGCAAGCCCCAAATCGCCAATTTTCACCTCTCCTTGGTTCCCGTTGACAAAGATGTTGTCACACTTCAGGTCTCTGTGAATGATAGGAGGGTCATGGCTGTGAAGGTACAGGAGGCCTCGAAGTATCTGACGAGACCAGTTCTTCACCGCTTTCATGTCACAGTGCTTGTGCTTCTTCCGGTACCTGAAAGCAATAATATTATCACGGTTAATATCAACAGATTTATTGAAACCAGGCAGCAAACGAATCAGCTATCTTACTGTCTCAGCGTGCCCGACGTGAAAATCTCGGTGATGAAGTTGACGTTCTTGGACTTAATGTCCACCCAAGAGTTGTAGAACTTTATGATGTTCTTATGCTTGAGGGTCTTCAGAAGCCGCACTTCTGAGAACAGTCGCTCCAGGTCCTCTTGGCACTGAAACACCTCTTGCACTTTCACTTGATTCCACGCCACCTCAATCCCATCCACTTCATCAAACGCCTTATAGCTGCGCAGGTCGAGGGCAAAAGAGCATCAGACATACAGAACACAGAATAAGGATATTAACGGCAATGAAGAAAGAGCTCGCAAGCCAAAAAAAAAAGGGGAGCTTTAGCACTTACACGGTCTTAACGGCACCCTTTCCAAGGACAGTCTCATACTGCAGGAAAACAAAGTAAAAGACGCAACGTCAGACCCCAAAACAAAAACACATAACGAGAATCGCATGAGGGCACAGGAATACAAGCACTTACACGACCGTATCTTCCAGTAGGATCCCTTTCAACAATCTTTTCGTCATCGTCGTCATCGTCGTCGTCGTTCACGTCGGCTGGTATGCCATCGGGTGGTAAGTCCTCGGATGCGGCTCCAACTTCTTCCTCCATGAGCGATTAATGGTTAACGACACACCGAGCAACGGAAGAACCACCGAATTCCCTTTTAACCAGCTCCAGAGACCAAAGCTCAGAAGGCTGTCCGGCCTAGCAACTTGGATGTTTAGCGAAGAAGATGGCATGCTAGGAATCCGCCATAGCCAGAGGGCATGAGAGCCTCAACTGATGAAACCCTGGATTCAGAGTCAGAGGCTCACCCAGCCTTCACCCAACCAGCCAGACACCCAGCCAGGCAGACACCCAAACCAGCCTTCGCCCAAGCCTCAGTCAAGAAGCCAAACCCGATTCACGAGGGTTTCGTGGGCTGCTGCTGAGTCCGACGCCTGCCCACGGCGGAGAATTTCTGCCCAAGAAAGAGCGGAGGCCCAAGGCACCGTTGATCAGCTCAATCTTGTGCCAGGTATTCGGATAACGGCCAGGGGCAGCCCAAATGGATATTCGCTGGGTGCTCCACCAAACATCAAACTTCCCGGAAGGTTTGCGGCAGGCTGCGAACAGGCGGGAGGTGCAAGCATGGCACAACGCCGTCCCTGATTCGTTGGGGATTTGTCGGAAGGGTAGTTTGGGAAGCAGCGGTTACCAGCCTCCCTTCGCTTGAGCCGTCCTCAAGGCACGTTGGGTTGGCGAAGGGGCCGTTTCAGCCCATAACGAAAATTCTAGTAAACTCAACAAAGATTTGCTTGGATTTCCTCTTTCTAGTTCGAGTACATGTTATAAGTCTCAAACAGCTAGAATCGGAAGTTGGTATTATCTAGGAGACAAAATACAATGGCAACATAAAAACAACCCCTGCACTAGAATATAGCTTGGCACGCAACATACGGTCGAGGCTCAGCATAGTCGAGACGTGTGGCTGAAAATTGGCGCGGAGCACGCACGGCGAACATGAACCTAAATACTGCAAAGGGCCACACTTGGGTAATGCTGTTTGGACTGCCAATATATATCTTGCATATATTATAGGCTAGATAGGTGCAGTCCTATAGAGAGCACAACACCTTAGACAAAACTGTTGAACGAAGGACGCTAGGAAGCCATGGAATGGCACGAGGGTTTAGCTAGGAGAAAGTTACGAGAGAAAAGAGAGATCGAGAATAGAAAAGAGAGGGATACAAGGAGAGAGGTTGTACCCTTTACAGTAGGTTTTAGTAACACCTACCAAGCCTACCAATTATATATCAAAGATATAATTTAACACACCCCCTAGGCTTGGTAGCCCAAAGCACACCACACACCGGACACTAAGCCACACACACCCCCTAAATCTAGCACCCCGATACTCAGTAGTAGCAACGGCTATACCTCCTCCCCAGTCAACCCCTCGGTGTGTGAGGCGGCGACGTCGACAGCGGCGGCGGCGGGGCTCGCAGCACTCGGCGGCGTGGCCGGGCTCCGCGACGGTGGGAAGGCCAGTGGGAGGCAGCCATCGGCTGCGGCGAGGAAGAGGGGACGGAGGGAAGAGGGGGCGGGGCTTCTGCAACACGCCCGTGGCTGGCGTGCGGGCGTCAGGACGTGCGATGTCTAAGACGTTGCGCGGCCCGCTGCTGCTCGTCGACGCCGCCACCGCAGCATAGCGCCGCCTCCACAGCGCGGCGTCGATGCCGCGGCGGTACATCAACGCTGCGACGGCAGCACGACGCCGTCGCCGCGGTGTGGCGTCGACGCCACGCGTTGGGGCAGCGATGGCAGCACTACGACGCCGTCACTGCAGCGCGGCATGGCCGCGACGGTGGTACGAAAGTAGGGACGAGTGAAATACGAGTACGCGGCGGAAGCGTGGGGAGTAGGCCCGGGAAGGGCAACCTGCTCTAATACCATATTGAACGAAGGACACTAGGAAGCCATGGAATAGCACGAGGGTTTAGCTAGGAGAAAATTACGAGAGAAAAGAGAGATCGAGAATAGAAGAGAGAGGGATACAAGGAGGGAGGTTGTACCCTGTATAGTAGGTTTCAGTAACACCTACCAAGCCTACCAATTATATATCAAAGATATAATTTAACAAAAACTATCATGTAATACATATTCTAGTCAATCTTTCTCCTCTGAGATGGTATCAGAGCTAGCGATGTCAACCCTTCGTCTCATTGGTCTTCCCTCCCCTGACCGTCCACCTGCGCCTCCCCTGCCTATCTACGGTCCTGTGTTTCCTCCGCCAGACTCGTCTCCGACCCATTTTCCCCCGCGTTCTTCTCCTGTGTCTCCTTCTGTGTCTCCTGACCCCAAGCCTCCGTCTCACTACTGGTCTCGTCGTCCCTCTCGTGCTCGTCTTGTCTCTCCTATCCAGCGCTTTCACCCTATATTGATACGTTCCCACGCATCTCGTCTTCCCCTCCTCCCGTGGCCTCCTCCGTCGTCGATGGCTATCGCTCCGCCTCCCATGTCTGACTTCCTCCGTACCGCTAGTCCCCTTGTTTCTCGAGTCCTCACCTCTCTTGTTACCGACCCGTCTGTTCCTGTCTCTAGTCTTGACGCTCTTGTCGATGTCGTCACTAACTTTACCGCTACCCGCCACCTTGACTACGCCACCGCTCTAGTCTGTGACCCTGCCCGTCCTCCGTCCGTCGAGGGTGCTCCTACCCTTGGCAATTCATCCGTGCCCAAACGACACTGAATCCTCGATATATCCGCTAGCTCGACTTCATTTAGTCAAACTTACATTACAGTGTCACCTACAAGCGAGGGGTCAACAATATCGCCGACTCACTAACCCACCCATCTGTCTACACAGCCATTATCCTATTTACCCAGAACAACCCAATGATAACTGGCCTATTCACCCACAGATAGAATGCTGATCCATTCTATATCACCAATAGCACCAATAGCTAACCGCCAAATAAGGACCCTATTACAAAAAATCCAGTACCAATCGGATTTTGGTCCTCGCCTACCGCATACTACGGGTCACTACGGCATTGAGGAAATGGCAAAACTCATGAGTTGTCATTATTATGGGTCGGACTTATCGACGGATGTGCAACGGTATGTTACCTCTTGCGCCACATGTCAGCTGATAAAGTCGACCTGATTTCAATCAGCATGGTTATTGCAGCCACTCAAGCCACCGAGCAAGCCCCGGCAACAAGTGACGATGGACTTCGTCACAGCCCTGCCAGTCAGTCCAAGTGGTAATGATGCGATCCTCAATTACGAAGATTGCTTGACGAAAACGGCTCACGTTACGGCCTGCAAAATGACAATCAACGCCGAGCAGACAACGAAATTATTCCTCCCTAACATCGTGCGGCTGCATGACATGCCATCGGCAACCATTAGCAATCGAGACCCACGGTTTACGTTCAACTTCTAGACAAAAGTCTGAGAATAATATGGCACACGTCTCCATCTTAGCACAGCCTACCACCCGCAATCGGACAGACAGACTGAATGCACAAATCAGACTATAGAGTAGCTGATTCGCACGACTAAAACAAACCTGACATCGTGGGAAGATTCCCTCCCCTTGATCGAGTCTGCCTATTATAATGCTCAATCTGCAACGACTACTCAGTCGCTGTTCTTCCTCAAATACTAGATCTGGAATCTCCCCTCTCACCACCCGTCAAGAACCCGACTCCTGGGTCTTAGGAATTTGTCGAAGACCTGCGACATACTCAGCAAAAAGCCACTAATGCCATCACCAAAGCCAACCAGATGGCTAAGTGGAACGCTGATCAGCACGGCCGAGATTTAAGCCTCGCCCCTTGGCAACTGGTATTGCTCGATACCAAGAATTTGGGAATAACCCTTCCAGTTAGACTACGAACACGATTTGGTGGACCATTTCGCATTATCGGCATGGTGACATCCGTCATCGCCCAACTACAGCTACCCACTGACTGGCGAATCCACGATTCGTTCCACATCAGCCTTCTGCAGCCGTTCGTCCCAAGTAGGACCAACCTCGGTCGTCAACATCTCAATCCAACAAACGGTCAACCGGTACCCAAGCCAACGACAGAACCGGCCAAGATTCTCGCTCACATACGTGGTCACCGAGACCCAACAACCGTTAATTTCCTTGTCCGTTGGGCTAATTTGCCTGCAACTACGCTCGGAGATAACAAGGTTGTCTGGGACTACTTACAACGACATCGTGTCTCGGATGTAGGTAGCCTCATTTCGGAAGGGGGTGGTGGTGTAAGGAAAATCCCCTTTCTTTGCTGGGCTCGACTACAGTATAGAGTGTATACCCTCGACTCTTGGAAGGTTAGGCTCGGCCAACTTTTTCGGTCCCGAACCACTTTGCGAACCCAAACCTCCGACATGTGCCATGTTTTCTCCCCGCAGCTCGCCCGCACTGCCATTTCTTTTCTATCTCGCCTCACCTACCCCCTCTAGCACCACCTTTCTGTCTCGCTGAGCCACACTACGGAGCACATGCTCTGCTCTCGTCGCTCTTGTTCTGTAATGCACCTTTCTAAACACATAGCTAGGCGACTCTAGTCTGTTAGGACTGTATCTAGTTGCTCTTGTCCCGCGATTGCAAGTGACTCGTAGGTTTGCTTGGTCTCATATTTCCATATCAAACAGTGCTCAAGCACCTCGAGCTCTCATTGGGCTTGCTAGCGCAGCTCTGAGGGAAGAGGCGTTGGCTCGTTTGGGGTGCTTGCAAAAACCCGGCAGGTTCTGCGTGATGTCAAATTGCATAGAGGGGGTTTGTGGATTCGATTACCAACCCGAACCTGATCAAACTGCCCCTAGTTTGATAATTGCCCACTGCCCAGGGGTTGACTTTTCTACTTTGGGACCTAGGCTTTAATCCGGGCTTGGCATTGCGCCATGCGGGCTGTTTGCGAGGCCACATTGTTATCGCCAAGTCCGACTTCGTGAAACTGCGAAGCGCCACACGTGTCCACCCCTAAACGTACACCTACCATCACCCGAATCAAAACTAATACATGCGTCGAGCGCATTAGGGCGTGTCACTAAAGTACGTGCTCTGTACAACACCGAGTCCAGTTACCACATTTAGGTGTGTAACCATAAAATACGCAGTTATGATATAGGAAGTGTTAATGGATTATAACGTGAGAATACAATGTCGCTATTGCAATGAAGGCACGAGGTTATATAAGGGGTTGGCGTGCTAGGGCGATAACCTCGGAACGTGGGTAGGTTCGGCAATGTGGCGACAGTGCCGGACGCGACTCGGGAAAGGCTTGGGCCGACAAATGAGGCCGAACGTGACGAGTCGAGGAGTTCGGGTGTATGCGCTAGCGTACGACCCATAAGGAATGGAAATTGATTACACACGCGCGAATAGGACACGTCCAGCTCACACCCGAAATTGGCGGACACAAGAGTACGTTTCCAGGTACCTCCGCACGTAAAAAAAAGACCGCACAAAAAACAAATTCGCCAACCAATACCAACACCACCTGTAGCGAAATATTTGTGCGAAACTTTGCAGCCTCGCACGTTGCTAGCGAACAACCTACCCCCCGCTTCGCCGATTGGCCCTCTTTTTGTTGCACGTGCCTGTTGTGTTGGTTTCGCATGGCGGGACCCTGTTACCCGCCTCTATGTCTGTGCTGGTCTTGGTGCTATCCTTCCGAACCGCACCCTTCATTTCGGACCTGTTCCCAAAGCGAGATCGGTTTCGAAATCGATTCACATTGCGTACCGTCAAACGGCTCCGTGTGTCAAAAACGTGCAAACGATTTTTGGGGACACGCCCTTAGGGTGCATGTGTATTGAGTGGGGTGCATGTACCCTCAGATGCATCGAAGGTCTCGAGTTACCGCAAATTCGCACACTGGTTCTCGCGAAACAAAAACGATGTTACAATAGGGTTACTTTGCACGAATTGAACAGCGCCTGAACTATTTTGACCCGTCCTTAGGGGGTTGATCAGCGGCGTTCGAACGGGGTCTGTTCGAAGGGGTCACCACCCTGCACCATCTTGCGTTTTACTGAAATACGCAGTACCGTATTTAACCTTTTCAAAAAGTCCGTACGAGCCGCCTTTTCGCAGCCTATGATCCACGCCCTTATCTTCCCTGCCCCTCACCAGATGAAGTGGAGTGTCCAACACGTCACCAGCAGGCTCTTCTTCCTTCGTCACAGGACATGGCTCACACGAGTTTACCAAGTGAGTTTTCCTGGATGGCAGCGACGACGCGAATCACGGACCTCCCTGACGACTGCCTCGCGTGCGTGCTCTCCTTCCTCCCTCCCGCGCTAATCGCCCGCTGCGCCTTCGTTTCCTCGGCTTGGCGCGCTGCTGCCGCGTCCCCCGTGGCGTGGGCGCGCGCGCTGCCCGACCTCTGCCGCCACCCCTGCTTCACCGCGCTACCGCTCGCCTCCCACCAGCGCCACCCACGCGCGTGGTGCCGCGAGCTGTGCCGGGGGTTGCTGCTGGACGGTGGGGCGTTCCACGCGCGCATGGACCCGCGCACGGCGAAGCTGACGCTGAGCGTGAGCATCGCGAAGGCGTGCGGCATCGCGTGGCTGAACGACCGCCGCTACTGGCACACGGAGACGCGCAGCGCCACTGGCGCGCTGTTCCCCGAGGTGCCGCACCTGCTGACCGTGTGCTGGCTCGACCTCAGCGCGCAAGTCGCGCTACCGTTCCCCCTGCGCTGCGGGGAGTATGACGTGGCGTGGCGCATGGCGCGCGACCCCACCCGCGACGAGTACGAGCGGGGTGGAGGGGAGGGGCGGAGGCACGTGAGGCTGTTCCAGGGGGGTGGGGAGGAGAGCGAGGAAGACGAGTGGGAGGAATGGGAGGGGGAGGAATGGGAGGGGGAGGGGGGGAGGAGGATGAGGGCGAGGAGTTGGATCCAGGAGGAGGAGGAGGAGAGGATGGCGAGGAGCAGCTAGGGGGGGAGGGGATGGCAGGTGCACGCGCTGGCGAGGCGGCAGGTGGTGGTGGTGGTGGCGGGGGTGTGGGTGGCAACCCGTTCCACCACATGGCGAGACTCATGCCCCGCCTGGTGGGCCGCGAGCACGAGGCAGACCAATGGCACACTGAACAGCAGGGACAGCAGGGCACAGGGCAGCAGCAGGTGTGGGAAAGAAGGAGGGAGGCGTGGGGGCGCGTGCAGCAGCGGTGCTGGTTCAGTTGGGTGGGGCGGCCCACATGGAGCAACGTGAGGGAGGAGGGCAGTGCGGGAGGGGGGGGAGGCGAGCAGAGGCAGCTGCGCATCTCTGCTGCCAACGTTGCCATGCTGCCTGATTGGACCACCTTTCATGCAGGCCGTGTGGTCATACGGGGGGCCACCGCAGGGGAGGGGGCAGTGGCTCCTAGGCTGAGTGTGCGGTTGTGGGAGACGGAGAGTGGGTGGTGGAAGGATGGGCTCTACTTCGATGCGCTGCAGCTCACAGAGCTTTGATTACTTGCAACGTATCTAGACACCATTGAAGATACGACATTATAGGACCTTGCTGGAGCAATTGTATGTCCAGAGTAACACAATAGTGTGGTGCTATACCTGTCAACTTATACATTTGCTGTGCATCTCAAGTTATAGGCTAGATGGGTTTGTGCTCTTAGAGAGAACAACATCAACCCCTAATATGACCTTGTATGCATTGGATGATTTTCACTTCGATACTTTGACATGGTACCGGTGTTAACGTGAGAAGGAATAATAACTAGAGGTGGAAACCTAGAACAAATACTAGTTCGTTGTCTTAGAAACTTAGGACTCAAGGTTCTTAAACTTAGGAGGCTAGGTTGGCTAGGATACTAGGAAGAAGGCCGCCATGGAATAGCGTGAGGAAAAACGGATCTAGGAAGGGAGAGAATGTCGAGAAGAACGGATCTAGGAAGGGGTTTGATTAGGAAGAGAGGGGAGTACAAGGAGGGGTTTGTACCCCCTACAGTAAGGTTCAGTAACAACCTACCAAGCCTATATTAAATTATAACTTATATAATTTTAACACACCCCCTAGGCTTGGTAGTGTCAAGCCCACGCACACCCCCACACCCACACCCACACCCACACCCCCTAGCCCAGCACCCCCATTCCCAGCAGGAGCCGCAACGACTCCGGAAGAGGGTAGGTCTCACGGCCCCTTGAGACGGCAATGGCGGCAGCAGCGACAGTGACGGCGGCGGCGGCGGCGGCGGTTTGCGGCGGCTCCAGGCCTGCGGCAACAGCGGCGGCGCCGGCGGCTCGAAAGACAGAGGCTGGTGCGGCGGCCCCCGCCCTCTCGGCGGCATGTCCTGTCTCCTTGGCGGTGGAGAGGTCCCTCACATGGCAATCATCGGCTGCAGCAAGAAAGGGGGGGATGCAGGGGAAGCAGGTGCAGGTGGGGGGGGGAGGGGAGGGGGCGGGGCGAGGCGAGTCTTCAGCGACGCGCCATAAGTGGCGCGGCGCTTACTGGCAGGAGGGCGGGCAGGTGGCGGTTACGACGGCGTGCTGCCCGCTGCCGCCCATCCACGCTGCCGCGGCAGCATGAAGACGCCGCCAGGGCGCGGCGTCGACGCTGTGGCGGCACGCCGACGCTGCAACGGCAGCAAGGTGACGCTGCCACGGCAAAGCGTCGACGCAACCGGCTGCGGCCCGACGGCGCCGTCGACGCTGCAGCAGGACGTCGACGTCGCGACGGCAGAGGCAGCATCGATGCCGCAGCGGGACGTCGACGCTGCGACTGCAGAACGACGGCCCGACGCCACGGCAGCGCGTCGAGCCGGTCGCGGCACGACGCGGCCAGTGGCAGCGCGACGTCGCCACTGCAGCAAAACGCGGCCGCCATGGCCGCTCGAGCTAATGAGAGTGAGGAGTAAATTGCGGAAGCGTGAGGAGGCGATCCAACAGGGAGGATCTCCTGCTCTGATACCATCTTAGAAACTTAGGACTCAAGGTTCTTAAACTTAGGAGGCTAGGTTGGCTAGGATACTAGGAAGAAGGCCGCCATGGAATAGCGTGAGGAAAAACGGATCTAGGAAGGGAGAGAATGTCGAGAAGAAAGGGGTTTGATTAGGAAGAGAGGGGAGTACAAGGAGGGGTTTGTACCCCCTACAGTAAGGTTCAGTAACAACCTACCAAGCCTATATTAAATTATAACTTATATAATTTTAACAGGTTGTACTCACTATAAGCATACCTCAGTCTAGCCTATAACTTCTATATAGCTAATATGTATATGTTGACACACCCCCTAGGCTAGACAAGGGGTGAAACTAAACAAGAAGCAAACATCTCAGGGCGGCACTACTAGTCCAACCACTGAGGCAGGGGTCTGGAGACCAGTCAGCAAGAATACAACCAAAACTAAAGCAAACCAGGGTGGCACTACTAGTGTAGCCTCTGGAGGTAAGGCCACAAGGCCAGTCTGACAAGCATATATAATAGAGAGTACACAATCACGATCCTAACAGCGGAGCAGCTACAGGAACAAGACCAAGCTGTACACAGTGCCGCTGATGATCTTTAGGCGCAAACGCCTTAGTGAAGATATCAGCTGTGTTGGCACCAGAGGCCAAGAGGACTACGCGGGCCTGGCGGCGCTGCTGTAGCTCGCGCAGGAGGAAGTACCGCAGCTGGATATGCTTCGCTCTGCCCTCAAGCCGAGGCTCCTGACACACGAGTATCATGGCCCTGTTGTCAGCGTATAGGACCGGGGCAGAGCTAGGCCGCTCACCTAAGTCTGTGAGCAAGAAGGTCAGCCAGCGGAGCTCCTGTGCCGCCATGGCACCAGCGTAGATCTCAGCCTCACAGCTAGACTGAGCCACAGACGACGAGCGAGTGGATCTCCAAGAGATAGCACCCAAACCAAGGCTGAAACAGTAGCCCTGCGACGACCTGAGCGTCTCAGCGTCGTCTGCCCAAGAAGCGTCTGTGTGCCCAGTAAGGACCACTGGCCTGCGTCCTCCTAGCACCAACCCCATGCCCGATGTACTAGCAAGATAACGCAAAACCCTCTTAGCGGCAGACCAGTGCTGAGGTCGGTGTCTGCCTGTGGCCACAAAGCGAGCCAGGATGCTGAGAGGGTATGCGAGATCTGGGCGAGTGCAAGTCATCAGGTACATGAGGCAACCCACCAGCTCTGCGTAAGGGCCACTGGGCTCTACTGGCTCCTCAGGAACGGGAGCAGAGAGCCCATGGTCTACGGGTAGAGGTGTGGGCTGTGCGGAGGAGAACTGAAGACCGAACCTCTGAAGGACCTGACGCACCAAGTGTGACTGGGTCAGAGTGATGGTGCGTGCTGCTCTGTCCCTAGAGATCTGCAGGCCAAGATAGCGACGCAGCTCTCCAAGGTCAGTGCAGGTGTGTCTCTTCAGCAGCTCAGCCTTCACAGAGGCCAGTGCGTCCCTGTCAGGAGTAGCGAAGACCAGGTCGTCTACGTAGACAAGGATGTAGAACGGAGTCTGGCCGGAACGCACAAACAGTGAAGGGTCAGCAGAGGACGGAAAGAATTGCAGGTCTGCTAATGTGGCACGTAGCGTGTCGTGCCACTCGCGGGGAGCCTGACGAAGGCCGTAGACCGGGCGCCTGAGAAGCCACTGGGTCCCATGAGGGAAGGTACTAGTGAAGCCCTGTGGTTGGCGCAGGTAGACCTGCTCGTGTAGGCTGCCCTGAAGAAAGGCAGTAGAGAAGTCGAGGGAGTGAAGCTCGTAGTCACGCTGAGCAGCGCCCGAAGAGTGGTCATCTTCGGGGTCGGGGCGAAGGTCTGGAAGAAGTCAACCCCCTCGCGCTGACTGAAACCTCTGGCCACGTAGCGCGCCTTGAAGACAGGCGGCTCTCCAGGGGGGCGCTTCACCTTGAAGAGCCACCGACCATCGATTACGTTCACCCCAGGCGGGGGAACTGCGTCGACGTAAGTGCCGGTGGACCTCCAAGATGCCATCTCCTGCTCCATGGCAGCTATCCACTGAGAGGCCCAAGGTCCCGAGGTGGCCTCAGCGTAGGTGCGAGGGGTCGGGATGTCGAAGGCGTCTGGGTCACCCTCAGGGACTAGCAGCATGGAGCAGAGATGGGGAGCAGCCTCGGAAAGGAAAGCAAGCTCGTACTGCCTGTCCTCTAGGACGTCACTGCCAAGGGCAGGAGCACCCCCGACGGACGGAGGACGGGCAGGGTCAGAGACCAGAGCGGAGGCGTAGTCAAGGCGGCGGGTAGAGGCGAAGTCAGCGACAGCAGCGACAAGCGCGTCAAGGCGCGAGACAGGAACAGCGGTGCCGGTAACAAGAGAGGCAAGGACCCGAGGGACAAGGGGACGAGCAGCACGGAGGTAGTCAGAGAACAGAGGAGGGGCAACAACAAGGCACGAGGGAGGAGGGGACGAGAGGAGGGGAGGACGAGATGAGCGGGAACGGAGCAACATAGGGTGGGTGGGCAGGACAGGAGAGACGGGACGAGCACGGGAGGGACGGCGAGCCCAAACGTGAGACGGAGGGGTAGGGTCAGGGGAAAGCGGAGGAGACACAGGAGGGGAACGAGGAGGAAGACGGGCCGGAGACGAGTCCGGCGGCGGGAACACAGGACCGTAGACAGGGAGGTCAGCAGGCTGTGGGGGAGACACCGTCGCGCGGTCCGGGGAGGGAAGGCCGAGCAGGCGGAGAGCGGAGACCGGCGGCGACGGGTGCTGCTGAGGCGACGACGGCTGGGCCGGAACTCTCGGACCAGCAGAGGAGGAACGACCGTTGGCAGAACACTCAACTAAAGCACCCTCAGAACCAACACCCCCAGAGCGAGAACCCCCGCCAACACCAGCGGCACCCGCAGAAGCCGCAGGACGAACACCCTCCTCCACACCAGCACCCCCAGGGCCAAGAGCGGCAGCGGCAGTGGCGGCGACGAAAGCGGCGGCGACGGCGGCGGCGGCGACGGCGGCGGCGGCTGCGGCAACGGCGATGGCGGCGGCGGCGACGGCGGCGGCGGCTGCGGCGGGGTCGGCGACTGCGACAGTGGAGGCGGAGACGTCAGGGAAGGGGGACGCGGCAAGGACGTGCCGGGGTTACCACCAAAGTCAGCAGACTCCTCAATGGGGACAACCGACGGGAGGGGAGTGACGTGAGAGACACCAGACGGGCAGGACGAGGCGGGAGAGGGGCAGGGGCTACCGGGGGAGAGGGAGCAAGGAACAAGGGGGGGGCAACTGGGAGACCCCGGTGAGGGAAGCGGTGGTAGAAGGAGACGGACTCGTCAAAGGTGACGTCACGAGAGTGGAGGAAGCGGTGAGACGGCGGGTGGTAGAAAAGCCAGTCAGACGAGTCCAGGGGGAAACCGAGGAAGACACAAGGGATAGTGCGGGCAGTGAGCTTGTCCGTGCCAGAGGCACGAACGTGAGCAAGGCAGCCCCAGACGTGGAACGCAGACGCGTCATCGGGGGAACCGGTCCAAAGGAGGGTCGGCGAAACCTGCGGCCGCTGGGAGCGTGGCCACAGGTTAAGCTGGTGAGCAGCGTAGCGAACAGCGGACGGCCACAGAAAATGGGGGGCATCGGCATGGATCATGGAGGTACGGGCGACCTCCATGACCAAGCCGATGCGGCGCTCAGCAACCCCATTCTGCTGTGGCGAGTCCGGCAAGGTGTACAACTGGGTGATGCCCTCCGCACGACAGAACTGTCCAAGCCGACCAGAGGCGAACTCGCCGCCACGGTCGGAGTGGAGACACAACACGGGGAGACCGCGGTGGAGACGCGCAGCCACAACCCACGGGAGAAGAACGTTGGGCACGTCGGCCTTCCGCTCCAGCGGAAACACCGTGGTGTAGCGCGTGTAGTCGTCGACGAGCACAAGGAAGTAGCGCTCACCGCGCGGTACGGGGACGGGGGCAGGGCCCCAAACGTCCAGGTGCAGGGTCTGAAGGGGGGCAGTAGCAGGGCGCAGCGAGGAGGAGTGAGGAGCACGGCGGAGCCGACCCTCGACGCAAGGCGTGCACGGTGGCGCAGTCGAGGGAGGAAGTGCAGGGAGCGACGCGGGGAGACCTAAGACAAGACCGTGCTGGGACATGTGACGCAGACGCGGAAGAGCAGGGTGACCTAAGCGGTGGTGCCAGAGAAGGGACGGGTGAGTGAGGGACCGACACGAGCAAGCTGCAGCGACCTAAGAGGACACACCAACCGGGGGGGAAGCGGTGTCGAGGGTAAACAGACCGGACACCGGGTCCCGGGGGAACGTCGCAAGGGGGGAACCTGACACAGCCTCAGAACAGACAGCGAACCGCTCGTGCCCGGGGAACGTGGTGGTGACGCCGAGGTCCTCGAGACAGCCGACACCAACCAGGTTCCTGGAGAACGAGGGAACGTGGAGGCCAGTAAGGGAGCCCGAGGGAACTGCTGGAAAGGGAAGGGACGTAGAACTGGCGCGATGACAAGACCCGCAGAGGGGTCAACGAGAGAGACAACAGCAGGTGCAGCAAGCGGCGTGAGCGTGGAACGGTCGCGGAAGAAGAGGGCAGAAGCACCGGAGTCGAGAGTGAAGGACAGCGACGCAGTGACGGAGGCCGGGGACAGAGCCGGTGCAGCGATTAGACTAGGCAACCTAGGCAGTCCTACGCCTGACGCAGCAGGGGAGGCTAAGCTACACAGTGGTGCAACACCTAAACTAGAGTACACAGGGTAATAAGATCCAGCAAAACTAGAAGCGTCAGAATACAAAGCATGCAAAGCAGCACCTATCTGATCCATGTCTAACTCAAAGATCGGCACGCCCTGGCGGAGCAGGCTGTGCCAGTTGGGGAGGTCCAGGGCCGGGCCAAAGCGACGACGAAAGAGATCGTCGAGGCGGCGGAAACAGCGGGCGGTCGGATGCGGGCGGCGGCACAGAGTGCCGCGAAGAGGCCCGGTCTGAAGCTGGTACTGGCAGGTGACAGCACCGGAGCCGCCGGTAGACGCTAAGCTGCGCGGGCCGCCACCACGGCCACTACCTCCGGAGGTGCCGGGCCAACCATGCGGGAGAGGGGCCCACTGCTGCGGCGACTGCTGCTGGGACGGTGACTGCTGCTGGGGCGGCGGCTGCGGCTGGGGCTGCTCCTGCTGCGGCTGGGGCTGCTGCTCCTGCCCACTAGTGGTAGTCCCCGCAGGCGGACTACCGTCACCACCACTAGCGCCACCACCCCTACCTCCCTGGCGACCACGACCACCGCGGCGCGAGCGCTGCTGCGGGTGGACCGCACTAGCCGTCTCGGTGAGAGGGGCCGCCGAGGCGACCGCAGCCGAAACGTCAGTGAACGTACACTGGGAGGGGGCACAACCGTGAAAGATAGAAACTGCCGGTGCACCGCTCGACTGAGCGATAGTGCGTTGGCGAGTCTCGATCTCTGTGAGGGTATCGACAAAGGCAGTGAGGGTGAGGTCACCCGGGTGCTGGCTAAGGAAGTGATCACGAGCACTAGCGAGGTGGTCTGGCAGGCGCATGGCGATAAAATAGAGCGTCATGCAGAAAGGGGGGGGGAGCGCAGTGAGCTGGGCAGCAGTGCTGGCAGTGCGATAGCGGGTCTCTAGGGTACGCAGGTGAGTGGCAAAGTCTGCGACGGTAGGGAAAGCTGCAAGGTCTAGGAAAAGCATAGGGAAGAGCAGGCGACCAGCAGAAGCAGACGCGGGTGTGGAATAGCGAGCAATAACAGCGTCTAAGTAAGCTTTGGTCGTCTCAATAGTAGCAAAACGCGAGCGCTCAGAGACAGGGAGGGCGTGGCTAATGGCAACATGAGCGACTGCATCGCGGGAGTCCCAGACCGCACGGGCAAGCGCAGCAGTAGAGAAGGTCTCACGGTCATCAGAGGAGGGATCAGTAGGGAGGGGAGCAGGTGCGGGGTGCGGGGGAGCAAGCCGTCTATATGGACAACCAAGGAGTGGCCATCCTGGCGCTGACCTGTAAGGTGGCGGCGGAGATCGGAGAGCCAGGCGGCGAAGTCAACCTCATGGCCCTCGGCGTCCAGTCGGAGCACGAAGCCCGCCATCGTGCAGGGTCAGCGGCACAGCTCCACAGGAACACAGCGCCGCAGGAACACAGCGACAGCCCCCTCCAGCACGGCGGCCGCGAAGCACCTTTGCACGAGCGAGCAGAGGAGACGGAGCCCGAGGCAGCTCGGGAGGACGAGCCGGGGCGAAGGGGCCAGGCAGGTGCGGTGGGGCCAGGCAGGTGCTGGCGGGGCCAGGCAGGCGCGGCGGGGCCAGGCAGGCGCGGCGGGGCCAGGCAGGCGCGGTGGGGCCAGGCAAGGCGCCGCGGTGCCAGGCAGGCGCGGTAGGGCCAGGCAGGCGCGGAGGGGCGAGGCAGGCGCGACGGGGCCAGGCAGGCCGCGGCGGGGCCAGGCAAGCGCGACGGGGCCAGGCGGGCGCGTCAGGGCCAGGTAGGGGCAGCGGGGCCAGGCAGGTCGGTGGGGCCAGGAAGGCGCGGCAGGGCTAGAGAGGCGCGGCGGGGCCAGGCAGGCGCGACGGGGCCAGACAGGGCGCGTCGGGGCTAAGCAGGGTGCGACGGGGCCAGGCGGGCGCGACGGAGCCAGGCAGGGCACGACGGGGCCGAGCGAGCGCGACGAGGCCAGGCAGGGCGCGACGGGGCCGAGTGGACGCGACGGGGCCGAGCGGGCGCGACGGGGCCGGGCGCGACGAGGCCAGGCAGGGCGCGACGGGGCCAGGCAGGGCGCGACGAGGCCAGGCAGGGCGCGACGGGGCCCAGAAGGGGCGCGACAGGGCGAGGGGGCGCGACGAGGCTAGGGTGGCGCGACGGGGCCCAAGAGGGGCGCGACGAGGCTAGGGTGGCGCGACGGGGCTAGGGTGGCGCGACGGGGCCCAAGAGGGGCGCGACAGGGCTAGGGTGGCGCGACGGGGCTAGGGTGGCGTGACGGGGCCCAGGAGGGGCGCGACGGGGCTAGGAGGCGCGACGGGGCCCAGGAGGGGCGCGACAGGGCTAGGGTGGCGCGACGGGGCTAGGGTGGCGCGACGGGGCCCAGGAGGGGCGTGACGTGGCTAGGAGGCGCGACAAGGCCTAGCTAGGGTACAGGCGGAAGCGGTAGGTGGGGGATGCTAACCTACGCGTGATACCATGTTAACGTGAGAAGGAATAAAAACTAGAGGTGGAAACCTAGAACAAATACTAATTGGTTGTACTTACTATAAGCATACCTCAGTCTAGCCTATAACTTCTACATAGCTAATATGTATAAGTTGACAACCGGTTCTCAAAGTTAGAGCGACTGACTAGAATGAGAGAATACATGAGTAAATAGCTAGTGGGTTGTACTCTCTATGGCATGACCCTATGTAGTCTACTAAACATACACAAATATGTTTGACACACCCCCTAGACTAGATAGGGGCAGCTGATGAGAGACAAACAGCTCAGGGCGGCACTACTAGTCCAACCTCTGAGGCAGAGGTCTAAAGACCAGTCAAAAGAGTACAAACAAGGCAAGAACAAGACCAGGGTGGCACTACTAGTCCAGCCACTGGAAGAAAGCCACAAGGCTAGTCAGGATAATATATAAAGAGTTATACACCATCAAGTTCCTAACAAATGAAGTGCTACAGGAACGAGTCCAAGCTGCACACAGTGCCGCTGATGATCTTTACACGCAAGTGCCTTCGTAAAGATATAAGCTGTGTTGACACCGGAGGCTAAGTGTACTACGCGGGCCTGGCGACGCTGTTGTAGCTCGCGCAGGAGAAAGTACCGCGGCTGGATGTGCTTCGCTTTGCCCTCGAATCTGGGCTCCTGACATAGGAGGATCATGGCCCTGTTGTCAGCGTACAGGACCGTGACACAGCTAGGCCGCTCACCTAAGTCTGTAAGAAAGAAAGTCAGCCAACGGAGCTCCTGCGCCGCCATGGCACCGGCGTAGATCTTAGCCTTACAGCTAGACTGGGCAACAGACGACGAGCGGGTGGACCTCCACGAGACAGCACCTGCACCAAGGCTAAAGCAGTAGCCTTGGGAGGACCTGAGAGTCTCGGCATCATCTGCCTCAGAAGCGTCTGTGTGCCCGGTAAGGACCACTGGTCTGCGTCCTCCTAGCACTAGTCCCATGCCCGATGTACTTGCTAGATAACGCAGAACCCTCCTAGCTGCAGACGATTGCTGTGGTCGGTGTCTGCCGGAGGCCACAAAGCGGGCCAGGATGTTGAGAGGGTATGCATGATCTAGACGAGTGCTAGTCATCAGGTACATAAGGCAACCCACCAGCTCTGCGTAAGGACCACTAGGCTCTACAGCCTCCTCCGGAACTGGAGCAGAGAGTCTGTGGTTTACTGGTAGAGGGGTGGGCTGTGCGGAGGAGAACTGATGACCAAACCTCTGAAGGACCTGACGCACCAAGTGTGACTGTGTAAGAGTGATGGTGCACGCTGCTCTGTCCCTAGAGATCTGCAGGCCAAGGTAGCGGCACAGCTCTCCTAGGTCATTGCAGGTGTGTCTCCTCAGCAGCCCGGCCTTCACGGAGCCGAGCGCGTCTCTGTCTGCAGTAGCAAAGACCAGATCGAGTACGTAAACAAGGATGTCGAACAGAGTCTGGCCGGAACGAACGAAGAGGAAGGGGTCCGCAGACGACGGGAAGAACTGCAGGTCAGCAAGTGTAGCACGCATCGTGTCGTACCACTCACGGGGCACCTGGCGCAGGCCGTAGACAGGGCGACGGAGGAGCCACTCGGTACCAGGGGGAAAGGTACCGGAGAAGCCCTGGGGGTGGCGCAGGTAGACTTGCTCGTGTAGACTGCCCTGGAGGAAAGCTGTTGAGAAGCTGTGTGAGTGCAGCTCGTAGTCACGCTATGCTGCTACATGTAGCAGTACCCGACGAGTAGTCATCTTCGGGGTCGGGGCGAAGGTCTGAAAGAAGTAAACCCCCTCACGCTGACTGAAGCCACGAGCAACGTAACACGCCTTGAAGACAGGCGGCTCTCCAGGAGGGCGCTTCACCTTGAAGAGCCATCGGCCATCGACTACGTTCACCCCAGGTGGGGGAACTGTGTCGACGAAGGTACTGGTGGATCTCTAAGATGCCATCTCCTGCTCCATGGCAGCTATCCACTGGGAGGCCCAGGGTCCCGAGGTGGCCTCAGCGCATGTGCGAGGGGTCAGGATTTTAAGAGCGTCTGGGTCACCCTCAAGGACTAGCAGCATGGAACAGAGATGGGGAGCAGCCTCTGACAGGAAAGCAAGCTCGTACTGTCTGTCCTCTAGGATGTCACTGCCAAGGGCAGCCACACCCCCGGCGGACTGAGGGCAAGCAGGGTTAGAGACCAGAGCGATAGCGTAGTCAGGGTGGCGGGTAGCGGCGAAGTCAGCGACAGCAGCGACAAGAGCGTCAAGGCGCGAGACATGAACAGACGGGTTGGTAACGAGGGAGGCAAGGACACGGGGGACAAAAGGACGCGCGACACGGAGGAAGTCAGGAAACGGAGGCGGGGCCACAGCGAGCGATGACGGAGGAGGGGACGGGAGGAGCAGAGGAGCATAAGACGCATGAGAGCGAAGCAACATAGGGTGAGAGCGCGGAACAGGGAGGTAGGACGAGCACGAGACGGACGACGGGCCCACACGTGGGACGGAGGAGTTGGGTCAGGAGAGAGGGGAGGAGATACGGGAGGAGAACAAGGAGGGAAACGAGCTGGAGAAGAGTCTACTGGAGGAAACACAGGGCCGTAGACCAGCAGAGGAGGAGGCCGTGGCGAACGAGGAGGCACCAGCGGGCGGTCAGGAGAAGCAAGGCCGATGAGGCGAAGAGCAGAGACCAGCGGCAATGACGATGACTGCTGCCCGACGCCAACACCAGAACCTCCAGCAGGACCACGGCTTCCTCCAGGAAGCCCCACGCCAGGACCCCCAGAATGGGAACCCGCTCCAGTAGCTGCTACTGTACGCTCCCCAACACCCGCAGAATGCACAAACCCCAGTGGCGGTGACGACGGCGGCTGCAACGGCTGTGGCGACGGCAGCTGGGGAGGCGGCTGCAGCTCTGGCGGCAACGGCGACATGGGAGGAGAGATCGGGGAAGGGATAGGCGGAGGAAGGGACTCCGCTGAGCCGCGAGAGTCAGCAGACCCCTCGACAGGGACAACTGATGGGAGGGGGGTGACGTGAGACACACCAGACGCGGCATGGTGGGGAGGAGGGGGACAGGGGCGACCGGGGGAGGGGGGGAACCAGGAACTGGGGGGGAGTGACCGGGGGACCACGGTGGGGAAAGCGGTGGTAGAAGGAGGCGAACTCATCAAAGGTAACGTCGCGAGAGTGAAAGAAACGGTGAGACGGTGGGTGGTAGAAGTGCCAGTTAGACGAGTCGAGGGGGAAACCGAGAAAGACACAGGGGACAGTACGGGCAGTGACCTTGTCCTCGCCAGAGGCACGGACCTGAGCAAGGCAGCCACAGACGTGGAACGCAGATGCGTCACCAGGGGACCCGGTCCAGAGGAGGGTCGGCGAAACCTGCGGCCGCTGAGGGTGCGGCTACAGATTAAGCTAGTGGGCAGCGTAGCGAACGCCGAACGGCCACAGAAAACGGGGTGCACCGGCATGGATCATGGAGGTATGAGCCACCTTCATGACCAAACCGATGCATCACTCAGCGACCCCATTCTGCTGTTGGGATTCCGGAAGGGTGTACGTCTGGGTGATGCCCTCGGCTGACAGAAGCGACCAAGGCAGCCAGAGGCAAACTCGCCACCACGGTCGGAGGGAAGACGCAACACAGGGAGACCTCAGTGCACACGCGCTGAGACAAGCCACGGGATAAGAATGCCAGGCACGTCGGCCTTCCTCTCCAGGGAAACATGGTGGTGTAGCGGGTGTAGTCGTCGACAAGCACTAGGAAGTAACGCTTACGACCTGGCCCATGGACGGGGGCAGGGCCCTAGACGTCCATATGCAGGGTCTGTAACGGTGCAATGGTGGGGGGAAACGAGGAGGAGTGAGGGGCATGACGGAGCCGGCCCTCGATGCAGGGGGCGCATGGAGGCGCTGCCGAGGAGGGGAGCGCAGGGAACGACGTAGGGAGACGTAAGACAAGAGCGTGCTGTGGCATGTGACTGAGACGGGTGAGAGCGGGGTGACCGAGACGGTGGTGCCACAGAAGCGACGGGTGAGTAAGCAACCAACACGAGCAAGCCGCAGCAACCTGGGTAGACGCGACCACCTGAGGGGGCGTCCCAACTGGGGGGACGCGATGTCCAGCGTGAACAGGCCAGATATCGGGTCCCGGGGGAAAGTGGTGAGCGGGGCACCAGTAGCAGCCTCGGTACAGACATCGTACCTCTCGTGACCACTTTCCCCCGGGACCCGAGGTCCTAAAGTCAGCCAACACCAACTAGATTCCAAGAGAACGAGGGGATGTGTAGGCCTGTAAGAGAGCCAGAGGGAATTGCTGGATAGGGGAGAGTAGTGGAACTACGGGCGACTACCGGACCTAAGGAAGGATCTGCAGGGGTAATTACGGCAGGGACGGCGAGCGGCGTAAGCGTAGTGTGGTCCCAAAAGAATCACCGAGATGCGCCCGAGTCGAGAGTGAAGGAGAGCGCGGCAGTGGCGGCTGGGGGCGGTGGAGCTAGTGTGGAGCCAAGGCTAGACAAAGCAGAGGGTCCTACGCCTGAAGTAGCAGGGGAGCCTAAAATAGGCACACTGGAGAGGCCTACACTAGGCAACAGGGTAATTGGAACCAGTCACACTAGAGTCATCAACATACAGCACATACAATGCAGAGCTAATCTCATCCATGTCCATATCAAAGATGCTAACACCAAGGCGGAGCAGACTGTGCCAGTCGGGGAGGTCCGGCGCGGGGCCGAAGCAAAGACGAAACAGGTCGTCCAAGCGGCTGAAATAGTGAGTGGGGGTATGACCGGTCTTACCGCACACAAGGCTGCGGCGAGGACAGGTCTGGAGCTGGTACTGGCAGCGCCCGTCACTCGCACCACCACCCGACGCCGAGCTACATGCACCACCACCGCCAAGCTACCTAGGCAGGAGGTGGCCGACCCTCCGCTGCAACGGCTGCTGCTGCTGCCGCTGCCGCTGCACCTGCTGCTGCTGCTGCTGGTCAAGCTGTGGCGCCTGCTGCTGTTGCTGCTGCTAGTCAAGCTGTGGCGCCTGCTGCTGCTCGCGCTAGGGCTGCTGTTCTGAGGCACCAGCCCCAACCCCCTCGTATGTACTACGGCCAGCAGACGAACCACCTCCACCACCACCTCCACCCCCTCCTCCACTACCCCCGTGGCGCCCAGCCTTGGGGCGGCGAGCCTTACCATAACGGGACTGCACTACTGCCACCGCGGTAGCGGTCTTAGCAGTAGGGGCTGTCTCAGCTACAGCCGCTAAAACCGTCAGAGTAAGAGCACTGGGCGGGAGCACAACCCTGAGAGATAGGGACCGGCGCAGTACCGCTAGAATGGGCGATGGAGCGCTGACGGGTCTCTATGGCAGACAGGGTGTCGACAAAGTCGGAGAGGCTGAGGTCAGCGGGGTGCAGACTAAGAAAGTGGTCGCGGACAGTGGCAAGGCGGTCGAGGAGGCGGGTGGCAAGCAGGTAAAGGGTAAAGTAGATAGGGGGCTAGAACACATGAAGCTGGGCCTCAGTGCAGGCAGCACACCTGGAAGCGTCGAGCGTGCGCAGTTGCGTGGCCAGGTCAGCGACAGTGAGGAAAGATGCGAGATCAGGGAAGAGCATGGGAAGGATCAGGCGGCCGACAGAGGTAGAGGACGGGGTGGAATAACACGAGACAACAGCCTCTAGGAACTCCTGCGCAGTCCTGACCGACTTAAATCGAGGGCGCTCAGACAGAGTGAGGGCATGGCTGATTGCGAGCTGAGCGACATCGTCACGTGACAGCAAGACAGCACGGGCAAGGGAAGCAGCAGCGGTGGACTCACGGTCAGCAGAAGGGAGCGTACCGTCAATGTGGACGGCCAGGGAGTGGCCGTCCTGCCGCACCAGTGAGGTGACGGCGGAGATCGACGAGCCATGAGTCGAACGCAATCGGCTGACCCTCCGAGTCAAAGCACAGCACTGAGTCCGCCATGAAGGCCGCTGCAGCCGCGAACTCACGATGACGAAGCGACGAGGAACATTGGATGGAGTGCTGTATGGTAGAGTGCGGTGGGGCGCGGTGCGGTGCGGTGGGGAGTAGTGCTGTGCGGTGCAGAGCGGTGCAGCACGGTAGAGAGGGCATGTGATGCGGGCGGGGACCGGGAACCACGGCAGCTGAGCAGTTGGGAGACACGGCCGAGGGGCGGCCGGGCGACGGGACCACGGAGCATCTGGGCGATGGGTCGCGGGTCGGCTAGGCAGCAGGGCCGCGGGGCGGCTGGGTGGCGAGGCCGCGGTGCAGAGGGGCGACGGGCCGCGGGGCGGCTGGGATGGCGGGGCCGCTGGGCAGCTGGGACGACGGGGCCGCGGGGGCGGCTGGGCGACTGGGCCGCGGGGCAGCTGGGACGGCGGGGCCGCAAGGGCAGCTGGGACGACGGGGCTGCGGGGCGGCTGGACGACGGGGGCCGCGGGGCGGCTGGGCTACTGGGCCACGGGGCGGCTAGGCGATGGGGCGGCTGGGCGCTAGGCGACGGGGCTGCGAGGCCAGCGGGACGGCTAGGCGCGACGTGGCGGGGCAACAGGGCCGCGGGCGGCTAGGCGCTAGGCAACGGGGGCCGACGGGGCCACGGGCGGTTAGGAGCAAAGGGAGCGGGGCCGCGGGGGCGAGGCGCTAGGCAACGGAGCCGCGGGGCCAGCGGGGCGGCTAAGCGCGACGTGGCGGGGCAACGGGGCTGCGGGCGGCTAGGCGCTAGGCGATGGGGGCCGACGGGGCCACGGGTGGCTAGAAGCTAGGGGAGCGGGGCCGCGGGGGCTAGGCGCTAGGCGACGGGGCCGCGGAGCCACGGGCGGCTAGGTGCTAGGGGACAGGGCTGTGGGGCCAGCAATGCAACGGGGCGGCGGAGCCCGTGGGGCGGCTAGGAGCTAGGCGACGGGGAAGGCTAGGACCTAAGGCGGAAGCGCGGGTGGGCGGGTGGGACCTAACCTACTCATGATACCATCTCAGAGTCAGTGCGAATGACTAGAATGAGAGAATAGAGGAGTATATAGCTACTCAGTTGTACTCTCTATGGCATGTCCCTATGTAGTCTACTAAACATACACAAATATGTTAGACACCGGTATCACACGCTAGGTAGGTCGCACCCATCGGCGCTTCTGCCCTAGCCTACCTTCGAGCGTGTTGTGTGATGTCATCATATGCTATCACATTCTGTCTGCCTCCCATCCCATGTTTTCAACTTGCATGTGTGGTTTGAATGTGCAAGCATTTGTGTGGTGTGTGTTCTGGAGTTTGGGAATGTGTTCTGTATTATTTTTGTTTGAGCAGGTATTTGTGATGATAGATCTTGAGAAGATCTTTCCGACGCAACAAGAATCGCTTCAATCGGAGCAAGAACGCGAAAGCTATGAAGATTCAAAGTTCATGAGCTTGCGTTACAATTGCGGCGGTTACTAAGTGAAGTTGTGGGGTGACTTTATATGGAGTTGGGACCTTTGGGGTTGGGGAAACTTGTCACTCTACTGTAACAGCTGCAAATAGGTTGGGAACAACCAAGCTAGGTTGGCAAGGGTGGCCAACTTGGATGGATTGGTTGGGAAGGGACAAAGGTCAAAGTTGAGGTTCCTATAGGGAGGGAATCTTTGTGCTTATGGGGTTTCCTTGGTTGGGGACTCTCTTGGGACCTTCCCTCTCATCCCTCTCCTCCTATCCCAACCTTTCTCTTGCTCCTTCTAATTCCTTGTGAGATTCTTGAACTTTGATTGAACCTTTGAGATTGAGTTAAGTTCTCCTCCTACAGCTTACCCCCTAGTGCGTCGAAAGCCATAGCGTCGCGAATACTTTATCAATCAACATGATTCAAATTGGGAACGGTAGCTGAGATTAGGAGCTACAACATATCCAAGTTTCGCGACATTCCAACGGCTAGTTGTTTGTCGACGTCGTTTCTTGTGAAGACGACTTTTCTGTCCAGAATTTCGGATTTATATTTTGAGTAATTCTAGCTCCTAAGTTCACCTAGACTCCGTCCTTAATCCTAACAAGTGGTATCAGAGCTGTATTAAGGACGTTGAGAGGAGTCTACAGAAGTGTGAAGACCCTTCTAGACCCACCATGGCCTGTGGGTGTGCCTAAGTGGTGTTCTAAAGGTTGGATGTGTCTTCCGCTAAGGGAAACTCTGCCGAAATTTCGTGGACGCCGACACTTGTGAAAATATCGAGGGAGCTGAGTGTGGACAGCAAAGGGGGGCTGAAATTCGTCATTTCTCAAGGAGAAGATGAATGAGAGAGGAGGAGATGCTAATGGAAGAGGAGCTGTAGCTGAGAAGACAAGTGAGCCGCCGCCATCAAAAGTTGAAGCTTTGGATGGCTCCAACTATGAGGAATGGAGCGGACGGATGAGAAGTGCCTTCAAACGCTACAAGCTACTGAAGATTGCTGTTGGGGAAGAGAAGATGCCGGAAGAAGGCGAAGCACGTGAACGGTGGATTGAGAAAAGCACGGTGCTTTTCGACCTCATCCTTCAATCGGTCAACAAGGAGATGTTCGAGCACATCAAGGATCTTGTGGAAGCGGATGATTCGGGTCCAAGGGCGTGGAAACTACTACGCGATGTGATTCAGCCCAACACTCTCCTGATGGTGATCGTGCTCGAGAAGGAACTTGCTGCCATCTCCATGCGACCAGGGGACGATGTGAAGCCGGTCCTTGACAAGATCAAGGACACCTATGCAAGGATGGCAGCAGCGGGCAGCAGTGTATCTCAGCTGCAGCAGTGCACCAAGATCATCTCGGTGTTGGACAACTCGTGGGATAACCTCATCCCCACCCTCAACTCTCAGCAAGATCAATGGACACCTGAGTGGCTAAGGCAGCAGATTCTGCAGGAGGACTTCCGCAGACGCCATGTGGGAGGCGGTGCTGCCACTAAGACTGCTGAGGGGTATGGAGCTGCAGGGCGCGGCAGAGGAAGAGGGGGTTGGAGAGGCCGAGGCCGTGGGAGAAGCTTTGGCAGAGGTAGAGGCCGAGGTGACTATAATGAGGGGCATGGGAGCTCCAGTGGCAGGGGGAGTACCAGAATGGAGGGCACCTGCTGGTACTGCAAGAAGGTCGGGCATCCTTGTTTCAAGTGCTTCAGCAGGCCGGAGGGATGGTCACCTCCAGGCATGAAGCCGCCAAGTGGTGAACGCGCACAAGGTGGCGCTGTGCAAGGCTCAGGTGCACAAGGTGAAGGTGCACAAGGTAATGCCTATCCTGGTTTGTTTCTTATGGTTGAGGATGTGCATGGGCATGAGGGTGATGTGGGATTTGTGGGAAAGGTTGTGATGCACCCTCTCACACACTGGGTGATTGATTCAGGGTGCACCAGTCACATGACCCCACGGGCAGATTTGCTTGATGAGGTAAAACCCCCTGGGAAGATCAAGTATGTGGCAGCAGCGTCAGGTGCTTTGCTCCCCGTGATTGGTGTTGGGAATGCCAAGGTTAAGGGAGCTAATGGGGAGCTTGTGGGGCTTGGGAATGTTCTGCTGGTTAAAGGCTTGTCTGCTAACCTTCTCTCTGTGCGGCGGCTGCAGAAGAGTAAGGCCGAAGTGACCTTTGGACCAACCAGCTGCCGTGCTAAGCTTGGGAAGAAGGTGCTGTGGAGTCTGGAAGAGGAGACCAGCTGCATCAAGGACCTGTGGCAGCTGCCCATCATCCCTTGGAATGGGAAGACTCCAACAGCAGCAACGGCAGCAGTGGCAAAGGCAACAGCAGGAGGAGATGCAACTGCACCAACTGATGGGGTCCTGGAAGCAGTCAAGAAAGTGCAGCAGCAGCAGACACATGGTGAGGTGCTTGCTGGTGTGGATGCGAGTGCGGCATGGGCTAAGGCTTCATCAAGGAGTGGAGAGGCCGATTGGGAGACATGGCATGAGAGGTTGTGTCATGTGAACTTCCCTATGCTGCAGAAGTTGGTGAAGAATGGGAGCCTGAAGGGCTTGGAGGTGAAAGGGGAAGTGAAGGAGATTGGGAGCTGCCCTACATGCTTGGAGACCAAGTTCTCCAAGTTCCCCTTCAACAGTGCAACTGGACCATCCAAGACCCCACTTGCACTTGTGCACATGGATGTGGTGGGGCCCACAAGAGCCCCTTCCCTCTCAGGCAGCCGCTATTTCTTGACAATTGTGGATGACCACACTCGGGCAGTGTGGGTTTACCCTTTGAAGAGCAAGGGGGAGGTGGCAGCGGCTGTCCTTAAAGAGTGGATGCCGAGAGCTCAGAGGGAATGCGGACACAAGGTGAAGGTGATCCGTAGTGACAATGGTGGGGAGTTCATTGGAGCTGATTTTGAGGGGGAGTTGAAGAGGAAGGGGATCCAGCATCAACTGACAGTGCCCTACAACCCACAGCAGAATGGCGTGGCTGAGAGGTTCAACAGGACCCTGCAGGAGGGGGCACGCACTCTCCTTGGGCGTGCAGGGCTGCCTGATCCGTTTTGGGTGTCTGCACTGAGGCAGGTCGCCCTTGTGAAGAACAGGGTGCTGGCTACAGTTGGAGATAAGGAGTGGATCCCATACGTCAAGTGGTATGGGAGTGCTCCAGCTGTGAACATGCTGAGGGCATTTGGGTGCATGGTAGTGTTTCATGTGCCTAAGGAGAAAAGAGGGAAGTTGGAGGCTTCTGGAAGATGGGGTGTGCACTTGGGGATTGCAAAGGATCACAAGGGATGGCTGCTATGGGACTTGACCACCCAGAAGCTGACAGTGTCAAGGGATGTGAAGTTTCTTGAGTCCCTGTACTACAAGGAATGGAAGCAGCAGCAACAGAAGCTTCCATCTACACCGCTCATTGTGGAGGCAGATGAGGTGCAGCAGCCTTCAAGACAGGTGGAGGTTGCAGTGTCAGAGGAGGAGATGTCTGGGGTGACTGAGGAAGGGGGAGCAGCTGAAGTAGAGGAGCAGCAGCAGCAGCAACATGAGTCTCCACCTCGAGTTCCACACCCGCCTGAGCGACCTAGGAGGGATGTGCGCCCTCCGGTGAGGCAAACCTATGGGGGAAGAGGCAAGCCGAATGTGGTGCAGGCTGGGAGTGTGGTTGAGCAGATTGAGGAAGATGAGATTGCATTGTGCTATTGGGCTGCAATTCCTCAGCCTAAGGTACTGACGCTAGCTTCAACTCAGTAAAAGCGGATGGCACCAGCATTGGGGGTTATGTGTGCTTGCTAGGAGGTGGTGCTGTGAGCTGGCCCAGCAAGAAGCAGAATGAGGTGGGATTGTCTTCATATGAGACTGAGTACATGGCCTTACACCATGGGGCCAAGGAAGTAGTGTGGCTAAGGCGTTTGTTGGAGGAGTTGGGAGTTGGTCAGGAGGAGCCGACAGTTGTGTTCTGTGACAATGAGTCTGCTGTGAAGCTCGCCAAGAATGCTTGTCTGCATGGGCTGACAAAACACATAAGGCCTAAGTGGCACTGGGTGAGGAGACTCCTTGATAAGGAGGTGCGGCTGGAGATAGTGAAGACCCATCAGCAGGCAGCAGATATTTTCACCAAGCGTCTGGCGGAGGCGGATCATTGGAAGGGCATGAAGCTTGCTGGGATGAGTGTGCATTGAGTATGCATGCTTGAGATGTGGTATGGTGGATGATGGTTGGCAGCCAGAGGGGGAGATTGTTGTGTGATGTCATCATATGCTATCACATTCTGTCTGCCTCCCATCCCATGTTTTCAACTTGCATGTGTGGTTTGAATGTGCAAGCATTTGTGTGGTGTGTGTTCTGGAGTTTGGGAATGTGTTCTGTATTATTTTTGTTTGAGCAGGTATTTGTGATGATAGATCTTGAGAAGATCTTTCCGACGCAACAAGAATCGCTTCAATCGGAGCAAGAACGCGAAAGCTATGAAGATTCAAAGTTCATGAGCTTGCGTTACAATTGCGGCGGTTACTAAGTGAAGTTGTGGGGTGACTTTATATGGAGTTGGGACCTTTGGGGTTGGGGAAACTTGTCACTCTACTGTAACAGCTGCAAATAGGTTGGGAACAACCAAGCTAGGTTGGCAAGGGTGGCCAACTTGGATGGATTGGTTGGGAAGGGACAAAGGTCAAAGTTGAGGTTCCTATAGGGAGGGAATCTTTGTGCTTATGGGGTTTCCTTGGTTGGGGACTCTCTTGGGACCTTCCCTCTCATCCCTCTCCTCCTATCCCAACCTTTCTCTTGCTCCTTCTAATTCCTTGTGAGATTCTTGAACTTTGATTGAACCTTTGAGATTGAGTTAAGTTCTCCTCCTACAGCTTACCCCCTAGTGCGTCGAAAGCCATAGCGTCGCGAATACTTTATCAATCAACATGATTCAAATTGGGAACGGTAGCTGAGATTAGGAGCTACAACATATCCAAGTTTCGCGACATTCCAACGGCTAGTTGTTTGTCGACGTCGTTTCTTGTGAAGACGACTTTTCTGTCCAGAATTTCGGATTTATATTTTGAGTAATTCTAGCTCCTAAGTTCACCTAGACTCCGTCCTTAATCCTAACAGAGCGCCCCACCTTAGTGCACCCCGCCCCTTAGAGCGCCCTGCCCTTAGCGCGCCCCTCCCCTAGCTCCCCGCGCTTGCCCTCACTCGCCGCGCTGGCCCTAGCTCACCGCGTCAGCCCTAGCTCGCCGGCCCCTCCTTGCCGTGCTGGCCTCTGCTCGCCGCAGTGGCCCCACCTCGCTGTGTTGGCCCCAGCTCGCCGCGTCTGCCCCAGCTCGCCACCGGCCCTAGCTCGTTGCGCCGGTCCCAGCTTGCCGCGCAGGCCCTAGCTCGCCGCGCCGCCCCAGCTCGCCACGTCGGCCCCAGCTCACTGCGTCGGCCCCAGCTCGCCGCATCGGCTCGAGCTCGCCGCGCCGGCCCCACGCCAATTCCAGCTCGCCTCGTCGGCCTCAGCTCGCCGCGCCTGCCCCAGCTCGCCGTGTCAAGCCCAGCTCGCCGAGTTGGTCCCAGCTCGCCGCGCCAACCCCAACTCGCCGCGTCGGCCCCAGATCGCCGCCGGCCCCTACTCGCCACGCTGGCCTCTCCTCGTCGCGCCGGCCCCTACCCACCGTGCCAGCCCCTACTCGCCACGCCAGCCCCTGCTCGCCGCTGCCGGCCTCTCCTCTGTGCCGGCGCTCTCACTGGCTGTCTGCTGCTCTCGCGTGTTCACAACTCCCCACCGCAATCCACCACACTCCATCTCTCTCCACCGCTATCCACCGCACTCCACCATACCCGCTTGCTCCCTGCTCCTCCTCCTGCGTTCTACAGCTGCTGTAGCTGTGCGTGATAGCGGACGTCGTTCTCCATCTGGATGCAGAGGGTAGTGCGGTGAATTTTGAGGCATGGCTTACTGACCTGCGCTGCCAGCTGAAGGGTCAGCGCCAGGATGGCCAGTCTCTGGCCATCCATGTCGACCGTAAGCTACCCTGGACCCCCCCTACCTGTTGCTCTCACTGACGCCATGCCTACTGAGCGTGAGGTTTTCACAACTGCCGAGCTTACTCGCTCTGTCTGGGAGTCGCGTGACGCTACTGCGCAGCTAGCTATTAGTCACGCCCTCCCACTGTCCAAGCGTCCCTTCTTTCAGGCCCTAGAGACGGCAAAGGAATACCCAGATGCTGTTATCGCTTGCTATTCCACTCCCTCCTCTGCCTCTGCTGGTCACCTTCGCTTGCCGTTGCTCTTCCCTGACTTAGCTTCCTTGACCTTTGCCGCTGATCTGGCCACTCACCTGCGCATTCTCGAGTCTAGATGCCTCACTGCTAGCACTGAGGCTCAGCTCACTGTATTTCCTCCTTCTATCGACGCCACCCTTTATTTCCCCACGTGCCTCCCTGACAGCCTAGCCACTGCCCGTGACACCTTCCTTAGTCTCCACCCCTGTGACCTCACCCTTAGCGACTTTGTCGCCACTCTGTCTACGATAGAGACCCACCACCGCAGTATTGCTAAGTCTAGCGGTACTGCGCGGTCCCTATGTTCCAGGGATGTGCTCCCTCTAAGTGCACTTACTCTGACGTTTCCACCGCTGTCACTGAGACAGTGCCTGCCGCTGAGACCACTGCGACGGCCTCAGCACAGCCGCATCAGGGTAGGGGCACTCACCGCCCCAAAGGGGGGCGTGGGGAAGTGAAGGGTGGTGGGAGCGCTGGGGGTGTGGACGTGGGGACGAAGGCTGACGCCCCACCAGAGCAGCAGCAGCAGCAGTCGTGGGGGCCCCCGCCACCGTGGTGGCCAGGAGCCTTCGGTGGTGGTGGCCGCGGAGGCGGCCCCTGCAGCTCGACGTTGGGTGGTGGCTCCAGTTCGGTGAATTGCCAGTACCAGATCCAGACTGGTCCACTTTGTGGCACCGTCTGCACCTGCACTAGTCACACCGCCGCCTGCTGTTACCACCGCCTCGACGACCTCTTTCGTCTGCGCTTCGGGCCCGCTTCGTAGCCTGGTACGTCGTTGCGTGCCGATCTATGAGATAAATATGGATCAGATATGATCTGCTATTTATGCTACAGTATGTATGCTGATAACTGTAGTGTCACTTGATCCTATTATTGGACTATGCCTAGACTAAAGGCTTTTGCTCTGTGTAGTCTAGGCTCCCTTACTACGGCAAGTAAAGGACATTCTGTCTTGTGTAGTCTTGGTTCCACACTGTGATAAATGTGTAGTATTCTGTGGTGTAGTTTGCTCTAGCTGGTTGTGGGCTATTGGGTTTTGGGCAAAAGGACTTGGGTTGGTTGGCAAGGTTTGAACTCGTTACCTTTCCAACCCATACAACCTCAAATCCACAACAACATCTATGATGTTGCAGTCATGGCACTTGAAAGTGTTGGGGTTTGGTCTAGGGCAAGGGTTGGTGGTGTTTGACAATCACATACTGCCACTTTTCCAGATCGAACTGCTTCCCTTCTCGTTTTTACTAGGTGATTCATGGCTGCCTAGCCAAATTACCAGAATACCCCCTCACACTGATTTCGTCATAATCGGCGGCTCAGATCTTGGTTATGAACGTGCTTTACCATTCTGAAAAGTAGAGATTAAGACCTTTTCAACGCGTATAAGCTCATTTCTAGAAGTTACCTGAGCAGCACGCAATGATCCGTTGAGGTCGTCAGACTTAATCTCTAATTAGTTCTCTCCAGATTTGCACGATTTCCATCACACTGGTGCCCCTGCCGGCAGACGCTGCCGCCACGGTCTCTTCACGCTGGAATCTGGTGCGTTTGCCTGATTCTTTCGTGACCACACCACTCTCACGCTGCTTTCAGCACCAGCAGCAGTCTCCCTTGCCGACCCCTCCTCTGGTTCGGTCGTCCCACGTAACTCCACCACCCTTTACTGTCCGGCGATTCTCTCAGGCTCTCTCCACTGAGGTCTCCCCCCACCCCTGTTCCTTGTCCCCACTCCCCCGCTAGCTCCCACTCCCCTCTCTCCCCGTCCTGCCTCGTCTAAAATCTAATTCACTCCACTTTCTTCGGTTGGCTCGGTGGAGGAGTCTGCTGACTCCGGGGGCCCCGGTGCCTCCTCCGCCACCGCAGCAACAGCAGTTGCCACCACCGCAGCAGCAGTTTTAGCCGCCGCAACAGCAGGGGTCGGTGGGCTCTGGGGGTGTTGGATCTGGGGGTGCTGGTTCTCAGGGGGGTGCTAGTTCTGGAGGTGCTACTCCTGGGGGTGCTGTCGTAGCGAGTACCGGGGGTAGCCATGGTGCAGTTGGAGGTCTTGGTGTGGGCGCGGAGCAGCAGCAACAACAGCAGCAAGCGCAGTAGCAGCGGCGGCCAATGTCCGCTCTTCGCCTCCTCGGTCTTCCCTCTCCCGACCAACCGCCCGCGCCTCCCCCAGCGCCGCCTCCTCCTCCCGTCTACGGCCTCGTGTTCCCTCTGCCGTACTTGCCTCTGGCTCATTTCCCCGCTCGTTCTACTATAGTTTCTCCTCCTTGGTCTCTTGACCCGATGCTTCTCTCCCACTTCTTTTCTCACCGTCTCTCTCGTGCTCGCCTTGTCTCTCCATTCTCACACGTCTCGTGCTCCTCCCGCTCCTGTACTCCCCTCGCCTCCTCAGTCGTCCCTCGCTGTCTCCTCTCCTCTCTCTGACCTCCTACGTGCCGCTAGCCTTCGTGGTCATTGTGTCCTAGCCTCTCTCGTTACCGACCAGTCCATTCCTGTCCCAATTCTCTCGGCTCTTGTGGCCTCTAGGGCCAACACAGATGATATCTTTACGAAGGCACTTGCACCTAAAGATCATCAGCGACACTATTTACAGCTTTGTCTGATTCCGGTAGCTCCTCACTTGCTAGGACCGTGACTTGTGTACTACTTCTAATATTATCTTTGTAAGAAATCGAGCTGAAATGATTAATGAGGTAAGGAGCCCAAGGCTCTATAAGTACATGGCAAGCTGAGAGAGAATGGATGAAGGGGGGAATTGGATGGAATCCCCATTGGGATCTTCGGAATCTCCAATTGCGTAATCGGGGGGATCACAATTGGGTGAGTTTGGGATTTGTGAGTACACCCCAACCCACCAGAATATTCATAACCTAAACTAGGATATAACAGTACAAATACAAAAGTGGGATTTGAAGTCTATTTCTAACACACCCCCTTAGACTGCAAACCCGGTCAAGGAGCACATAGCCCCATGGAACGGAGAAGGCGATGGTGGTTAGCCTTGCCGAGAGCCTTGGTAAAGAGGTCGGCGAGGTTGCAATCTGAGGCGATGTACCGTACCGTCAGCTGGTCACTCTGAACAAGATCTCGAATGAAGAAATGACGAAGTTCGATGTGCTTGGTGCGAGAGTGGAACACAGGATCCTTGCTGAGGTGAATGGCGCTCTGGTTGTCACACCACAGGGTGGGCGACTACTGGGGGTGGCCTAACTCAGCGAGGAGAAAGGAGAGCCAGCGTGCCTCTTGAGCAGCCATTGTGCCTGCATAGATCTCGGCCTCGCAGGATGAAAAGGAGATTGCAGAGGACCGAGTGGAGCGCCAGCTGATGACTCCGCTACCAAGGGTGAAGCAGTACCCTTGGGAGGAGCGTCTGTTAGTCTGGTCATCGGCCCTTGAGGAGTCTGTGTATCCCTCGAGCTTGACTGGAGAGGTACCACCAAGAGTGAGGATGTGAGACTTGGTGGCTTGTAGATAGCGGAGGACCCTCTTGGCTAAAGACCAATGCGAGGCAGTGTAGCGTCCGGGGGAGACGTACCGAGAGAGGAGACTAACCGAGGTCGCCAAATCTGGTCGAGTGCACATCATGGCATACATAAGTGAACCGACTAGCTCAGGGTACGGGTCTTTGCAGGCGTCTGGAAAAGGAATTGGAGGGGCCATGAACTGAACTGTAGTGGGAGTGGAGTGGAGACAGAGTTACTGGAGTCCATGTCGAACCGCTTGAGAAGGTTGTCGATGTAGGACTCCTGAGAGAGCGTGATCGTGCAAGCCTGGCGGTCACGAGTGATCTCCATCCCCAGGTAGTTCTTGAGGTCACCAAGATCCTTCATGAGAAGGGCGAAGCTGAGAGCAGACTGGACAGCTGCCATCACGGCTGGATCTCTGGCGACTAGAATGTAGTCGTCGACGTAGACGAGGATGTAGAAATGCTCGGAGGAGTGACGAATGAAGAGACTGGAATCTGAGGCGGAGGGATCGAAGTCAAGTGCGAGGAGGACTTCCTTCACCTTGTTTTGCCACTCACGAGGAGCCTACTTGAGGCCATACACTGGGCGCTTCAGCTTCCACACTGTGTTGGCAGGGTAAGTGCCAGGAAACCACGGTGGGCGTTCCATGTGAACATCCTCCTTGAGCTGGCGTTGGAGAAAGGCGGAGGAGGCGTCCATGGACTTGATCTCGAAGTTGCCGCGAGCGGCTATATCAAGAAGAGCGCGCACAATTGGGAGCTTGGCCGTGGGCAAGAATGTTTCAAAGAAGTCAAGATACTCCTTCTGGGTGAAACCCTTCGCCACGTATCGTGCCTTGAACAGTGGAGCTTCGCCTAGGAGTTGTTTGACTCGATAGATCCATTTTTTGCTGACGATGTTGACACCGGAAGGGGGAACGACATCGTCAAAGCTGTTGTTGCGAATGAAAGCCTCGTTCTCCACATCCATTGCTGCCTTCCACTCCTTCTTATAAGGCCCCGAGAGAGCTTCCTCTTTTGTGCGAGGAGTCGGAATGGTCGGGTTCTCGGTGAAGTTGAGGGAAGGGCAGTCAGTAATGTTCGGGAAGATGTGTGAGAGAAATTGGCAGACCGCGTGAAGGTCAAACAACTCCTCATGCCTGTCCTCCACAAGTGTACGGGGGGGAATACGGATGGAGGGGACATCACCCCCGGCAGGAGGCGGGGTGACCGAACACCGGATGGAGAAGGCGGCTGGTCCCCAGGCGAGAGGCGGAGCCGGTCCCTTGGAACGAGTGCGACTTGAGACTGGAGACGAAGGCGGCTGCGGTGGGACCGGAGGGACTGGGCGGCTCCGGTAGGAGACTGGTGAGCCGGGCTCGACGCGCAGGGAAGGCGGAGTAGGAGGAGGTGCCGCTGCGGAGGATACCACAGAGGCCGGGTGAGACACGTCGGACGGAGAAGGCCCCGGAGAAGGGGCAGCGGCCGGAGGTGGGGCATCAAAGTCTGCCCAAACAAGCGCCGGGGGAGGTGGAGGAGGCTCGTCCGTGGTCGCAGAGTGGAAGGGGCGTATCTCATCATAGACAACATCACGGCTACGAATCAGCTCTCTGGTGATAGGGTTGAGGAATAAGTAGTTTGGAGAGTCGGAGTTGTGCCCTAGGTACATGCAGGTCTGGGTTTTGGGACCAAGCTTGCCACCTTGCTTCCTGCGCGTGTGGGATCTGAGCAACACAAGTGTACGGAAGATGGGGTGACCCAAGGGATGATGGTAGAGGATGGTTGGGTTGGCGAAGCTGCGACAGGAACACGAGATGGTGGTGGCAGCTTGCGCTTGGGAGAGGGCGGCGAGAGGTGCAGGTGAACGTAGCATAAAGAGCTTGCTGCTGTTGAGTGTGAAGCGTGCTAGGAGCTTGTTGGACTTAGGGTCGAGGAGGTCACAGTGATCCGAGAATGCTGGGAAGATCGTGGTGACGCCTGCCCGCTGAAGCTCCTGTTGGGCCACGAGATTGTGGCGTAGTGTGGGAACACACATGCAAGTCACACTGCCCGAAGGGAAAGCTGGGCACGGAACCGTGGAGGAGCCCTTGGCGTGTGTTGTGAAAGTGGAACCTGCTCCTAGTAGACGGATTTGTGTCTTGTATGGCTTGAAGGAGTGTTCTTCCTTGAGTACTGTATGAGTGGCCCCACTATCAAGGGTGAACTCTATTGTGGCTGAGGTGCTTTGTGAGCCGGGACACTGTGAAATCGTCTCATTAATCATGGCAATGCCAGGGAACAACATGTTCAGGCGCACATCAGCAGGGGCAGCCAGAGCTGCCTGCACGGATTCCTGCGCTTCGACTTGATTGACTTGGCGAGAAGCACGATTGACCATCCAGCTTGGCGGCTTCGAGGCGGTCCCATTGACGGCATACCACTCGTCATCCTTCTTCTTAAAGCAGGAGGCAAGGCCGTGGTTGGTGCCGCCACACACCTGGCCGGCACGAGGGCCGCGCTTGATGATGTAGGGACACGGGGGGAAGCGGTTGCGCTGGAATGGTGCCGAAGCGGCATAGGCATGAGGCATGGGAGCGCGGATTGCATTGGCCTTGGCTTGAGCGCTGTTGTCCTTTTCGGCAGAAAGGAGCGCGGATGAGACCTTGGCAAATGTGAGGTCCGTAGGAGCAAGGCCCAAGAGCATCTTGTGTGTGACTTCGTATGTCGGAGTGAGGCCGACTAGGAGAGCGGCTGCAGGGGCTTGCTCGGGGAAGACTATCCCCAACTGCTTGAGTTCACCATGAATGGATTGCACCTTGGTGACATAGGCCGCCATGCGTGGTTTGTCATCGAGCCGCACTTGGAACATGCTGAGGATGAGTATAGCAACTCCCACTGCAGTCTTGTTCAGGAAGCGGTCTTCGAGGTAGAGCCAAATGGCATTGGCAGACGGGAAGTTGTGGTAGGTTTCGACGAGTTCGGGAGGAGTGGTGCCCATGAAGACACTAATGACCGCGCCATCGGCCTTCTCCCAATTCTTGTACTTGAGCAGTGCAGCAGCATAAACTGTTTCAGCGGGAGCATTAGCTGGATCGGCGGACCTCTCGGGTTTAGGAGGCTCTTTGCCGGCACCGATGTTGAGAAGGACGTCGGTGAGCTCGAGGCCCTTCACCTCGCAACTGAGGAGGTGCTTGTCGACACCATAGCGCCAGGCCTTGTAGTTGGAGCATGTACCATCCGGCTCGAGACGAAGGAGCGGGATCGGGTTGGCGAGTGAAGTGGTTGAGTAAGCCATTGCCGTTTGATTTTCGCGAAGCGACGCTCTTAAGTCACCGATAGGAACTTCGGTGTGCAGCGCGGTACTTCTGGAAATTGGTCGACGAGAATTGCTGAAAATCACTCTGACGGCTTCATCGAAATGCCGCTTAGAAGGAAATGGCGTCGTCGAAATTTCTTTAAAACGCCGACTTGAAACTGAATCTGAGACTTTATCTAACCCTGGACCCACACACCCCCCTACATACCCCCAGGCCCTGTCCCGCAGCTACACAGCTCCGTAACCAGCTCCGCAACCAGCACCATAACCAGCTTCGCTCCGCTTCCACCTGTGTACCTGCTCTTGCTTGACGCGAGACGTTCGTGGAGGCAATTTCGTGATGGGAGTTTGCCTATTCTGGCGGGGTCTGAGGGGAAACTCGAGAACGAGTTTTAAGAGATGGTCGAAATTAGGATTCGACCAAGGAGAACCGAGCAGGAAATCGACGATGAGAAGCGTGAAAGCTTCAGAGAAGAGAATTTCAACGAGGTCGAGCGCGAAGGCAGTCGATGATGAGAGGCGCAACTACAGAGTGGAGCACGTCGAAATTCCGATGACTCGAGACGAATGTCGCGACGAGAAGGTGCGCGTAGCGCAGACACGTTAAGATTAGGACCTTGATCCACGTGTGCAGATTGGTCGCTCCGATACCATGTAAGAAATAGAGCAGAAATGATTAATGAGGTAAGGAGCCCAAGGCTCTATAAGTACATGGCAAGGTGAAAGAGAATGGATGAAGGGGGGAATCGGATGGAATGCCCATTGGGATCTCCGGAATCTCCAATTGTGTAATTGGAGATTGGGGGGATCACAATTGGGTGAGTTTGGGATTTGTGAGTACACCCCAACCCACCAGAACATTCATAACCTAAACTAGGATATAACAGTACAAATACAAAAGTGGGATTTGTGGTATATTTCTAACAATCTTGACTGGCCTTGTGGCTCTTGTCTCAGTGGCATGACTAGTAGTGCCACCCTGAGTTACCCTTGTTGAGTTAGTTCTCTTATTGAATGGTCTCCGGACCCTTGCCTCAGAGGTTGGACTAGTAGTGCCGCCCTGAGCTCCGTGTCTCTTGGTAGGCACTGCCCCTTATCTAGCCTAGGGGGTGTGTTAGCTTATACACTTGCTGTGCACGTATAGTTATATGCTAGATGGGTTTGTGCTCTTCGAGAGAACAACACAAAACCCTTATATCACCCTGTATGCCTTTGATGAGTTCACTTCACTACTTTGACAATACCTATTATATTTATCTTGTTATACCCCCCCTAGAATTAGAGCCACATGGGTTGTTGAACTTTACTGTCAACATTTGGATATATTGTAATCCCGCGGATATATGGCGCACAGGGGCTTATAGGAAATACCTTTCAAAAGTGGCATGCGCTTGTAATCGAATAATAAAGTTTCATGGTCTTATTTAAGGGATTTTATGGAAAACGTTTTTTAACATCTCAAAATGTAGCTCTTGAAATTTGTGTTCTAGCGTGTCTGTTTCCAGAGGGCGGCATGTTGACAAAACGCGAAAAATTGGCTGACGAAGGTTTCGCTTGCACATCCATGCAGGAATGGCTGAATTTGCGGGCCAATCAAAGCCAACATAGTGAGCGAGAATTGCATTTCTGGTATGGGAGGGGCGCGGAAGGGGTACGGCAGAAACTTCGATATAGAAATCCCTAGTTTCCCATAGGAAACACACTTTAGAAAAGTGGGTACGCTTATAATGAAATAACGGATATAAGAAAACTTCCACTCCGTAAACGCAGTGGGCTAAATAAAGGGATGCACCTATATCCGCGGGAATACGGTAGATACCCGCATAGTGTCTTCTGTTCGTAAAATAGATATCCCCGCAATATAGAATTGGGTTAGGGCCAGGCTGTTAGCGTACATAATTTGTATGTACTTTAGCCTAGATAGGTGCTGACTATAGAGGGGACAACACAAACATAAGAACCTTGTCCTGCATGCCTCAATCATTCATCGCTAGGTTAGGTCCTGGCCTCCGCGCTTCCGCCCTAGGTTCTCCCCGCTCCCCTCCCACCCTAGCCTGTCTCCCTAGCCTACCGCCCTAGCCTGCACCCTAGTCTACCGCCCTAGACTGCCCTAGCACTAGCCCACCGCCCACTGCTCGCACTACTCGCGCTCGCGCTGCCCGCTGCCCGCTGCTCGCCGCCCACTGCGCGCCGCCCGCTACACGCCTCCTGCTGTTCCCCACCCACTGCGCACCGCCCGCTGCTCGCCACCCGCTGTTCGCCGCCCGCTTCGCCCTGCCTGCTGCTCGCCACTCACTGTGCCCTGCCCGCTGCTTGCCACTTGTTGTGCGACGCCTGCTGCCAGCCGCCCGCTCTGGCTGCCTGCTGCTTGCCGCCAGCCGACCGTAGTTCCAACTGCAGCCGCCAGCGCTGCTGCGCCGCCAGCTGTTTGCCCCCAGTGCTGCTGCCACAGCCGCCAGCCGAAGCTGCCAGAGCTGCCGTGGCCGCTGCTGCAGCTGCAGCCGCAGCCCCTAGTGCAGCCACAGCTGCACCTGCCAATGCAGCCCCCGCTGCATCTACAGCCGCCGTCGCCGCCACTGCAGCCGCAGCTTCCGCCGCCACTGCACTCACAGCCACCCGTGCTGCGGCCGCCAGCACTGATGCCACTGCTGCCGGCACCATGGCCGCCTGCACTGCAGCTGCAGCCATCGGCACAGCCGCTGCCGCCCAACCCGCCGGCACTGCAGCCGTCGGCGCAGTCGCTTGCAGTGAGCCACCGGCACCCGACTCCTCGTTTGGTGGCTCCTAGCCGCCGCTGTCGCCGTGTGCTGCCCCTTATGGCACCGGCCCCTATTCGAGTATGTGTCATGTTTGTTTCTCCTGACGGCATGGCGGACCCGTCGGCGTCAGTGTTCGTCCTTCGGCTGGACGCCGATAGTCAAGGTATCAGGTTCACGGCCTGGCTTTCCTCTCTCTGCCGGCAGCTGCGAAGCCAGCATGTGGAAGGAGACTTGCTGGCAGCCTAGGTCACTGGTGTGCTGCCCGCTCCTCCCCCCTAACCTGATCCTCTTAGCTCGGGGGCGACGTCGGTGCAGAGTGAGGAGTACACAGGGGCCTCGACCGCCCGCATTATCTGGGAGTCTCGCGACGCCGCCGTGCAGGTTGCCATCACTTAATTTTGCCGGTTGACAAGCACTCCCAGTCTGAGTCAGAGGAGGCAGCTTAGTCCCTCTGGGACGCGCTTGCAGCCCGCTACTTGACCCCGTCCTTCGCCACCCTTGGCCACCTCCTCTTTCCGTTCCTCTTCCCTGACCTGGTCTCCTTCTCCACAGTGGCGGATCTCGTCACGCACCCGTGATCCCTCGAGACCGGCTTTGTGCGGCGTGCACCAAGGCTCAGCTTGCCGAGCACAAACCGCCCACCTATATCACCCTTTACCTCCTCACCATCCGCCTCCCTGACCGCCTCGCCCCTGCGCGCGACGCTCTCCTTGCGTTGCACCCCACTGAGCTCACTATCAACCTCTTCTCCACCTCCTAGACACAGATAGAGACCCGCCTCCGTGCCATAGCCCAGACCACTGGCACGGTGGCGGCCCCTATCTTTCCGGGCTGTCCTAGCTGCCTCCGCCTTTGTCGCCGAGACTGCTGCGACGGTCACTGCACCCGGCTGCTCTGCTAAGGGCTCGCGTCGCCCTCGTGGTCATCGGGCTTCGGCAGCAGTGTCCGGTGGGGGCGTTGGCGGAGGGGCAGGTACGGAGGAGGAGCGGGAAGAGCAGCAGCCATAGCAGTGACAGTTGCATCAGCAGCATCAGTAGCAGCAGCATCAGCAGCAGCAGCCCTAGAATTAGCAGCCACCGCCACAGCAGCAGCAGCAGCCGCGGTAGCCGCAGCAGCCACTGCGTGGGGGCCGATGGGCCCTGGTAGTGCTGGGCATGGCGCAGGCCATGTTGGTTGGGCCCTGGGGCAGTCGGTGCTCTGAGGGTCGCATGGCGCCTCTATGGGCCAGGGAGGCGTGGGGCGTGGGGGTCTCGTGCACTGTGAGTACCAGATCCAGCCCGCTCCCTACGCGGGTCACACCGCCGCCCACTGCTTCCGCCACCTAGATGACCTATTCCGTGGCCACATTGGGCCCTTGGCGGCCCCACCAGACCGGCCTGCCCTGATCTGCCGGGATGTCCCAGGGTTTGATTTAGAGATGGCTCAAATAGGCTCTGCCATGTTTACTCTGTACTCCAATGATCATAGTGTTGCTGACTCATATTTTCCTGTTGTGGATAGTTTAGGATCCTCTGCGGTGTATAGTGTAGGATCCTCTTTTGTATGTAGTCTAGGTTCCTCTCCGACCCCTGCCGCCGCAGCCCCTGCTGCTCCTTCACACTAGACTCTGGCGCGTCTTACTGCTTCTTCGGAGATCGTACTGCTCTCACACCATTCCTACACCAGTACCGTTCTCCCTTACAGACTCACCTGCCAAAGTCATCGCTCGCGGCACCACGGCCCTCCCCTGTCCGGCCGTCCCTTCTGGACCCCTTACCGGCTTGCATATCCCCATGATTGCTAGGAACCTGGTTGGTGTTGGTCGTATTCAAGACCTCGGTATCACCACCACACCCAATGGCCACGTGAGGTATGCATCTTGTACAGACGCAGCCACGCGCGCCCGTTTCGCTACGTTTGACTGCGACCCAGCACCCGGTCTCTTCACACTGCAAACAAAGCCCCCCTAGGTAGCCGCATCCACCCAAGTTGCTGCAACCTGCTCTAGTCACTCGTCTCCCCTCGTTGCTCCCCCCTCCCTGCCTCGTCAGCCACCGCGTCACCTCCTGCGTCGAGAGTCGGCAGCTCACCACCCCTCACACCTCCTCCATTCTTCTGACCACTGCTCTGCTCCAAACCCTGCACCTAGAGGTCTGGGGCCCTGCCCCGGTCCCTTGGCATCACAGGGAGCGAAACTTCTTGGTTGTTGTTGACGACTTCTTACCACAATGTTCCCGTTGGAGCGGAAGGCTGACGTGTCTGACGCCATCCTCCCGTGGCTCCGCGTCATCTGCACACAACACTCCCTGCACGTGCTCCACCTTCACTCCGACCGCGGAGGCGAGTTCGCCTTCGGCCATCTTGGAGCATTCTGTCGTGCAGAGGGCATCAACCAGATGTTTACCCTACTGGATTCGCTACAACAGAATGGGGTAGCTGAGCGACGCATTGGTCTGGTCATGAAGGTGACCCATACTTCCATGGTATGCCAGTGCCCCCCATTTTCGGTGGCCGCTCGTGGTGCAGTACACGGCTCACCAGCTTAGCCTATGGCCTCGCTCCTCACTGCCACAGGTTTTGCTGACAATTCTCTAGACTGGGTCCCCTGGTGACGCGCTGCGTTCCACGTCTGGGGCTGTTTGGATCACGTCCGCTACACCAGCGTGGATTAGCTCTCGGCCCGCACCCCCCCAAGACACAGGGTCTTCCTCGGGTTCCCGCTTGACGTTCCGGACTGGATATTCTACCACCCGGTGCAGCACCACTTCTTCACATCTGTGATGTTACATTTGAAGAATATGTCTCCTTCTACACTCGCTTACCTCACCGTGACACTTTTGTTCCTCTTCCCCCTCTCTTCCTCGCCCCTCCTCCGCCTGCCACTCCCCTCCCACCCCACCCGGCTCCATGTGGTGTCTCCCACGCCACTCCCTTCCCCTCATTTGGGCCTGTGGGGGAGTCTGCTGACTCCAGGAGCCCTGTGGCTGAGGGTGCGCTTGCCGCAGCCGCGGCTCCTCTCCCACCAGCCCCAGTGCCCTAGGCACCCCAGCTGCCTCCCCCACTTCCGCAGAAGCAGCAGCAACCGTAGCAGCGGCCGCCACGGCAGCAGCAGCAGCAGCGGCAGGGGACAGTGGGCCCTGGGGGTGGTGGTTCTGGGGGTGCTGGCCCTGGGGGTGCCGACTCTAGGGGTGCTGATTCTGGGGGTGCTATTCCTGGGGGTGCTGTCTTGGAGAGTACTGGCAGTGGCAGTGGTGGGGCTAAGGGTCTTGGCATGGGCCGGGAGCAGCAGCAGAAGCAGCGGCAGCCGCAGCACCAGCCGCAGTCTTCCCTTCGTCTCCTCAGCCTTTCCTCTGGTTCCCCTGACCGCCCACCCGTTCCTCCCATCATGCCTCCCCTCCCCTGTGCTCACGTGTACGGCCCAATGTTCCCCCCCCCCGGGACTTGTTTCCGGCTCGTTTCCCCCCTCGTTCTCCTCCGTCCCCTGTCCCTTCCCCCGTTGCCCACCCATGGGTGCGTCGTCCCCCCCCCCGGGACTTGTCTCTCCTCGTGCTCATGTCCACCCTATGGTCTTTCGTTCTCCTGCTCCTCCAATCCCCATCCTACTGTTACCTCCCCAATTGTCCCTACCCCTGTCCTCTGCTCCTCCCTCCGAATCTGCTCGCACTTCTCGTCCACTCGTCTCCCGCTTGCTTGCCTCTCTTGTTACGGGCCCTACAGCTCCTCCTGTTGGTAAATCTGCCCTTGTCGCTGCTGTTGCTAACTTTGCTGCGTGCCATCACCTTGAATTCGCCTCCGCTCTGGTCTCTGACCCTGCCCATCGTCCGTCTGTCGTGGGTGTACCTGCCCTTGGCTGTGACGTTCTAGAGGATAGGCAATACGAGTTGGCTTTCCTTGCGGCCGTTATACCTCGTCTCAGGCCCATGCTAGTGTCCCCTGAGGGTGACCCGGACGCCCTGGACATCACTACCTCACGCTCGTACGTTGAGGCGGTCTCGAGGCCCTGGGCAGCCCATTGGATACAGACCATGGAGGCTGAGATGGCATCTTATAGATCCACTTGCATGTACGTCGACGCGGTTCCTCCCCCAGGGGCGAACATTGTCGACGGCATGTGGATTTATAAGGTGAAGCGCCCACCTAGAGAGCTGCCACAGTTCAAGACGCGGTATGTGGCCAGAGGCTTAAGTCAGTGTGAGGGTGTGGACTTCTTCAAGACCTTCTCCCCCACCTTGAAGATGACTATTCTGCAAGTGCTCCTCCACATAGTCGCACAGCGTGACTACGAGCTATATTCATAAGACTTATCGACAGCCTTCTTGCAGGGCAGCCTGCACAAGCAGGTCCACTTGCGTCGTCCACCAGGCTTCACCGAGTCCTTCCCTCCTGGGACCCAGTTGAGCCTGCGGTGACGTGTCCTCGGTCTATATCAGGCGTCCCGTAGGTGGCACGACATGCTCCATGTGTTTTTCTATTCTGTCGAGAGTGAAGTGTCCATCACTTCGCAGGTGTGTGCAGCAAGCCCTCATCAACTCAAGAAGATTTTATCTTGCAGAATCAAGACCAAGAGCTCAAGATTTCAAGCCCAAGGGAAGTGGATAAATATTAAAATAGTGAAAATAGTAATGCTACTTCATGTGGTGTTACATTTCACTTGGTCCAGCCCCTTGTTGAGTTTGTTTCGAGTCCCTTCGTGGTTGAGGACTCTGTGGTGGTGTACCACCAACCTGGACCTAGGCTCTTGGGGCTTGTAGAGGCTGAGAACTATCTCAATCTCGATTTTTCTTGCTAAGTTTGTACTTCTAAGACTATAGTGGGTGCTATGCCTTCTGCCAGTCAAACCGCCATAGCGTCGTCAAATCTTCATGGAATTTCATGATTCAACTTGCTGCTGATACGCGACAGCAATGCGCTTTAGATCCAATTTACAGATCTTCGTTTGACGCAGTGACCAGATCGGCATCAATATTTGAAGCCGTCTGACGGAAATCCAACTGTGCTCTCTATCTCTCATTTTAGGCTCATCTGAGTTGCCAATGAACATTCCATAAGCCTAGCATGAGAGATCCTTCCCCTTATCCTAGCGGATTTTGAGTCATGTGATATCTTCAACATGGACAAAACCGGATTTCTTTCGGACCAGCAACCTCGACCCTTGTATAGGATTGAACTTATTGGTGGCAAAGCTGACAAAGAACGATTCACCCGCAGACTTCGTGTCAATGCGGATGGATACGAGTTTTTGCCTCCCATTGTCATCGAGAAGCATTTGCGCCCACGGTCCTTTCAATCGGACTTCCATGTGCAAGATTACGTGTGGTATCTTGTGAACCCCCGAGCTTGGATGACATCGGAGGTAGGTGGTGGCTTCTGTGCTTTCGGGTTGTTGCTTGATCATTTCGTCATCGTTTCACGTGGTCTGTAACATTGTGGTTCGTTTGCTTGCCAGCGTGTGGTCCACACATGAAGGTTCACGTCTCCGAATGGCAAGTACCTGTCACTCCACTCATGCATGGCAGGTTTTTTCACTGTGGCGGGACTGTTTTAACAGCAGGATGCAGCGGCAACACTGACGGGCTATGCACCTTGTTGACAACGTTAGAGCACATAAAGTCATACACTCGATTGAGGACATCATGGAGCGTGATTTCAGAGGAATCAAGATCGTTGACATCCCCTACATTCGTGTTCTCTACCTCCCACCCAACTGCACGTCTTACGTTGAGCTGCTAGAACAGGAGGTTATCTCGACGCTCAAACTGAAGTTCCAAATGCTCTTGATGGATTGGCTCATCAAAGAGTTCGATATGCCCGAGGTGGGGATGGAGGGGGGTAATGAAGACACCAGCAACCAGGACTTGGAGGGGATGGGAAATGCGGTTATGGGGGGTGAGATTGTACCTTCGTCAGGTTCGGCGGTCTGCTCATCAATTGTAAGAGGGAGGGGGCGAAGGGCTTCAGCTGGACAGAGGGGGGGGGGGGAGGATGGCGATGCTGCATCACTTGGAGTCGGTGGTGGGTTGGGTACCTTGTGGAGGATTGGGGAATGGAGGACCCTGCCGAGAGGAAGAAGTCAATATGGCCTGATTTACACATGGTTATCCTTTGGGTGAGCGGCTGTTGATGCTGATGGATCCGCTCATTGTAAGACGGTGCTGGAGGCATGCTAGGATAGTCCATGTAGCATGGCTTGTGGCTTGGGGGGCTGACCGTATGTTTGAGGGTCATCCTTGTGATCCTCTGGCGGAGGACGCTACAGTACATCGTTGACGAGTCTTATTGGCCGGTTGAGGCTAGATGGGCCAGCCATGACTGCGCGTGAGTTCGTCACACTCGATGATGCATTTCCCATGTACTCTGTGGGGCAACCTATGTCTTGTGCCGATGGTTTCTGGCGTTTTGAGAAATTAACGCAAACCAGCCAGTTGGCGCTAATTTATCGACCCCCCACAAGCTATAGGATACAGTAGCTGAATAGTGGAGTGTGAACTTGGCAAGGCATACGACGGTATTTGGCTCTTAGTCAAAATGCGCCCGATGCAACATAGAGGCTGTGTGAGCGTGCCAACCGGGCCTTAGCCAGAATTAGCAGCCGAGACGGATTGAGCATGGCAGATTGAGCAATACGTGGTTGCGGATGGCTATGCACTTTGACCATGTCATCGCCCATAATTTGTGCTGGCAGGTGGCGCTCTGCTTCATCGGATAGTGCATCCACGATAAAGACAATCTTTGTAGCGATAGGCTGAATCAATTGTTGCATTTGGGTGACGTGGATCGGAGCACAGATTTAAGAGAGGCGTGGTAGATGGGCCGGTGTAATAATTCAGAATGAATGGCCCAAACAGATGCGGTTCCTGGCGCCGAGGTTCGAAGGGACTGGGCTCCACGTGACGAGGTTCGTAGGGGCCAGCAATTGCATTGGGAATAGTGGGCTATGGTAGTGTAGGTGGGGCACTGGCAGGGGGATTATATTCTTCGGCAGCATCCACCTTGTCATGTGGGGTGGCAAAGCTCCGTTCCCTACTGTAGCATCTTCGTGCGCTGGCGTCAGCTTCCCTGCCGCATTCGAAGTCGTCAAGGAAGGGTTTCCCGTAGAAGATGCACTCACGAGAATAAAAAACTTAATATATGGCATAGTTACATAATTATCCAGGTGTATGAATCCTTTGGTATGCCCAGATGAATTCCCCATTTTGCCCTTTCGACAAATCGCCCTGCGTTGCACTTGGTGGCCTGCATTGAACCAGGTAGCACCAAACCCGAAGTAGTTGAATGTTGGCGGATTTTCTGGTCCAAATCAGATGCGGTGAATAGGAATGTGGGAGAGCTATGGATGTCAACTAGCTGTGCAGGATGACAACTTGCGCTATCGCGTAGAGCCAAAAGTCTGATGGCAGTCGAGCTTGGCCAAGGGGGACTCTCATATTCATCTGCAGCATTCTGTTCATCCGCTCCGCCGTTCCGTTCTACCGGTGAGCATAAGGTCTTCTCTTGCGCTTCTAAGCTTCGCCCCAGGTACTCTTTGAAGGTGTTACTCTCGTACTCCCGAGTGTTATCCATCTGAAGCTCCTTCAGCTTCAGACTACTCTACCACTCAACCATCCTAACCCTAAGCTTGAACGTCAAATGCTTTGCTCTTGTGAGCAACGTTTTTATGTCAAATGTAGCAAGTAGATCCATGGATGAAGGCTATGATATAGCATTCATCTACGCCGCTAATATCGTGGAAAGATTGAAAGGTTGTTGTTGAAGGCGAAACCTAGCTTCTCGTACTGCTACGTGTGGGGAAGTTGGAGGGAAACAGACTGTGGGGGAGCCTGGTGATGGGGCAGACGGTGGTCAAAGCTCTTGCGTGTTGGGCAGGAGTAATGCGCTTTGTCGAAAATGATTCCTTTTATCGAGTTGTTTAATGCTTCGACGGACGGGTGGCTGAGTCGCTGATGCCATATTTCTGTTGGTGCATTGTGTCTCTTTGAGCGCATGTACAGGCCCGAATTGACGAAGGCAGGCATGGTGTGGATCCAAGAACGGGATTGGCAATGCTGGCAGCTAAAACGGACGAGGTGAAGCCAGCCTCTTTGACAGTTTTGACTAAAGGAAATCCGTCGATGCAACGATGACCAGCAACACCGTGGACGATACAGCGAGTCGCTCCCTAGTCGGATTTCCGTCAAACAGCTTCAAATATTGATACGGATTTGATAAGTGCCTCACATGGTGATTTGTAAATTGGATCTTAAGTGCATTGCTCTCACCTAACGGCGCATTGATCAAGTTGAATCATGAAATTCCATGACGATTTGACGACGGTTTGACTGGCAGGAGGTATAGCAGCCACCATAGTCTTAGACATACAAACTTAGCAAGAAGAATCAAAATTGAGATGGTTCCCAGCCTCTACAAGCCCCAAGAGCCGAGTTTTAGGTTGGTGGTACACCACCACAGAGTCTCCAACCACGAAGAGACTCAAAACAAACCCAACAAGGGGCTACACCAAGTGAAATGTAACACTACACGCAGTAGCATTACTATTTTCACTATTTTAATATTTATCCACGTCCCTTGGGCTTGAAATCTTGAGCTCTTGGTCTTGGTTCTGCAAGATAAATTCTTCTTGAGTTGATGAGGGCTTGCTGCACACATCTGCGATGCGATGGAAGCTTCACACTCGACAAAAATAGAAAGATACATGCGACGCGCAAACGACGACTTGACATGCGAGTTGTGTAAACTCGCTAATGTCTTGACCGACACAAACCACATTGTGATACACCATTCAATCACACACACAAGCACTAGATAGCAATGCCATACACTCACAAGTCATTCCATGCCATGCATGCACACACACGAACAAGGACGACGAGCCGAGTGCAAGCCATAGGGTTGCACCAACACTGACGATCGGCAAGAGCGGAGGCTCAGGTGAGCATTCTTTCTCCCTGCTTGTATCTGCGTGTCTTGCCCAATATCTAACGCCGGAAGTCCAATGAGCCCCGACCATATAGTTGACGACGGGCCTTGCCTTATGTGCAAGTCTGGATGGAGTCGATGCAGAGGCAACAACTGGTGGTGAAATCGTTCACCGTGGCGCTTGGACTTTGACTTCAGCGCATCTCAAGTTGACCTCTGCACCACAACGATCCTTCAGCTTCTGACATTGGTCAATGAAATGCCCCAGTTTCTTGCACAACTTGTAGAAGGGTTACAATTTGCGTTTTTCCCCTTGTCTGGTTCCATCATTTCGCTATCCAATGTAGAAGCTGCACTTCTGCCTTTGTCTTGTTGCGTGTGCTGTACAGGTCCATATCTTGCTGCTCAGTAGTGAGTGCTGCATGAAGAGTGCTCTTGGTTATGATCCATTGTGTGCACAAAAAGGCATTGAATATGCGCCCGTAGGAGCTGAGTCTGGCAAGGTGCATGGTGATAAAGAGCACGCTGTTGAGGCTCCCACTGCTCTTGAGGAACTGGTCGTGCAAGTTGCAGCAGCGGTTGATGTATAGTAGCTTCCAGGTTTCTTGCCTGGGAGCATTAGAATCGAGTTTAGTTGTTGAAGTAACTAGCTTTGCATCACACTATCTTGAGCAAGGTGTACCTTGTAGAGGCTTTCCTAGGGTATAGTGCAGGGGAGCAAGTAAGGTCTTGAAAGGACGCACACCGTATTGCTCGGAAGGTGAGAGATTCCATGCCAGCAGTGTGTACGCCATTAGCGAGAGCCAGTAATAATGCCCTTCGTCTATATCCATCCTTGTTTCACAGTACTTGACAGAGCCATCGAAGTAGTCTCAAATGCATGAAGACTGCGCTAGGAGCTCGAGCTCAAAGCAACACATCAAGAAGTCCTTGCCATCGAAGGCGCTCGAGATTTATAGCTTCGAGATTATGAGAAAGTTGGCTTGGTTGATGATTACATTAGCGTACACTAACGGGTTATGGCTGCTGCTGCTGCTGCTGTTGCTGTTGTTGCTGTTGTTGCTGTTGTTGCTGTTGTTGCTGTTGTTGCTGTTGTTGCTGTTGTTGCTGTTGTTGCTGTTGTTGCTGTTGTTGCTGTTGTTGCTGTTGTTGCTGTTGTTGCTGTTGTTGCTGTTGTTGCTGTTGTTGCTGTTGTTGCTGTTGTTGCTGTTGTTGCTGTTGTTGCTGTTGTTGCTGTTGTTGCTGTTGTTGCTGTTGTTTCTGTTGTTGCTGTTGTTGCTGTTGTTGCTGTTGTTGCTGTTGTTGCTGTTGTTGCTGTTGTTGCTGTTGTTGCTGTTGTTGCTGTTGTTGCTGTTGTTGCTGTTGTTGCTGTTGTTGCTGTTGTTGCTGTTGTTGCTGTTGTTGCTGTTGTTGCTGTTGTTGCTGTTGTTGCTGTTGTTGCTGTTGTTGCTGTTGTTGCTGTTGTTGCTGTTGTTGCTGTTGTTGCTGTTGTTGCTGTTGTTGCTGTTGTTGCTGTTGTTGCTGTTGTTGCTGTTGTTGCTGTTGTTGCTGTTGTTGCTGTTGTTGCTGTTGTTGCTGTTGTTGTTGTTGTTGTTGTTGTTGTTGTTGTTGTTGTTGTTGTTGTTGTTGTTGTTGTTGTTGTTGTTGTTGTTGTTCTTGTTCTTGTTGTTGTTGTTGTTGTTGTTCTTGTTGTTGTTGTTGTTGTTGTTCCTGCTTTTCCTATTGTTCTTGTTGTTCTTGCTGCTGATGCTGCTGCTGCTGCTCTTGCTGTTGCACTTGATCTTGCTCTTGCTCTTGCTCTTGCTCTTGTTGTTACTACTGCTGCTGCTTTTGCTGCAGCTGCTCCTGCTGTGGAATTGGTGGCATAGCAGCAGCTGCAATAGCGTAGTTTGAGCTGCCAAGGCTTATCGCATTGCCAATAGGGGCAAGATTCAGGAATCCCTGAGTTGACTCCTTGCTCGTGTTGTCCTCTCATTCCCATTAATGTAGGAAAATATGCCGTAATATCCTCTGGACCAGATTCAAGCGAGCTAGTAGAATGGTCGGAAGGCCGATTGCCCAATATGGAGTCAATGTTTATTCATAAGTTGATTCAAATATACACTTGTAACGGAATGAAAGAGGAGCCCAAGGAGGGAGTTGTGGGTTCCGATGAAATCCACTTGCTCAGAATACCATGTAGAGAATCACCCAGCACTAGGATTATGTGGAACCCGAGAGAGGTAAAGTCAGTAGAAGAGTTCCAGACCCTTGTTCCGTAAGAATAGTATATTAAACAACGATGATACAATGATTAGTACAGCATGTATGAATACCAAAAGAGGTTCTTATTTGTTCTAAGGAAATCTTTGGGAAACCTCTTTCCATAACCCCGTAACTTCTTGTTGCAACCTCATGCTGTACTGTCCACGCGTTGACTCAGGTGGCTCTTGCCACCCGCTCATGACCTCGATATGAGGTAATGCATGACATCAGGTGTGTGTGTCCTCTATATGAGGTAAGGTTATACTAAGGTAGAAACATACTCAAGAATGCTACTTAGGATTTCTTCAAACAACTTTCAACACAGTCGAGACATCTTACAATCGGCACTGCCATTTTGAAGATGCACATGTGGGCATGATATATAAACCTCTGCTCTTTCCTTCCTCCCCATGGTATCCTTCTAGGAAGAATATTGAAGGAGGGTCTATAACTTAGACTTCCTAAAGTTCATCAACACTGTATCAATAGTACGATACCTCAAATAGAAGGACGCGAAGTAGTGATGTGCTAGTACGCATTAGCAAATCAACGCTTAAATACCAGGTTTGCCCATCACAAGAAGATTCACGCCACCTAAGGATACACAAAGAGGCACTATGCTTTGTCACGTGAATATTCACTTGAATAGGTAGCTTCAGACTACAAATAGGACTGTACTACTCTTTGTTACTATCCTTCTCTAGTACTATTTTAATCTTTACAATGTATAAGTATTTCGCTGACTTTGCTCTACAAGGTTCCACTTATTCTAGATCCAGGACTACCGTATTTGAGGAACATTCACTCTACAAAAAATGCTATGAATGGGCGCTTCGATAGATGGTGTTTTTTTTTTTTTTTTTTTTTTTTGGGTGCAACATCGTCTAAAATGTGTATTGTGAAATTGCAATCACTCGTAGTGAAGCAATGACAATGGAAAAATGCTAAATGATCTCCATTGGGTATATACAGTAACATATGGTTGAGGCCATTTTACCCACATCTTCATTTTATCCCATGGGAGCCCTATGAAAGCAACGAGGAGATAAAAGGTGAGGGGGGGCGAAGTCATAAGGGACAACATGTTCGATTGCTAGTGGAATCTCTCAAGAATGGAGAAGTTGGAGTGAATGAAGTAGGTGCTGAATATTCGGCAGGTTGAGGGGGAGTTTGCTGGTGCGCATAAGTTTTTTCACTTCAACCTGCCGCCTTTTTGCCAAGGATGAAGCAACATGGAATCATTTGGTTGAAGGTGTTGTGGTTAAAAATATTGGGTTATGTGGTTTTATTGCTAGAAGTTGTGGGGTTCATATGTGTGAGGGAGAGCTCAAGAAGAGCTCTAGTGAAGTCCCATGCAAGTCCCACGGAAGTCCCATGGAATTCACGTGGGGGTCACATGAGAGTCACATGTGAGTCACGCTTAAGTCACATGAAAGTCATACGGGAGTCACATGGGAGTCACAGAGGAGTCACATGGGAGTGATACGGGAGTCACAGGGGAGTCACATGGGAGTCACACTGCAGTCACATTGGAGTCCCATGGGGAGCTTATGGAGGTTTTATGAGGGACTTATGAGAGTGGTACAAGAGCATTGTGGGAGCCTTATGGGGGCCCTTTAGGAGTCTAACAAGGTGCATGTTTTTTTCTTTTAAGCAATTACCATCTACACCTTAAGCCTTGTGTTAGGCATGGGTAACTAAGTAAATAGAACGAGATCATAAGGGAATGCATGGGGAGTATATAATAAGGTGCATTGCACATGTTATCATACTGGAGTGCGTATTGCCAGGTGGACTTCGTATCCACATGCTTTTGACACTATTTCACTTGAGGTTCGCAGGTAAAAAAGTGTGGGCACTAGAAGGTGAGATCTGGAGTGAAAGTCGTGCAACTTTCTGATGTAATTTGTACGTGAAATAGGCGGATTTGGCAGGTGCCACTCGTGGGAGAGTGTGGCTGTTGTGATAACGATCTCGTGTTGCAATATCTGAGGCTCTGGAGTGGGGTTCCAGCTAGTGATTGGTTGGCTGTTTGCTTTTGCATTTAGTGGGCTGTTATAATAAATATGCTTGTGTGCAAAAGTCCGAGCCGGTAAACCTAGGAGGGCCATCCAACTTTTGGGCCATGTCAAACCCTAGATCTGGAGCACTTCAAGCCTCTCTAGATCTCTTCCAATGGAGGAAAGAACGTCCTCTAACCGTGGCTCTGATACCACTGATGAAAATCGTGCAAATCTGGAGAGAACTAATTAGAGATTAAGTCTGACGACCTCAACGGATCATTGCGTGCTGCTCAGGTAACTTCTAGAAATGAGCTTATACGCGTTGGAAAGGTCTTAATCTCTACTTTCCAGAATGGTAAAGCACGTTCATAACCAAGATCTGAGCCGCCGATTATGACGAAATCAGTGTGAGGGGGTATTCTGGTAATTTGGCTAGGCAGCCATGAATCACCTAGTAAAAACGAGAAGGGAAGCATTTCGATCTGGAAAAGTTGCAGTATGTGATTGTCAAACACCACCAACCCTTGCCCTAGACCAAACCCCAACACTCTCAAGTGCCATGACTGAGACATCAAAGATGTTGTAGTGGATTTGAGGTTGTATGGGTTGGAAAGGTAACGAGTTCAAACCTTGCCAACCAACCCAAGTCCTTTTGCCCAAAACCCAATAGCCCACAACCAGCTAGAGCAAACTACACCACAGAATACTACACATTTATCATCGATGGCTACCACTGTTGCAACCGCCCCAGCTGTTGCCACACCTGCAGCCTCTCCTGCTGCTGCCTCCGGCACCGCACCACATGCTGCCATGGACCGCGCATAGGCCCGGGCCCTATCCTCTAATGCTGCCCTCTCTACCCCAGCCCCTACCACCTCCCCCTTCACCTCCGCTCCAGCTGCTGCTCATGCCAACCCTACAGCTCCGGTCGCTGGCTCCCCTGCTGAGGACACGGCCCCGAGCCAGGCTGCACTAGGAGAGGGTGCTATAAGCTCGACTACATCCTCATCCGAGTCCTTGGCGCCCTCCAAAACCCAATACGAGTCCTTTGCGTTGTCTCCATCCGAGTCCCCAGCCTCGTCCCACTCAGAGTCCTCACCAGCCCCCAACGTCTCTGCCAATCTTTCACCCCCTCTTTCACCTCCCACACCCCCACCTTTACTGCCACCTCTGCGGGGCCCCCCAGTGCTGCCGCATCCCCATCCCATGCCACAGGCCCTGCTGCGGCCTCACCTGTGCCAGCCTTGCAACCTGTGGCCATGGGTGTGGAGCAGGTGGGGGCTCTCCTGGAGCAAGTGTTGGCTTATGGGAGTGGCGGGGGGGGGGCAGATGACTTTTGCGGCCATGGGAGCGCGAGCGTGTGGCTTCGCGCTCCTGCTTCTCCAGGCGTGAGGTAGGGCCCTCCTCTGCCTTTTCCGTGGTTGTTTCTCGCCTCGTAAGGCAGAGCGCACCTGGTCCCCGCCCTTGCCGACGGTCACCTTGACTCGGGCTGGCAGGGCGATACTGTTGGGTGAGGGGATGGAAGGCGATGAGTAGGGGGAAGGGCAGCTACCGGCTCTGCCTGACCGTCGGAGTGCACCAGGGGCGCCCTCCCCCCCATTGCAGGGGGTGCAGGTCATGTCCACAGGGGCTGCATGCTAATGTCGAGCGCTTTGCGGGGGAGGAAAGGGCATCGTGAAAAACGATGCCGTAGAGAGAGACTATTTTAGGGTTAGGTGGTGTGGCGTGGTTCTAAGCTGTAGAAACTAGAAAGCTAAGGAACGCGCGACGCGGCAGTCTAGGAGAGAGAGAGGGAGGGCGAGAATAGTACTGGGCAGGGTGACCTCCCAGGAAGTCCTCGTGTCGTACCCATTTCTGCCTGCTCCCGTGCTCGGGAGGGGGCAGCGGGAAAAAGAAAGGAGGATTCTTCTCCGAACCGCCCGGGCGGCGATGTCGTGCGGCTGTGGGGAGGGCCGCTCTCCACGTAGGACGCCGCGGAGCGTGACTACAGACGGGCGTGCGGCCCAGCGAGATGGCGAGCCTCTCGCGGGCATGACCGCGGATGTGACTATAAAGGGGGGAGCTGCCTCAGGGAAGGAGTGGGAAGCGCACCGGGGAGAGGATCCACGTGGTACGATCATACCTTGGCCACTACGCCGGATCCCATCAGAATTCCGAAGCTAAATGCCAGTGGGCGAGAATAGTACTGGGCAGGATGACCTCCCGGGAAGTCCTCGTATCCAGGCCCTTAAATATCAGACTTTTTAGGCTGATTTGGGTTTCGGTTCCAATCCATATCTTGGTAGTGGCTAATGCAAATGATACGAAGGCTTATGAGGGACCTGTTGTTCAGGAATAAGTCTAAATGGGCAGTTTGCAAACACTGAAAAATCAAATACAAAAAAAAAACAGCCATTGAAATTAAGCAAACCAGGGCTTTAAGGTTGATTTATTAGGCCCTGCTCGTATCGTACCCATTTCTGCCTGCTCCCGTGCCCGGGAGGGGGCAGTGGGAAAAAGAAAGGAGGATTCTTCCCCGAACCGCCCGGGCGGCGATGTCGTGCGTCTGTGAGGAGGGCCGCTCTCTGCATAGGACGCCCCGGAGCATGACCACAGACGGGCATCTGGCCCAACGAGATGACGAGCCTCTCGCGAGCATGACTTCGGATGTGACTATAAAGGAGGGAGCTGCCTCAGGGGAGGAGTGGGAAGCGCATCGAGGAGAGGATCCACGTGGTACGATCATACCTTGGCCACTACGCTATATCCCATCAGAACGCCGAAGCTAAATGCCAGTGGGCGAGAATAGTACTGGACAGGATGACCTCCTGGGAAGTCCTCGTGTCGTACCCATTTCTGCCTGCTCCCGTGCCCGAGCGGGGGCAGTGGGAAAAAGAAAGGAGGATTCTTCTCCGAACCGCCCAGGCGGCGATGTCGTGCGGCTGTGAGGAGGGCCGCTCTCTGCATAGGACTCCCTGGAGCATGACCACAGACGGGCATCTGGCCCAACGAGATGGTGAGCCTCTCGTGGGCATGACCGCGGATGTGACTATAAAGGGGGGAGCTGCCTCAGGGGAGGAGTCGGAAGCGCACCGGGGAGAGGATCCACGTGGTACGATCATACCTTGGCCACTACGCCGGATCCCATCAGAACTCCGAAGCTAAATGCCAGTGGGCGAGAATAGTGTTCTCATTAAAAATAAAGAGGGTTACAAATCATATAGGGATTTCTAAAGCCGAAGATGAGAATTTCGGCATGAGCATTGCGCTATTATGACAAAGTAGCGTTTAGAGGTATAGAAGAGAAAAAGAGAGAGAAGAGAGATAGAGAAGGAAAGAGAGAGGAGATAATGGAAGGAAGAAAGTAGCAGAAAGAGTGGGGGAGAAGAGAGCGAGAAAGAGGAGAGAAAGAGGAGAGGGGAAGGAGGGAGGGGGGGGTGTGACTATATCAGAGGGACATCACGGGACCTAACAAAGCAACAGCTCACGCGCACAGCGCGGGCATAGTGTCTCAAGCACGGCCTATATATGTATTTTACACATATGCATCATACATATACTGCATGTCTGCTGCACTCTCGAAGCACCCTGTGATGTGGTGCCAACTCCCCTGCCCAGCGCCCAAAGGTACAGGTGCTGGCATCCATCCATTGTCGGAGCCGCCCAGCTGCCGCACTGCATGCTGCATGATCACATTTGCCTCCGCCCGCTGCAGTGCCACAGAGAGACGCATAGTGAGGCTCGTCTCAAATATCCGTGCCGACCCGTCATCCCCTGCCCCTGAATCTCTCCTCCGCCGTGCTGTCCGCGATGCACACAGCCCTAGGAACTGCCGCAGTGGCTCACTCAGGCACCCAAAATTCTCCACTACACAGGCGTAGAACTCTGGATCCGGCTGCAACCCCTGCAACACCGGCCTCCAGTGTCGCATCTTATCCTGCACCCGCCTAGCTGCTGCGCCGCCAATCTGAGTGGGTGCCATCCGCCTGAACTGCGCATTCCCCTCCCGCTGTGGGTCTGCCATCAAGACGTCTACAATCACCATCAATGCATCTCGCGGCGCCCTGCAGGTGAGGTCGGGAATGCGGGCGGGTGCCCCTATGCGGCTTGTGCGAGCGGCTGGCGTCTACTGCTGCTACGCGGGCTGCTGCTCTATCTGGTCCCCTGATGCCCCCCCTCTGGTCGTCGTGGTCTCCCTCCCAACTCCCCCTCTCACCCTCCCTCTCCTCCCTCCCGCTCTCCCCTCCCCCACTCCCCCTGCCACCCCCGCCCCTTCTGCCATCTCCTCTCTCCCTCCCGTCCCCCCTCCCCTCCCGCCCTCCGTCCCTCCTATACCCCCGCCCACTACCGACCTCTCTAGCCCACCCTCGCATGTCCTCCCCTTCGCTTGCGCCTCTCCAAACGCCTCGCTCGCGAAGTGCACCCGCCTCGATGGTGCCCTGCCCAAGAGCCCATCCCCTGTCTCCTGCTGCTGTCCCGCCTAGGCCCCCCGCTGCGGCCCTGCCTGAGCTCCGTGCGGTGTCTGTACCTGCCCCTCTCCCCCCGCGCGCCGCTGCTGCCCCTCTCCGCCACCCTGCCGCTGCTGCTGCTGCTCCTCCTCCCGCCGGCTCTCTCCCGTGCCCTGCTGCTGCTGCTGATCCTCCCTGCCGAACGGCCGCTGCTGCCCCTCCGGCTCCTCCTCCGCCCCCTGCCTCTCTCCCTCCTCACCCGCCTGCCTCTCCCCCCCCTCCTGATCTCGCCGCTGCTGCCGTCATGTCTGTCCTGCCCGCTCCTGCCCCTGCCCCTCCCCCGCGTGCAAAACCTGCAGTCGAGCTCGCGCCGCCTCCAGGTGCGGAATGAGCGCCGTGTCCTCCACCTGGACAGCGAAGCCAGCCTCGTCCGCGAAGTCACGAAGCATGTACTTCACTGTGTCGTGGATGGTCGTGGCGACCGCGAAGCGCGCGCACCGCACCGCGTGATGCGGCACCGACATGTCGGCGATCTCCTCTCCGCACGAGCACTGACCTGCCAAGACTAACTGGGGAATGGGGAGACCGAGACGAAAGCATGAAGCCACCTGCCACTGCGCCTCCGGAATGCGCAGGGAGTCCGCGTAGGGTACCGCCGTAAGCCAAGCTCCCGCACCTGGACCCTGAAGGGATGTCAAACGGGCAAGATGCAGGGGATCGGTATGACGGGCACGTATCGACTCCAAAGCGTGCGCCTCGATGTGTCTGCTGGCCTCTCTGAAAAGGCCGTTCGGTGCTCCTGTTGCGCAAGAAGGCCAAGCCGGCATGAGGCGTAGGACGTCTGTCGGCAGGGCCTCCTGAGCCATCATGATGTGCGGATCGATCTGGACGGGCTCACCTGATGCGAAGATCTGACGGAAGCCCTCCCCCACCAATGGCAGCGAGCACAGAATTGGTGCGCACTGCGCCCACGAACAGAGATAACTCACCGGGGCGATGCGCTCCATGCGTCGAATGCCGAAGCCCCCGAGGCGAATCGGGAGAAAAGCCTGCTCCAGGGCTGCCTCACAGATCGCATCCCTCTCCCTCCACGTACCTCGGGCGAGGAGCTGCAGGAAGGTCGCTCCCAAACGCGCGTCCCACGCTGCAAAGATGGCACGTACCTCTTGTGATGGGGGGACTGTCCGCGCCAAGTACTGCGGACGTGTGCTGACACACGCGGAGAGCAGTCATGCCGCTGTCTGTGGCTGCCGCAGCCTCGGGAGCCACGGCAGCACCCCAGCCATCCTCTCCAGTCGGTCGCGCAGGCTGGTCCTCACAAAGGTATCGGTGCCAACCGGAACGCCCGTCACGGTCAGCCCCCGGCGTGCGACCTCGATTCCAAGACCGGTGAAAGCCTGCACCTTGCTGGGCAGGATCGCGGACGTGTGGTGAACAAGGCACATGTGCGGCTGGACAGCAAGGCCCAACTCGCCCAACCGCCTCACGACCTCAGTGAAATGGTGCAGCACCCTATCTGGAGGGCCCACGAGGTAGGTGTCGTCGGCGTACGACCAGAGCTGGACATCACCACCTGCCAGGATGGGCTCCAGGGCGAGGCGCTGCGTGAGTGCATAGAGAAACGGGCTCAGCGGATCTCCGTGCCGGGTGCCACGCTTCGAGTGCATCGTGGTGACTCCCCTACCGGTCCGATAGATCAGATCGGACGGCGTGTCGTAGAAAAGACGAATGAATGGGATGAGACACCTGAACTCAGGGCTCGCATGCAGTGCCTGGAACAGGACATCGCGAAAGAAAGAGTTGTAGGCATTGGCCACGTCTAGCTGCAGAACCACCCAGCCTGGGTGGTCGGCTAGAGCACGGACGACGCCTCTAACGGTGACCTCTGTGCCACACGTGACCCCGACTCCGAACTGCTGTGACGCGAGGAACACTCTCGCCATCTAGTCGCGGAGCTGGAGGCAGACTGTGCGGGAGAGGACGCGCACGAGCACCTCTCCAATGGCGATCAGCCGCACGTCCCTGTTCGGCTTCGCGAGAGCCACGAGGGTGGACGAAGCCAAAAGAGAGCGCGCAGCTGAGGGGCAGCATCCTCCGAGCCAGAGCTGGTATACAGACAGCAAGGAGGGCAGGGTCTGTGGGAACGCCAAAAAGGTGTCGCGGAGGTGTTCCGCCACCCATCCGGTAGGTCCTCCCGACAAGCCCCGCAGTGCAGTGAAAATGGCCTGGCGCAGGTGGGTGGCCGAGAGCACGAGGCCGCCCTCATGGAAGGTGGAGAGCCACTCCAGTAGAGGGCGCTCCGCACTAGGGTGCTTAGCCCGTAGGCTATGCACCGTGCGATCCGTGTCTGGAGCCGCCTCGGCCGACTCCAGTGTCGCGCACGCACGAGATGTCTCGTTTGCACGGTGCCAAGCGTAGGCACCGCGCAATCCGACGCTCGTCTCCCGACGTGGCGGTGCCGGGGGTGCGACGTGATGTGCGGGCGGGCAGCGGCGTGCGACGACGCAGCGCGTCAGAGAAGAGAGGGTCCCACTCACCTCGGAAGAAGCGTGCGATGCGAGCCGCGATGGAAGCTGTGTGGCCCCGCTCTGGGGGAGTGGCCGGCGCTAAGAACAGCGTCGGCACCGCCGTAAACAAGAAGTGGGGCCCGTCGGCGTCCGGATACTGCTCCATACGGGCGGTGATCGCACGGAGGACATCAGAGATGCCTCCGCGGACCCTCGGCGGGATGCGCCGGAGCGGGCGAGCATGCGTCCGGGACGGGGAGAAATACTCCCTCCAATCCACAGAGTCCAGCTGCGCCCACTGCGTGTCGGAAAAGACGGGGACAGATGAACCCGGACGTGAGAGTGACCCGCCGACCGAGGCGGCCTCCTGGCGGGCCTGCATACGGCGTGCCTCATCGCTCGGGGTGCAGTGAGGTGTGTGGTGTCGGAGAGCTCTATCGTCCGCCATGAGGTTAAGGCACGTGGGACATCTCACCTCATGGGCTGGCGTGGACTTGTCCGCGTGATCGGTGTGGGTGGTCTCGTCCGAGCTAGCGGTGGAGGCGGCCGGCTCGACAACCGGGTCCGGTCGATAGTCGCCCGGCATTGGGGAAGGAGGCTCACCTGCCACCTGGGGTCGGACGGGGGTCAGAGGCGGCGGCGATGTCGCAAGAGGGGGAGAGGTCGACGGGGGGCCCGAGGGCCTAGGTGCGGCCCCAGCATCCTGAGGGGAGGGGAAAACACCGGTGGCGGGGTCGGCCGCGGGTGTCAAGCCGCGTGCTGGTGTGGGTGGGAGGTGAGGGTCTATAGCAGTGGGTCGTGAAAACGCTCCTCCCGAACGTGAGCTGGGAGGGGGGACCATAGGAGCCGAGATGTGGCCGTGTGGGGTGGGGGGATGGTGGCAGGGGCAAGGGGTGCATCAGGCTCGAGGAGGGGAGGGCCAGAGTGCGTGTGTGCTGACTGAGCGTAGGTACGGTCGCCTGGAGGCGTAGTCCTGCCTGGGCCAAGTGGGGGGGCAAGGGGCGCGTCTGAGTCGTCGATAGCCATCCGCTCTGGTGCGATGGCTGTGGAGGGAGATAACGGGGGGGCGGCATGGGGGTCGTCGGCCGGGTCGCTCGCGGCCCGGGGTGCTGGGCCTAGGGGCGGCGCAGAGGGGGTAGCAGATATGCTCCAGATCCCGAGCAGGTCGGCGACTGCCGCCTCCGTCTCCCAGTCCGCCCCCTGTGACTGTCCGCCTGTGGGTGGGGGAAGGAGGGCGGGTTGGTCGGTCATGGTGGGTGGGCCGCCTTGGCCCTGGACCTGGGTGGAGGGATGTGGGCGGGAGGGGGGGGAAGAGATGGGAGGGGGAGGTCGACGCTGGGGGGGGATGTAGGGCTGCTTGGGAGGTGCTGGTGCCGCTCCCTCCGCCTCTGGGTCGATGTCCATCTCGGCTGAGCTCGTGTCCGTCTGCCCTGGCGGCCGAGCTGTCCCCGATGCCCCTTTGGCCTTGCTCCCCTTCCGGCGACCTGTACCGGGGCCAACAGGTCGTCCCACTGAGGTCCGCAGGGTGACCACCCCTTGCTGTGGTTGGGGGTGGGAGGGCTGGGAGGGTGAGGGGGCCTGGTCGCCTGCAACGGGTGACTGCGTCGGGTGAGCGTGCGCTTGCGCTTGCGCGCCGAGCCATCCTGGGGGTGGGGCTGGGGTGAGTGAGAGAACGTGGGGAAGGAGACGATTGGTAGTGGTGGTGGGATCGGCCGCACCGCTCTCGAAACACATCCCCGCTGTAGCGCCCTCCCCGGCTCCCTCCGCCAGGGCGTTGGCCGATGTCGCTGCCTGCGCAATACGATGGAAAGGGAGGACGTAACGATCGGAGGAGGCATCATGCGGGGCCGCTACTGACTCTGGGTCGATGTCCATCCCAGTTGGGGAGTTGGCATCAACTGCTTGGCCCCTAGCCAACAGAGCGTGTCTGGTGCGGGAGGGGGGAGAGTGAGATATGGGGGTCGCTCGAGCTTTGCCCATGACGGCGGTGGCAGATTGCGTGAGGGCAAGCGGGCATGGCAAGAGAGCCGGTTGAGCATCGAGAACAGGGTCATGAGTCGATGGGACACCCTGGGTCGGAGCTGGTGCAGCTGGAATGTGCAAAGCTTCCCCCCGCATCGGGGCAGCCCGGCGGGACATGAAGCCTGGGGCTTGTACAAAGGGGCGGGCAGGGAGTGAGGGCTGGATTGTAGAGGGAGGGTCCCGGGTGGGATGCGTGGGGGGGGTAGGGGGGGACCGAGATGGGGGTGTGATAGGCTGGGCCATAGGGAAGGGAAGTGGAGTGAGGCCCCCGATGGCTGCATCTTGCCCGAGGCTCAGCTGTGGGGCTTGTGAGGTGGGATTTGCCGCGGTGAGGCGGCGCGGGCCGAGAGGGAGTTTGTTCGGGTTAATTCTCCCCCCAGACAGTTCGCCCTGCTTGCCCTACTTGTGGGGAGCACCCCTTTTGCCGCCAGGGCATGTGCCATGGTCAGTGTGGGGGGCACCTGCAGTGGCAGAAGAAGGGGAGGGGCCCAGCAAGGAGGGTTGGACCGAGGCTTCCACCCGCGTTGGGGCTGCCGGAGCGCCAAACTGCATGGGTGGGAGGGGGGAGGGGGCGGTCAGAACCCCCGTGGGCTGTCTTGCTCCCTCTGGCGCAGGCTCTGGCGAGGGGGAGCATGAGAGGGTTGGGGCAGTCTGGATGTATCCTGAAAGAGGACCCTCCTCGTCCGGCCGAACCTCGACGGCCGCCTCGCGTGATTCGCCCTGCCCTAGGGGGGGGGATGGGAGGAGCTGGCAATGCTGCGGCTGGGCCTCGGTGGCTGACACCGGAGAGCAAGGCTCTGCCAGAAATGCCAGGGCTCGGGCTGCCCCGCTTGCACCCACCTTGTGCCCCCAAGGGCGGGCATCTGACGTGGCTGGTCGCAGGGGCGAAACAAGGTGGGAGGGACGGGAGGGGAGTGTGGGCGTAGATGGTGGAGGCTCGTCCGCTCAGCTGGTTCCCTCGAATCCACCCCTGCAGACCTGCGATGGGGAGTGGGGGGGGAAGGGGGGGAAGGGCAGGACGAAGGGGGAGGAGGAGGGGGAAGGGGGGGGGGGGGGGGAGATAGGTGAGGCAGACGAGTCGGCCACTACCGACCCGGGTGCTGTCCCCGCTGCTGCTGCCTCTCGAGCGGCAGCTCCAGCTGTCGCCTCCCTTGTAACCCCTTCTGCTGGTCCGGTTGCTGCCCTCCCTGCCATTCCACCGGCACCTTCTGTCCCTCTGGTTGGTTCCCCTCTTGCGGCAGCCCCGCTGCCTTTTCCCGTGCAGCCCCTCCTACTACTCCTGTTACCATTACTGCCCCTGCCCGTGGTCCTGCTGCTGATTTTGCTGCTGCCTCTACCGTTGCCCCTGCCCCTGCCGCCTCAGCAGGGACTCCTTCTGCAGCTTCCCTGACATCCGCCCTGGCCGCTGCAGCGGCCCCAGCCGCTACCACCTCTGCGGCCTCCCGAGCCCCGGTCGCTACGCCCCTCGCCAGATCGGCTGCTGCTGCCTCCTCCTCTGCGGTGGCGGCCCCCGCTACTGCTGCCGCCGTTTGCCCTGCTGCTCCCGCCTCTGGCGCCTCTGCAGGGGCGCCTGCTGCTGCTGCTGCCCCCAAATCCGCCCCGGCTGCCCCGGCGGTCCCTGCTGCTGCTGCTGCCTCTGCCGCATCCCGAGCCCTAGTCGAAACACCCCTTGCATGATCCACTGCCGCCGCCTCCTCTGCGGGGGCCCCCGCTGGCGCCACCGCTGCCAGTGCTTCCGCTGCCGCCGCAGCGACCGTCCCCCCGGCTTCCGCTGCCACCTCTGGAGCGGCCACATCCCTAGCGGCTGTTGCCTCTGCAGGATATCCCTCTGCCACCCCCACTGCAGCCGGCCCATATGCCTGCACCCCTGCCGGTGCCTCCGCTGCTGCCCCTTCTGCAAAGGCCTTTGCGGCAGCCCCCACAGCCGCCCCTCCTACCACGGCTGTCGATCCTCCCCCTGCGGCTACAGCCTGTGCTGCTACCGCCTCTGCGGCAGCCATTTCCGCCTTCCCCCCTACAGCCTCTCCCGCCTCTGCCTCTGCCTCTGCCGTAGCAGCTTCCGCTGGAGTGCCCCCTGCAAAGACTCCTGCGGCAGCCTCCTTTGCAACAGTCCCCATGGCTGCCACTGTTGCAACCGCTCCTGCAGTTGCCACTCCTGCCGACTCTCCTGCTGCTGCCTCCGGCGCCGCACCACATGCGGCCATGGACTGCGCATAGGTCCGGGCCATACCCTCTAACCCTGCCTTCTCTACCCCAGCCCGTGCCACCTCCCCCTCCGCCTCCGCTCCGGCTGATGCTCCTGCCAACCTTGCACCTCCGGTCGCTGGCTCCCCTGCTGAGGACACGGCCTCGAGCCTGGCTGCGGGTTCTTTAAACTCGACTACGTCCTCATCCGAGTCCTCAGCACCATCCAAAACCCAATCCGGGTCCTTCACGTCATCCCCATCCGAGTCCTCAGCCTCGCCCCAGTCCGAGTCCCCACCAGCCCCCGCCGTCTCCGCGGATCTTTCCCCCTCTGCCCTCTCCGTCACCCCCTCTTTCACCTCCCACACCCCCGCCTCTTCTGCCGCCTCTGCGGGGCCCCCCGGTGCTGCCGCATCCCCTGCCACCGCCTCACCTGTGCCAGCCTTGCTACCTGTGGCCGTGGGTGTGGTGGAGGTGGGGGCTCTCCTGGCGCTAAAGTCAGCCTGTGGGAGTGGCGGAAGGTGGGCAGAGGATTTTTTTCGACCTGGGGAGCACGAGCGTGTGGCTTCGCGCTCCTGCTCCTGCTTCTCCAGGCGTGAGGCAGGGCCTCCCTCTGCCTTCTCCCGAGATCGTTTCCGGCCTGGCGAGGCAGAGCGCGCCTGGTCTCCACCCTTGCCGACGGTCATCTCGACTGGGGCCGGCGGGGCGAGACTGTTGGGTGGGGGGATGGAAGGGAATGAGTAGGGAGAAGGGCGGCTACTGGCTCTCCCTGACCGTCGGAGTGCGCCGGGGCCGCCCTTCCCCCCATCGCAGGGGGTGTGGGTCATGGCCAGGGGGGCTGCATGCTAGGAGAGGGGGAGGGTGGGGAAAACAAGGGGGGAAGGGAGGGGGAGAAACAGCGGGAAAAGAAGGTGAGATCAGAGAGACTTGTGGAGTGGGGAGGGGCAAAGGAGGGGAGGGGGGGGGGAGGGGGGGAGAGGGAAAAACAGGGGGCAGCAATTAGAGGCGGGTTATGGAGCTCGACTGTGGGGAGGCGTATGGGGGGAAGGTGGGGAAACAGGGATTGGACAAGATGGAAAGAAACCGCCTGCAGGGAGGGGGGGGGGAAGGCAACGGGCTAGGGGGAGAAGGAGCGGGCAAGGGGGGTAAAATAACAGCGGGCAATGGGGGGAAAAGCAAGGCCAAGGGAAGGGAAGGCAACGAGCAAGGGGTGGAAAACAGTGAGCAAGGGGTGGGACAAACGGCAGACCAGGGGGGGATAACAGCGGGCGAGGGGGGGAGAAGCAGGGGCAAGGGAGGGAAAAGCAACAGGCCAGGGGGAAAAGCAGCGGGCAAGGGGGGAAAATAACAGCGGGCAATGGGGGGGAAAGGCAGGGCCAAGGGAGGGGAAGGCAACGGGAAAGGAGGGGAAAACAGCGGGCAAGGGGTGGGACAAGCGGCGGACAAGGGGGGGGATAACAGCGGGCGAGGGGGGGGAAAAGCAGGGGCAAGGGAGGGAAAAGCAACGGGCGAGAGTAGAAAGCAGCGTGCGAGGGGGGAAAAGCAGCGGCGAGGGGGGAGAAGCAGCGGGCACGTGAGGAAAGGCAGCAGGGAAAAGTAGCAGTGGGCAGTGAGGGGGAACGATAGTGGGCAAAAGTGGGGGGCAAGGAGGGGAATGGCAGTGGGCACGGGGAAGCGGCAAGCTAGACAGGAGGGGAAATGGCGAGCAGGGGCAGAGATGACGTTGAGCAGGGAAAGGGGGGGACGGCGAGCAGGGAAAGGGGGGGACGGCGAACAGGGAAAGGGGGGGACGGCGAGCAGGGAAAGGGGGGGGGCGGCGAGCAGGTAAAAGGGGGGGGGACGGCGAGCAGGGAAAAGGGGGGGATGGCGAGCAGGGAAAAAGGGGGGGACGGCGAGCGGGAAAAAGGGG
>BQMB01000977.1:0-22500 GCA_027943415.1 Closterium sp. NIES-67
TTGCAACTATTATGAATCCAGGCCCAACTTGAAAACCGAGTTGGGCCCAACTTGACCCGAAAGCCTCAGCCCGTCGCATGCCAGAATCGCACAGGGAAACGCTAACCCTGACAAGCATTTTGTGCAAGAAATGCAGCTTTGGCATGTCGCGAGTTTCGTCTCGCGACGAGCATGTTGGCGGGATCCAATCAGCTTTGAGATCAAACATCTTTTTTCCAACCCGCGTCACTTTGGAACAGTAATTTGTCAGCCGAGGTTTCCAAGTGAAGTCACTAGGGAAAGTCCTCTTTCAAGTTGGGCATCAGGCGCTGTGTCCATGTCGGCGCCTAGAAGCAGCAGTGATACAGCAGCTTGTGGCCGCCGTCGTACGCGCCGTGACTTCCTTAACTGCCGCCGATTCTTCTGCACCCGCTGCTGCTGCTTCTGGCACCATGGCGCATCCAGCAGCGCCACCATCGCCCGCGCGTGTGGCAGTGGCGGCTGCTGCGGCTGATCCTGCTCGTGCTCGTGCCACCCCAGACGCACCTGCTGCCTCTGCTGCGCCTGCAGCTACTGTCGCAGCCCCTTCGGCGCCCACTGCTTCCTTATTTCCTGGAGCTACTGCACCTAATGCTTCTGCCTCTGCTGCAAGTGCTGCTTCCGGTGGCGCGCTTGCAGGAGCAGCGACCGACCCTGCTGCTGCTGCTGATGATGATGATACGGGCTACATCCCCCTGGACCGCCTATCCGTTCTGATTGCAGACGGAGACCCGCAGTTGCGTGGGGGCTTCACGCTGTGTTTCTGGGTGTACATTGTACGCGAATCCCCGTGCGGGGTCCTCATCCGCCAGGTGAGGCTGCGGCAGGGCTCGGGTGCAGTGGTAGCTGCAGTTGATTGTTTGATTCTCAAAAGTCGCTGCAAGGGGCGAGCTCGGGCTCAGGTGCAATGCTCGCCCGCACGCCAGGAAGGTTTGCAGATCGCGAGAAAGGTCTTTCCCCAAGTGTCAAGTCTAATCTCAAGTCCAATCGTGGTTCCCAATCGTGCCTCTTCTCCCTTTCTCTACCCCCCCGTGCACCCGCCTACCATCAGGGTCGACCCAACGCGCCAGCGCGTCTCCCATTCCTCACCCTGGGCGCGGACCGCTGCCTCTCTCTCCATCCGCCAACCGCTCACGCCCTGCAGGACCCGCCGGCATCAGCAGCAGCAGCGGCACAGGGGGATGCGGGGAAGGGGGAAGTGGGGAAGGGAGAAGTTGGGAAGGGAGGAAAAGTAATGCTGACGGCCGAGAAGGCATGTGCTGTGGGGGAGTGGGTGCACGTGGCATGTGAGGGGAGGGGAATTGCCTTTTTGCGGCTTGGCTTCGCATGGCTTTGCCTCCTTTGTTGTCGCACCTCACATTCTAGGTCCATCAGCGTGCATGTGAGCGTGCATCTGAGCGTGCATGTGAGCGTGCATGTGAGCGGCGCTGGTGGTTCAACCCGTTGCCGCCACCCCTCCGTTGCCTATGCATCCACTCCCCTCCCATCCCCTCCTCCCCCATCCCATCATCCCATCCGTACTCCCACACAGGTACATCCAGAAGCAGCCCGCCTGCGGATCAACAACACACAGGCAGCACACCACACATACCCCTCCCTTCCCCCCCGTGCTGCTCTAGCTGCTAAGCTGACCCCCCTGCTGCTGGCAGGAGGGGCTGGCACAGCTGCAACTGGTGTAGGGTCAGGGGCAGGGGCAGCAGACAAGAGCGCTAGTAAAAGTGCTGGTGGTGGTGGCACGACAGGGGGAGGGATGCACGTTCACGTGCCTGCAGATGTCGCCACTCACTATGCCAAGGTGGGGTGAGGGAGGGACAGAGGGAGAGGGAGAGGGAGAGAGATCGGGGAAAGGTGGGAAGAGGGGGAGTGCAGATGAAGGGGTTCCTGTTCCTGGTGACCGCAGGAATTTACAGTGGTCGTTTCTCGTTCCACGTGCAGCTGATGTCGTTTCTTTCACCTTCCCATCCCCCCCATTTCCCCCTGCCCCCATGCCTCCTTGCCCCATTTTCCCCGCCCCCCACTACCCGCTTCCTCCTCCCTTTCTTCCTCTAATAGTCGCCACGTCGTATGCTCCCCTCGCAGCAGCATCAGCAGTAGCAGCAGCAGTAGTGGGAACAACAGGCACGAAGGAAGGGGCAGCTGAAGCAGCAAAAGTGGCAGCAGGTGTGGAGCAAGTTGAAACTACAAGTTCAGGTGCGATAAATTCAGGTAAGATAGAAGCCACGGCAGCATTGCCTGCAGTATCTACTGCCATAGTAGCTGGCAGCACAACAGCAAGAGTAGCACCAGCAACACCAGCTGCTGCTGCCACAGGTGGCGGTAGCAGCGGTGCTGGTAGTGGGGCTGGTGCTCCTGGCGTTGCTGGTGGTTTGGCTGGGTTTCATCTTGGGAGTTCCAAGGACGCACCAGCAGCAGGAGGCGAGGGGAGAGGAGGAGGTGGGGAGAGCCACAATGGGAGAGGCTTAAGCGGGGAGAGAGGAGGGGGAGGGGGGGTTTCCAGGGGGAGGGCTAGCAGGAGGAGGAGGGGGAGGGGGTACAGGGGGAGCAGGAGGGGCAGGGGGAGCAGGGTTAGAGAGAGGGGAAGGAAGGGGAGGAGGGAAGGAGGACGATGAGGGAGATGGTAGGCGTGTGGGTGTGAAGCGGCCATGTATGGATTTGAACGGTGAGGCCAAGGTAGATAGTGAGGAGAGTGGCGAAGGGGATAGGGAGAAGGGGTACAGTGCTGCTCCAAGTGCTTCTGCTGCTGCTGCTGCTGCCTCCTCATTCCCCCACACGGCTCTTATTCCCAGCCCCAACGGCACTCTCATTCCATGGCCGCTCCCTCCAGCCGCAGCAGACGCTGCTGCAGCTGCTGTGGCCGCAGCAGCGGCAGCAGGGGCGGGTCGTCCTCCCACCCCACTCCAGGCGCAACCTCAGGTGCCCCAGGCGGATCAGCCGGAATTCTGGTTCCTTCCGCATCCCCTGCCACCGGCGGCGCTCTTGCGTCTGCCGCCGCTGTTCCGTACACGCTCGCCCCAGCTCCCCATGGAGCGCACCCCTCCCCGTTCCCTGGTGCGCCCTTCGATCCCTCGTACCTCCCGTTTCTCCCCGGCGCCCTGCCGCTGCTAGCCTCCTCGCTGCCTGTGGATGGCTCGGGCATTACCAAGCAAGCAGCACAGGCTGTGGGGAACCAGCTCGCCGCGCTGGTGCTTGAGGCTGGTGGCTCGGACTCACATGCTGGTGCTGGTGCTAATGCTAGTGATCTAGTTGATGGGGAACGGGAAGGAGGGCAGAAAGGAAGAGGTCAAAGGGAAGGGGGGAGGGGGGCAAGGGATGCAAAGGAGGGTAAAGAGCACAGCACAGGGGAGAAAGAAGAGGAGTTGGATGAGGAGGACGGAGGAGGAGGAGGAGGAGGAGGAGGAGGAGGAGGAGGAGGGAGGAGGAGGAGGAGGAGAGGAGGAGGAGGAGGAGGAGGAGGGAGGAGGAGGAGGAGGAGGAGGAGGAGGAGGAGGAGGAGGAGGAGGAGGAGGAGGAGGAGGAGGAGGAGGAGGAGGAGGAAGAGGAGGAGGAGGAGGAGGAGGAGGAGGGAGGAGGAGGAGGAGGAGGAGGAGGAGGAGGAAGAGGAGAGTGGGGTGCAGGAGAGGGGGACGGGAGTGGGGAGCAAGGGGCGTTGAGTATCCCCATGCGCGTCACGTTCCGGTACTGCTTGGGTGGGCGCAGGCAGAGTTCCTCAAGGCGGTGGCGCAGCGTGTGGGAAGGGAGGGGATGGCGCATATGGCGGAGAAAGTGGCGGAGATCACAGGGTGCAGGCACCAGGGGTGAGTGTTACGGCGAGGGAAGGGATTTTGGTTTCTGAGAGAGCGGAATGCAGGAGAGGGGATGGGAGTGGTCTGTGAGGGAAGAGCTTTTGGTTTCTGTGGGGGTGGCCAGAGAAGGGCTTTTGGTTTCTGAGAGAGAGGAATGCATATGACATGGGGGAGTGGGTGGAAGGAGGAGAGTGGGTGAGTGAGAGGAAGCAAGCTTTGCGGTGAGTGTGTATGGTGATGTGAAGAGGTAGCGGGCATGGGAAGGATGGTGTTGTGGTTTCAAGAGGAGTGAGGAGGTGGGGTAAGGAACGAGGTGGGGTAGGGAACAATGTGTCAAAGCACTTTGGCTCAAAGCCAATCGTGTCCCCATTCCTTCATGTTTTGTTTCCCATTCTTTCCTCTTCGCACCCACCCAACCCCCTCTCTCCCTCTCCCCTGGCATTCTCTCTTTCCCTCCTTATCTCTCTCGTATGCTCCCCGTCCCCCCGACCCTCTCTGTGCGCCCCCCACACCCTCCGGTGTTCGACTGTTGCTGTTCCTCCCAGCGAGCACGTGGGCATGGGGTGGGTGCTGCTGGCCGGTGAGGAGGAGCACGCATGGCAGACCATGAGTCAGGGCTTGCACACGCGCCCCCCCCCCCCCCCCCCCCCCCCCCCATCCCTCCTCTCCCCCCTTTCTTTGTGCACCCACACATTTTTCAGCGAGCAAGTGGGCATGGCGTGGGCGCTGCTGGTGGAGGAGGAGCGCGCATGGCACGCCATGAGTCAGGGCGAACACACCGCGCCGTGGGCCAAAGCGTGTGAGCAGCTGGAGGGGAAACTGCTGCAAGCTGTGGGCAGCCTGGAGAGACGGCTCACTGGTAAGGTGGGCTTGTTGCTGCGGCTACTGGTGCTGTTGCTGCTGCTGCTGCTGCTGCTGTTGCTGGTGCTGGTGATGGCGCTGCTGGTGGCTTCTTGCCTTGGATTGCCCTTGTGTTTGCGTGGGGGGGCCTCTCTGCTGCGCCAAATGGGCTGCTTCTCAATGCACACACCCAAACTGCATCAGATTACAGGAGCAAAAACAACCTCCCCATTGGTCTCTTTCCCACACCCCCTCCCTCCCTTCCCCCTCCCCCCCCTCCTCCCTCCCTTCCCCCCAGGACAAGGAGTATCTGCAGCATGTGGCAGGGTGCGGGGAGGCGGTGGCGCGGGAGCAGTGGGAGCGCGTGTGGCGGTGGTTCTACCCTCTCGCCCTCGCCCTGGCGCGTGCGCACTTGCGCCCCTCGTGGCTGTCGCTCGCGCACCTCTGGGTCATGGGTGCCGTCGCCAGGGAGGAGGCCAAGACCCTGCTGGCACACAAAACGGTGAGTCTTGAGTCGTTACTCAAAGCCCACCGCATGAGGAGTCTTTTTTTTTTAGGCTCCTCAAGAATTGACACTTTCACCACCAGGGAGGAGGCCGAGACCCTGCTCACACACAAAACAGTGAGTTTTTAGTCGTTAGTCTTTGCGTTGTCTGTTGGTTCAGCTTGCGTTGTGTCCTCAAGCCTTTTCTGTCTCCCTGCTCCCTCATCCGCTTCTTCGTCCTCCCCTCATCCCGCCTTCCCCCCCTCGCCTTGTCCCCTCCATACCCCTCCCCCTCCCCGCCTCTAAAACCCCCATCCCACCCGTCCTTCCCTTCCTCCTCACATCCCAATCCGCCAGCAGGCGTCCGCCCCATCGTCCCCTTCCTGGTACCTCATCCGCTACCCATCGGCTGCCACTGCCTGGCCGCACCCTGATGCCAGCTCGCTCGTCGTTAGCTTCACCGCCTCCCAGGGGGCAGGGGGGGCAGGGGGAGTGGGGGGAGGCGGGGAAGGGGCGGAGGCAGGGGTACGCGTGCAGCGCAGGCTGTTGTTGTGCCTGCATGCTGATGCTGCTGGGGGAGGGTGAGTGTGCGGACAGGGAATGTGTGAGCATGTGTGTGTGAGTTTCAATAGCAGCCTCCCCAAGTACACAACCACCATTTGATCATATCGTTTTTTTTTTTTTTTCATATCATATCGTATCATATCATTTTATATTCTTCACGAACCTGTAATATCATCTGCTCTCCTTCCCAGCACCCCCCACCACTTCCCCATCCACCACCCGCCCTTGATTCCCCCTTGCGCTCGCTTCCCCTCTCTTCCCCCTGCTTCCCCCCAGCAGGCAATCACCTGATGCCACATGTCCTCCTGATAGGCCCCTCCCTGACCTCCTCCAATCAGAGCCCCAGCTGGGCCAGTTGCTACCTCCCCCACCTGCACCCTCCCCTTGGTCCCTCAGTGAATGGGAAACTGCTGCCGCTCTCCCTCCCCCTCCCCACCTCATCCTCCCCCTCCCCGCTCCTCCCCCCCCTTCTGAGGGGGAGGATGCTGGGCCTGTTGGGGGGTTAGGGGAGAACGCTGGGGGGAAGCATGGGGGAGGGGCGGGACGTAGACTAAAGAGGGGGAGGGAGGAGCGGAAGGGTGTGGGGGAGGGGGAGGAGGAAGGGGAAGGGAATAGGGAAGGAGGTGGGGCAGGAGAGAAGAGAAGGAAAACGGGTGCGGGAGGGGGGAGATGGAGAGGGAGGAGGAGACATGGAGGGGAGGATGATGGGTTAGGTGATGGGAGGGGAGCCAATGGGTCTGGGAGGGGCGGGAGCTGGCAACCAAGTGAGAAGGAGAACGAGAGTGGGGAAGAAAGAGGAGGTGGAGACGGAGGGGGGCAGATGGAGGTGGGTGAAGGGGAGGTGGAGAACGGGACCTGGGGAGGAGACAACGAGAGGGATCCCCGGCACGTGGATGGGTCAACCGCCGCAGGCAATAGCAGCACTGCTGCTGCTGCTGCTGCTGCTGGTACCGCTTCAGGTGCTTCCGCGTTGCCTCAGCCTCCTGCCTCTGATCTCGCCTTCCCCTGCCTCTCCTCTTTCCTCGTGCCTGCTCCTGAAGCAGCCGCCATCGCTGCTGCTTCTGCCGCTGCCATTGCTGCAGCGGCAGCAGCTGCTGGTCCCACTTCCACTGCCTCTTCCTTATCTGCTCCGTCTGCTCCCCCCACCACTTCCACCTCTGCTGCTCCTCTCTGGTCCTCCCTCCCTCCTACTTCTCGCTCCCACCACTCCCCCATCCCTCCTCTAGGACCCTACGGCCCTATGCAGTCTGCAGCAGCAGCTGCAATGGCATCAGCAGCAGCGGCTGCAGCAACCAGACTCCACCCCCCTGCCATGCCCACCTTCCGTGTCCCTCCCTCCCTTGCTGCTGCTCCTTCCGCCCCTATACCTCAATTTCCAGCCACTGCTACCACCACTACTGCCACCCCTGCTGCCCATGCTCCCATGCGCGCACCTCCTGCCCTTGCCCCTGCCAACATGCCCCGCTCTGCTTCCCCCTTCACTGCTTCCGCCTCCACTCCTTCCCTGACAGCAACAGCAACACCTACTGGTTCGGGAGAACCACTCGATACTTCTCAAAGGCCACCCACATCCACATCCATGCCTCCATCACCAGCATCACCAGCACTACCAGCACCCTCCACTGTCCCCCCCTCCACATTCCCTCCTCCCTCTCTCCCTCCCTCCCACTCTGCTCCCTCACACGCCTTCCCTCCAACCACAGCCCACGCTCACACGTCCACCATGCGCCCACCCAGTAGCATCCCCCCGCCGCCTCTCCCCCACCACTCGTCCCTCTCCTCCCTTGCATCCCACTCGCTCCCTTCATCCTCGTCCTCCACTCCACCGCACCAGCAGGACGCCTCCCCGTGGCCCCTGGGCCCGCCCATTCTCTCCTTCCCCCCCTGCCGCCCTCCCTCCGCAGCCTCACCCTCGCCGCATCCCTTGCCTCCTCAACGTCCTCCCTGGGCTTGCACCTCACGTCGCCCTTTCCTCTCAACTCCACTTCTGCTGCAGCGGCAGCAGCAGCTGCAATGGCTGTTGCTGCTGGCATGCCTGTGCCACCTCCCCTCTCCAGATCCTCCCCCTCCCCTGCAACACATACAGTAGCAGCAGCATCAGGAGGAGGAGCAGCTGGAGAAGGAGCGAGGCACGGACTTTCTCGCAACCAGTACACGTCTCTCCTTGCGTCAACCATCTCTTCGACTCAGCCGCTTGAACCTGGCCCTACTTCCACTTCCACTCCTGCTACTGCTGCCACTGCTCCTTTCCACGGCATGGCTCCCCTTCACGAAAGGTCTCATCCCCCCATCGATACCATGGGTCCATCCCATTCTGGCTCTACCCATTCCGCCCCTCCTGTCCCTGCTGCCAGGGCTGCTGCCGGAGCATCCATTTCGCCCAGCCCCCCGCGACCATCCCTCCTGTTTGGGGCGGACATAAGTGCCGCACCGGCTCAAGCACAGGCAAGGGGGCTGGCAGGGAAGGCTGCAACTGGGGTGGGTGGTGCTGCAGCAGGTGTTTCTTGGACCAAGGTAGCTGCTTCTGGTAAAGCGCCTGCTTCTGTTGCTGCTGCTGTGCCTGGGGCTAGGACCTCTCCTTCCCCTACTGCTGCTGCTGCTGCTGCTGCTGGGGCTGCTAGTAGAGTGTCTCCTTCTCCTGCTGGCAGATTCCCTGCTGCTGTTCTCAATGCTGCTGCTGGATGTATGGAGCGAGAGGGCTTCACTGAGCAAGACACGGCAGGGAGAAGACGAGGTGATGACGCATCAGCTGGTGCTGGTTCTGGTGGTGGTGGTGGTGGCGGCGGCGGCGGTGGTGGTGGGGGTCGGGAGTCTAGGGGAACGGGACGGAGAGGAGGGGTCGGCGGCCGGAAGGAGGGTGGTAGAGGTGGAATGATTGTGGGGCAGAAGCTGGTCAGATATTATGAAACTAGAGATGGTGGTAAACGATTGGAGTTTGTTGCGGGTCCACACAAAGATAGAGCCGTGGTTACTGGCGCCACCGCTGCTCCTGCTGGCACAACTGCACATGTGGCTGCTGCTTCTGGATCTGTGCCTGCTGCTGTGTCTGCTGTTGCAGCTCCAGCTAGCTGGTTTCCTTGGGCAACTGCAACCACTATGGGTCAAGCTAACTCTTCAGTGGGTAGTGGTCAACAACAGCGGAGCTGAGCTAACTGTTACATAGTTAAGTCGCGTTACCGTGGATAATATGTAATTGCAATTTTGCATTTTTCGTGGAATTTGCGTTTTCAGCTACTTCACAATTAACTTGGTAGTTTGTTTTGTGTGCTTACGCTGCGGTGTGTAGTTACGTGACTTACATTGAAAGGTACAGAGGGATTTGGTGTGGCATGTCACTAACGAAACCGGCTGATCTCCTCAAATCCAGGGCTGTCGTTTACAGTTCCAATGACTCTGCTCTGGTTGGTGTCTGCCGCGCTCGCAAGGTCCTTCTGCCCCCCTTCCACCCCATCTTTATCCTTCCCACTTCCTCGATTCCGCCCGTGCAATGTCTTCCAGTCACTTTCGCGCGTCTGGTGACCACATCACACTTTTCATCATCACACCACACCTCCGAACAGCGGTGCCGAAGTCATAATCCTTGCTGTCAGCAAATGCAATCGTCACATCACCCTCCGAGCCGTGCGCCCAAGTTGTCCGCTTCATTTGGAGGTTGGTTCTGTACTTAGAAGGTGCAGCAGAGCAGAACCGCCCCCATCAGCGACACTGGACTACTGTACAGGTCAAGGTTGCTGTATCCATCATCGCAAAAGCGCTCGCTTTCGCAAACAATAGTGTGTGCAACACCATCCACCCACACAACACACCACCTATATTCAGCAAAATATGTATATATATATAATGAATGAATTTCCCTTTCCAAACAACGGATCAGCCAGTCTGGGCGCGGGGAAACGGGGAACGCCAACGCACGCTGCCCGGAAAATAATTATCTCCAGCCCAGATGTATCAACTCCTGGACCCTGGCTCCTGGACCCTGGACCCGCGCCCACACAGTCTCCTCGACCCTCAACCACGCTCCCAACAGCCCAGTCCGTTTCAAGTTAGGGTGTGTCCCGCGCGTTCGTTTGATTACGGTTGGACGAGATGCTCTCCGACTCAGAAGGTTCAAATAATGAATAGAAACGGTTGGGCAGGGTATTGAGGCAGGGTGTATAGGCGCGGGACACGCCCTAGTGACAAATCTATGCACTATGAACTGTATAAATCTAGTGACCAGTCTGGATCAAAGCTCTAAATCACAGAAAAATTACCCTTGATGTCAAGAAAGTAAGAGTTGTTTTCGACCTGATTCCGTTTTTCGGCGTAGTATTTTTTCCTGATTCCGTCTGCCTTGGACTAGTCTATGTGTATATATCGATATTACGAGGTATTGTTCTTTAATTCCGTTCGAAGTACACTTGTAGTAGGGATCTGTTCGTGGTGGTGCATCAACCACTCCCGCCCTTCCCTGACCTCCACTTAAGAGTGAGAGATGCTAGTTAGCAGGAAAAAAATATACACTTCCAACCGCTTGAGGCATAGTATGTGCGAGGAACAGTCCGTGGGGGCTCGAAGGCTTTTCCTTAGCCCTGGCGAAGGCCATTTGTCTCTGAGGATGTTAGTGTCAAACCAAGAGTAGCACTTCGACGAATCCGTAGTTTAACGGGTAGTGTTTCGGCGATTCTGTCCGCTAACGGGTAAATTCGGGGCCGATTCCGTGACCTAACGGAATACCCCTGGCCTTAGCGAGAGCCCTGGTCTGGTTTGAAAGATCCCAAGAGCGTTGTTCAAGTACTGCTGGGGCACCCAGAGTCGGGAGTCGGGACACCCACCCAGGCAACCCAGGCCGACCCCACCTTTCACCTCACTCAACATGTTATGAATGGAATCGCCGAGTAGCGCGGAGGGCAATGGCGAAACTGTGAACGAAAGAATGACAATATAGTGAAAGACAAAACAATATACAGAAAACCTAGGCTAATCTTAACCGCGCGATGCACAGGTTCGGAGAAGGGATCCGATGACGCGGAGCGCTTGGGAATAACGGGAAAAGGTTCGGTGCGCCACGTACGGTGACGGAACTACGTTTGGTATACCCGCTAGCAGTGCGCCTGAGTAAGGAACTACTTACTCCTTACACAACAACTAGTAACGTTTTGTAACCTTACCAATTGCCTCTTTCCCGCCCGTCGGGCTGCCCAACCCAACCCACGCCCTGATGTTCCGACCGACTCCTGTCACACGCCCTCAACACCAACGCGTGAAATAGTGCATCCACGGGACTCCCGCACTGCCAAATTACCTGCACACCCGCTCGCTTTCCGCCAGTTGCGGCCACCGTTGTGAGCAATCTTATGCAACAGCAGGAAGCAATACTCCCCGAAGGCAATCCTACGTGGGCAAATTAAGTCGAGCCGTGCTTCCTCCCAGTCAAGGTGGCGCCGGTGGGGCTATGTCCGCCGCCGCATGCGCAGCTGGAAGTCTCACCTCACCACCATCCTTCGCGTGCGCTCTGCCAGCACCACAACCCTAACGACGCTATCTCTAGCATCCTCGACATCCACATCCACATCCACATCCACATCCACATCCACATCCACATCCACATCGACATAGAAGCGAGGAATTCCTCTGCGAACAACTCGAGCACCGCTGCAGTGACAATCTCCTCCCGTCGCCGGTGGCACGCGCCTCTTCTGTGGGCGCTATCAGCACTCCAGAGCCGCCCGGCGCAAGGCGCAGCAAGAGCGGGGGTAGTTTAACGCGGAAGGCGGCCATGGCTGCGCATGAGCGTGTCCCCGCGGTTGGATGTTTCGCCGCCGGAGGTCGCGTTTCCCCCGTGCCGCTGCAGCAGCCGGGGTCGGACGATCGGCTGCTCGAGCAGCTATCGGCGCTGTCAGTGCACATGCAGCAGAAATTGCGGCAGAAGGAGCAGCAGCAACAAGAACAAGAACAAGAACAGAATCAACAACAGCGGCAGCTGTGCGAGCAAGCGTCACAGTCGCAGCTGCCGCCATCGCTCCCTCGCAACACGCCCGCCGCATCTCATGACAACCTAATGGCGCCCTCTCCTCCCCTCGCCTACCCCTCTCCTCTCGCCCCTCCTTCTTCCCCCATGCGCACGCCGCCCTTTGCGCACGCCCCCGCCTCCTCCCCGCCTCTCCTCCGCGCATGCATGAGCCAGCCCTCCCTCTTGCCCGCCGACGCCTCTCTCTCACCCCAACCCCCCCCGTCACCTCGTAACGGGTTCGCGCGCCCGCACGCGTACGCGCGCGCGCACTGCTCCGCAGCCCCCGTTCCCCCTGTTCCGCAAGAGGTGACTCTGCTCCCCAATTGGGCCTCCGCAGCCACAATCCCGCACATCCCCGCGCCCGCACCCGGCGGGGGTGCGCACAATTCCCCCATGGCGCACCACTTTCCACCGGCGTTTCGCCCGGCGGAGGATTTTGGCCACTCGCTCTCGCTGCACAATTCGAACCCCTCCATTCAGCCGCACGATCATCCTTACAGCGCTTTTCAGCCGCACGATCATCCTTACAGCGCTTTTCAGCCGCACGATCATCCTTACAGCGCTTTTCAGCCGCACGATCATCCTTACAGCGCTTTTCAGCCGCACAATCTTGAAGCCGTGAACGCGCCGCCAGGATGCGCGCACGGGGGGGAGACGGAGCCGCGGCTAATCAAGTTGGGCTCCGACCCCGGCAGCTGCAGCAGCTGCGGTTGCGGCGGGATTTGCGGCGGGGGGTGTGGGAACGGCGGCGGCGGCATGTGCAGCTGTAGCACGAGCAGTGGCGGCGGCAGTGGGGCCAGCGGGGGGGTGGGCGGCGGAAGCATGGAGGCGCAGCAGTGGGCGGAGCATAGGGGCGGCGGAGGGAGCGGTGTTGCGGGTGGCGCGCGGAAGGGGATGCGCCGAGTGCAGTCGGAGGCCCCTTTTGCCCCGTCGGGGGAACAGCGCCAGCTGCCCATAGGGGGGCGCTTCTGCGCGGAACGACCTGGCGTCCGGGAACTCGTGGGCGCTGGCGGGATGGCGGACAGAGGTGCGGGTAGGGATGGGGGGACGGATGGGGGGAGGGACGCGGGGAGGGACGCAGGGAGGGATGCGGGGAGGGATGCAGGGAGCAACGGTCCGCAGCCCCTCTTGACGAGCTTGGGCGGAGCGGGGTTTCTCCAGAGCGTGGAGTCGTCCTCGCTCTCCCTCTCCCTCTCCCTCTCCTGCAGCAGCCTGGGCGCCGCAAGTGACGGCAGCGGCAGCGGCAGAGAGAGGGAGGGGGGGCCCGAGGCGGACATGGAGGCGGAGTCGACGTTCAAGCCGCTGCCCCGCCGCAAGCTGCCGTCGCTCGCCTCTGCTGCTGCTGCTGCTGCTGGTGGTGGTGCTGCTGGTGGTGCTGCTGCTGCTGGACTGACAAGGCAGTAAGTCTGATTTGAGCCTGCTGCTCCACGCTCACTCACTCACACACACACTCAGTAGTCACTCACTCACAAACTCACTCACAAACTCACTCACTCACTCTCGCTGCTGCTTGCTTCATGCCTTTCGTAACGTGTAAGAATCAAATCTCAACACTCCTTCCGCAAACTCATATGCTGAGCACTTCAGTGATACACTTCCCCTCTCCCCTCACCCCTCTCCTCTCTCCTTCCCCCCCTTTCCAGGAGGGGTCTATCGGCGTTCATTGGGGGCAAGTCGCGCTCCTTCTCCTCTCTCGCGGACGTGGCGGCCGCCCGCTCCATGCGCGACCTTGCCAAGCCCCCGCGCCGCACGCCCCTCCACACGCGCGCCCTGCACCTCTCCGCTCGCACCCGCCGCCACCGCCGCCACCACCATCACACCCACCACAGCCAGCACAGCCTGATCCTCGGTGCTGCCTCGTACCCCTCTTTCCCATCCTCGTCTTCCTTCCCCGCCCCTGCCACCGCCACCGGCACAATCACCAGCGCCGGTGCCGGCATGAACCCTTCATTCCCTGCTGGGGTCCCGTCATCTCCCCCCGCCAGGTCGCTTGCCCCCGGCAGGCGGCCCGCAGGTGGCATCAGCAAGCGCACAGCTGCGCCGCCGCTGCACCCACGCGCCACGCTCGCCCTCGCTGCCGCCTTGGGGGGCCTGGGGGAAATGGGGGAAATGGGGGAGGCTGGGGGGGTTGAGGGCGGCAGGTGGAGTGGCACGAGGGGGGAAGGGGCAGCAGGGGAATTGAAAGCTGGTAGTGGCGCTGGTGGTGTAGCAGGGATGGGAGGAGGGGCGTTAGGGTTCGGAGGGAGTGGGGTTGCAGCAGCTGCTGCGGCGGCGGCGGCGGGGGGTGTGGGTGGTGCAATAGAAGTAGGAAGTGGGGAGTGGGAGGTGAGGGAGATGTGGCGGATGGAGACGGTTCCAGAGTAGGGGTGGATTGGCAGGAGAGAATCAGGTGCAATAGGGCTGTGGTGTGGTGTGGTGCGGTGTGATGTGGTGTGGTGTGGTGCGGTGTAACGCATCTCACAAGGAGTCTCTCGAGCCTCTGTAGTTGACGAGCACTGGGAGCTGCTTGAGGAGAACTTGTCTCTGAAATGCCTCAGCTGTTCCTAGCAGGAGGGTAGTTTACCGCAGCAGCAGCAGCACCAGCAGCAGCAACATCATCATCACCACTAGCAGCAGCAGCAACAGCAGCAGCAGCAGCAGCACCAGCAGCAGCAGCACCAGCAGCAGCAGCAGCAGCAGCAGCGGCAGCAACAGGAACAGCAGCAGCAGCAGCGGCAGCAGCAGCAGCAGCAACAGCAGCGGCAGCAGCAGCAGAAGCAGCGGCAGCAGCAGCAACAGCAGCGGCAGCAGCAGCAGCAGCAGCGGCAGCAGCAGCAACAGCAGCGGCAGCAGCAGCAGCAGCAACACCTCCCAACCTATTTGCTGTGGTTGGTCTGTGGTCTCACAACAACAGCATCACCTGAGTGCTCTCACTGCACATGGTCAGCTGATGGGTGGAACACAGTGGGCTGCTGCTACCACCACGACAATGACTACTGGGTACCGGAAGTGGTTTCACAGCACATGTCACTTGGCCAGCTGATGCGTGGATGGGTGGATGGATGGGAGTGGCGAAGCTTCTCCATTCACCTCCTACGCTTGTGGAACAACCCTCCCCCCTCTTCCTCCCCCCCCTCTTCCCCCCCCCGCTCTTCCTACCCCTCCCTCTTCCTCTCCCCCCCCCCCGGTTCGCCCTTTTGTTTCCTCCTCATCCAATCTGCAAGGCGTGCTCCAGCTCACCATGTGTGGGTATGGGGCTGGCACACCGCGGCTCTCCCGCTTGGTTTTGACGAGACACATCGGCCGCTTCGCGACCTCCTTTTCAGGCTGTGAGACAGGGATGTACGTCCACATGCAAGCACCAATAGCAGCGACTGTAATACCTGCTAGAGCTTATATAGCATCAGCACCAGCAGCACCACTACCGGCAGTAGCAGCAGCAGCAGCGGCGGCAGCTGTGTAATGGGCTATCTTTCGTAATGGGTAAGTATGTCATTGACAGATGCTATGCTGCTTGCAAGCTACTGCTGCTTGCAGGGTGCTGCTGCGTGCGGGGTGCTGCTGCATGCGGGGTGCTGCTGCGTGCGGGGTGCTGCTGCGTCATCATCCGCGTCCTGTATAGTGCAATTACTACCGTGCCTAGGAGTTGGCTGCTGCAACAGCCTGCTGCTACCACCACTACTACCCAAAACGTTCTTCTACTGCTACTACAATATAGTCCTGTGTGTACCGGTAATGTGAGGAGCTCTAGTACTGGTGTTGGGACGATGAAGCTCCTGCCTTGCGCCGGCTGCAGTTCGTTTCCCCCGACTAAGTGTTGGGTCGGGTTGTGCCGTGCTGTGGTTGAAGTCGTTTTTGTCTTATGAGCTTGAAAGATGAACTGGCAGCCCCCCCCGTGCTATTTTAGACTGGTTCAAATCTTAGAACGTGGAAGGAGCTATATTTTGTGCTCGCGGGGTTCACATGAATCATTCAGAGCTTGTAGTGTAGTGTATATTGCAGGTTGACATGGGCTTAAAACTCAACAAACTTTAAGTGCAGTACAGCGAGATGACTAGTACGTTGGTAAGGGCGTCACTACAATTTGAGGTTTGGTTAGCTATTTTGCGTTCTGAAACAATAATTAAAAACTCAAGAGAACGATTATAGGGAGACACCCATAGCATCATCACCCAACAACGAGACTACAGCGAGCAGCTGTGACGATAGCTACCTTATCAGACGAGGGTGGCTAGAAATAAAAAGCCACGTACCGATAGTACACCTATTATACTACCTCACAAGGCTACAGAGTACCCTAATAAAGAACTGAAAAGACAAAAACATACGGAAACCATTGGATTGGACGGAGGGGGAATGAAATAAGGGGAGGAAAGCGAGATGCAGTGGAGAAGAGGAGGACCACCGTAGACTAGATTACAAGCGGAGGCGGGGATGTGCATGCAAAGCCCGCCGAGCCTGCTGCTGCCGCATGATCTGTCGCCGCATCAATACAAACACCACCAGCAGCACCACCACTACTACCACCAGCAGCAACAGCAGCAGCATGGAAGCTTGCAGGCATAAAAGCTCGCATGTTCAGCGCACCCATCTCCTTGCCCTCATGCGCAGTGGCCTCTTCCCTCTCCCTGCCCCTCTCCCGCTGCCCATGCACAACAAACCCTTGAGTCACCGATCCTACCAGTGACCCCAGGGGGTCTGGAGCTGTGCGGGCAGCAGGACGGGGGGCAGCTGCAGGTGCAGCAGCAGCTGCGAGCAATGGCTGGTCCAGGGAGAGAGTGTGAGGCGAGGAATACGCAAATGCTGCTGCTGCCGCGCTTGTGGCTGCTTGTGATCCTGCTGCTGCTACTGCTGCTGCTACTGCTGCTGGTGCTGGTGCTGGTGCTGCTGGGTTCGCCAGTTGTGCGGGTGGCACTGGTGATGCTCCCAATCTGCTTGACCCAGCATAGCCTGAATTGCTTGTAGTGCCAAAACCGCTGCCACTGCCACCACTACTGCTGCTGCCGCTGCCCGTACTCCCAACAGCACCTGGGATTAAAGGAGAACCCACTCCAGTAAGCAATCCCCCACCCGCCCCACCCGCCACAACAGGCGAGCCCACAGGTGTAGCAGATGAAGGGAGCGCAGGGGAGGCAGGGGCAGATGTGACGCCGGCGAAGATGTCTCGGAACAGCGGGTGTGCGCCCCTTCGCAGCCGGCTGCCGGTGAGCGCACGCCGCGCCGAGGAGGGCGCAGGGCAGCCCCCGTGGCTTAGGCTCGCCTGCAGGTGCGCATGGGGCAGGGGGTGCTGGTGGTGGTGGTGGTGGTGCTGCTGCTGCTGCTGCTGCTGCTGCTGCTGCTGCTGCTGCTGCTGCTGCTGCTGCTGCTGCTGCTGCTGCTGCTGCTGCTGGGGGTGCTGCTGGTGGTGCTGCTGTGAGTTATAGGGCGGATGGTGGTGATGCTGCGCATCGTGCTGTGACTGGCTGTGATTCTGGTTCTGGAACTGCTGCTGCTGCTGCTGCTGCTGGTAATAGCTACTCTGCATCCCCTGATGCTGAATCCCGCTCTGCAAGCTCCTAATGTGCTGGTTCACAAACTGCTGGTTCAGCCCCTGCTGACTCCCCCCCCCAAGCGCCATGGCAGGCGAAGCAGGGTCCCCCTCTCTCCCTTCCCTTCCGTCTCTCCCTGCTGCCGGCTGGAAGAGAGCCAGCTTGGGAGACGGCCAGGCAGAGGCGGGCAGGTGAGGAGGAGGAGCAGGCGAGAAAGCACCCGTCACGCATGTAGCAGCGGCAGCAGGCCAAGCAGCAGCAGCAGCAGCACCGGCAGGAGCAGGAGCAGCGAGAGTCACTGTGATTGGCGACGCTGGGAGCGACACAGAACCACCTCCACCACCCCCCCCACCGCCACCAGGAGTCCTGGACCCCACAGGCGTACCGGGCCGGACAAGCCGCCTGACGATGCGCCCCCCCTGCGTGTGGTACAGCAGCCAGGGGTGCGTGAGGATGCGGTCCACGGTGGGGCGGCGCCCAGGGCACGGGTTGAGCAGGCAGCGCACCAGCGACTTGGCTTCAGTTGACACGTACGGCCAGGGGGGCGAGGAGAAGTCCAGGGGGGAGGAGGACGAGGCAGAGGCGGAGGCGGAGGCGGAGGAGGAGGAAGCGGGTCGGGTGGTGCTGGTGACGGTGGATGGTGCAGGAGCGGAGGGTGCAGTAGCAGTAGCGGGAGCAGGAGCAGTAGCAAGGGAAGCGGCAGCGAGGGCAGCGGCAGCGGTGGCAGCGGAGAGGGCTGCCCGGCCGTGGCAGCGGGAGGGGCAGGGGCAGGGGCTGCGAGCTGGGCTGGCAAGGAGTCGGGCGTGCGTGAATGGACTGTTATTGCCGAGACCGTGATTGTGATTGTATTGCAATGCTGCTCCTTTGGAAGCCGGGGTCATGAGCCCACCACCACCACCACCACCACCACCACCACCACCACCACCACCACCACCACCACCACCACCACCACCACCACCACCACCACCACCACCACCACCACCACCACCACCACCACCACCACCACCACCACCACCACCACCACCACCACCACCACCACCCCCACCACCACCCCCACCACCACCACCAGCTGCAGCTGCAGCCGCGGCCGCAGCCGAAGCGGCGGCGTTCGCAGCATCGGAATACGCTCTCACTGACGCGAATATAGCGTCTGTATTCGGGCCCCAGAACGGCGGATAGCCAGCCAATAACGAGTACAGAATCACACCCAGCGACCAGACATCAGCGGGGAACCCATACGACCCAGAGATCACCTCCGGCGCCATGTATATAGGCGAGCCTGCAGGCCCCACCACACTCTCCCCTGGCCTCAGCCGCACCGAAAGCCCGAAATCCGCAAGCTTTACCCGCCAAGCAGGGCGGGGGGGAGCGGGGGAGAAGGGGGAGGAGGAGATGACGTGGCAGGGGGAGGAGGGGGCGGACGAGGGGGAGGAGAAGGAGATGGGAAAGGGGCGCGGGTGGGAAGGGGGGCTTGCTGGTTGGTGGGAGGATGGGTGGTGGTGGGGAGTGTGAGGGAGAGTGTGGGTGTGGTTGCGAGGGAGAGAGTAGGTGTGCGACGGGGTGTGGGTGTGGGCGTGGGCGGGAGGTCTGGAAGGGAGAGGGGAGGATGGGACGGAAGCGAATGCGAAAGGGGTGGGGCGGACAGCAGCGGCGGGGGAGGAAGGGGGGGTGAATACCGGTGGTTGGGGGGCGGCGGAAGCTTGGGGGGGGGGGCTTGGGGGAGGGAGGGTTGTGGGCATGGGAGAGAGTGAGGCGCAGGCGGGGGGAACGAAGGGGAGGGCTCAACTGGAGCGGCAGCGGCAGCAGCAGAAGCAGAGGCAGAGGCGCGGGTACTGGAGGGATGGGCAGAGAGGAACTGAGGTGCACAGGAGACTGGGGGAAGAGCAGGGGCGGAAACGGCGACTGGGAACGGAGAACTGGGGACCGGGAAGGGGGAGCGGTTGGGAGCAGCAGACGGGGCTGAGGCAGGGGAGGGAGCAACGGCGGGAGCAGGATGTACAACAGTAGCGGCAGTAGCGGGAGCAGTGGGAGCAGTGGGAGCAGTGGGCGCGAAGATAGCTCGCGCAACAAAGAGCTTGGACAGCCTTCTAGTCCTGGTCTCGCCGTCGCCACCCCCGCTCGCACCAGCACCAGCAGCAGCAGCAGCACTATTAGCAGGGCCGGCGGCAGTGAAGGGCCTTAGAGGGGACAGCATTGCGCGGGCCTGGTGCGCCACATCCAGATCCAGATCTAGACGCGCATCTAGACGACCATCTAGACGCCCATCTAGACGCCCATCTAGACGCGCATCTAGATCCATAGGTTTGATGGGCGACGGCAGCATGTGCTCCTGCTGCCGGTGCCGCGCCTGCAGCACCGTGACCGGCCTGATGGGCGACGGCAGCGCCGCCCCCTGCGCCACGTTCAGAGACCGCATGGCTGATGGCACCATGCCGCGACCGCGTGCAACCATATCCCTGCCCGCGCCCACATCCACATCCATGTCCGTCGCCAGCCCCAGTCCGAGTCCCATGCTCGCCTCCTTTCCACATGGGCTGGACTCCATGCCGCCAGCAGCAGCCCCAGCAGACCCAGCAGCTATTGCAGTGACTGGTTTGCTAGGCGACGGCAGCACGCTCCTCGCCACCTCGTTGGCGCACGCGTCAAAGCTCTTCACAGGCGTCAACGCACATGCCGCAGCCGCAAACGCCGCACCACCACCACCGCCAGCACCAGCACCAGCCAAAGAAACCCTAGCAGCAAGTGCAGCCACGGGTTTGCTGGGCGACGGCAGCACGCTCCTCGCGACCTCGTTCGCGCACGCATCAAAGCTCTTCACCGGCGTCACCGCACACGCCGCAGCCGCAAACGCCGCGGCGCCACCAGCACCAGCATCAGCAGCACCAATGCTGCCACCCGCAACGGCGCGGGAGCCGTCAGAAGCAGCACCACCAGCGCGGCGCGCGGCCGCATGGGCGGGAGAGGCGGAACCACAGAGGGCGGAATCGGGAGCGGCGGCGGAAGCGGCGGCGGGCGGAAGAGAGAGCTCGTCCATGGGGGGAAGCGCGGGCTGCTGCGGGGAGAACGTGGAGAGTGTGATGGGCGCGGCGGAGGCGGGGGGGGGAAGCGCGGCGAGGGGAAGCGCGAGAGGGGAGTGGCAACCGGAGGCGAGGGGGGGAGAGGCGGGAAGGGGGGACGGGGAACGAGGGGGTGCGGACGAAATTCGCATTTCCCCCTCCGCTCGCGCTAGCTGCCCTTCCGCCAGCTGCCCTTCCGCGCGCCTTGCATCAGCGCACGGCGCTGGCGGATGGCCGTCCACGGCATTCCGCATCACCACGTCGCTGCCATCACCCACGCCACGGCTCGTCGCGCGCGCATCTTTCTCCCGCGTCTCCCGCCCCTCCCGCGTTTCCTGCGCCTCCTGACCCTGTTGCCCCCCTCTGCCCTCCTCCACTTGCCCCTGCTCCCTGCTCGCCTGTCGCGGCTGACATTGCTGCTGCTGAAACGGCTGTGGCTGCTGGTGCGAGAATCGTTGCTGGTGACTCGGCATCTGCTGCTGCTGCTTCGCCATCGTCGTCGCCATCTGGTACTGGGCTTGTCGCAGCGGCGCGAGCTGCTGCTGCTGCATCTGATGTTGCCGTCCGATCACCACACCAGGAGACATGTACTGTGCGAGAGGCTGGTGTTGCTGCTGCTGCTGCTGCAAGGACGTCTGACGATGCTGCATCTGCATCTGCACCTGAGCCTGGTGCTGCCGTTGCTGCTGCCACGGACCCGGCGGCCCACCCACCGAACCAGTCGCCGAACCTGGCGCCGAACCTGGCGCCGAGCTGACAACCGCGCCAGGGGCGGGTCCCCGAGCAGGACTGGACGCAAATCCACCACCCGCGGAGAATCCCGCGCCGCCACTACGCCCAGCGCCACCGGCAGCAGCCGCAGCAGCAGCCGCAGCAGCGGGCGACGTGTCGAGCAGAATATTCTCTGGCTTTAAGTCGCGGTGCAGCACGCCCTGCGAGTGGCAGAACGCGACGGCGAGCACGAGGTCCCGAAACGCGAACGCCGCCTCGCGCTCGGACAGCCGCCGGCTGCGCTGCAGGTGGTCGAACAGCTCTCCCCCCTCGCACAGCTCCATAAGCACGTGCACGGCGCGCTCGTCTTCTAACACTCCGCGCAGCTGCACCACGTTCGGGTGCCCCGCCAGCCGCTGCATGGCGGAAATCTCCTGCCGAACTTCGTCCCATTCCTCAGGGTCGGCGATTCGCGTTTTCGAGATGCTCTTGCAGGCCAGCCGCTCGCCCGTCGCGCGGTTCTCCACCTCCCGAACCACGCCGAACCGCCCCGAGCCTAGCTGCCGGCCCACGCGGTACACTGCGTCGAGCCGCTGCCATGTGGAGCCCGCTAGAGGGGCGGGCGCGGGAGCGGGGACGGCGCTTGCTCCCCCCGACTGAGTTTGCCGCGCCTCGGTGCAAGGCGGCGCAGTAGCGGCGAATGCGGGGCGGGACGAGACGGCGGAAGCTTGCGGTGGATGCGCGACGGGCGCGGGAGGGGAGCACGCAGCAGTGGCGGAGACGGCGGGTTGCGCAGAAACCGCGCCGCAAAGCGGGCTTGCGGCGACGGGCGGCGGGCACAGCCTTGTGTCGGCGGACTTTTCGTCGCACGGTCTAGGGGGACAGGAGTGGTCTAGCGACAAGTCGGAGACAGTGGGCGCGTGCTCCGAACTGCCTAGCGGCGGCAGCGACACGCACGACGATGCCTCCGTCGCTGACACTTCCGCGGGGTTGTTCTGCGCGCCCACTCCGCCTCCGCCTCCGCATCCGCCTCCACCTCCGCCTCCGCCTCCGCCTCCGTTTTCGCCTTCGCCTCCGCTACACACGGCGGATGTTCCTCTCCCAGGGGCGCACCCACCCGCTGTCATGTCCGCCGCCTGCGCGGCTGCGGGCAGTGGCGGGCGGGGAATTACGCATTCCGGCGGGGCGTTCGCGGCGGACTCGCGGGAGGACGGCGTGGGGGACGGCGGCGGTGGCGGAGATTCGCAGCGCTGCCGTTTGGCGACGACCCGCTGGAAGCACACCCCCTCCCCCTCAAGATTCTCCCCACTCACTCCGTTAACTCCCTCTCCTTCCATCCCTCCCCTCCCGCAAGAAACGTCCCCCTGCCCCCGGCTCCGCTTCAACTCGCGCAAGCTCTCGGCGGCGCAGTCCCCCCCCTCCCCTCTTGACATGCTTCCGCAGCCGCCGCTGGCGCTAGAAACGGCACCTTCTGCGTCCAAGCGCTGCTGCTGCTGCGATGACTTTCTGCATAGTGATTTCCCTTTGTAATTGGCGCTAGGAACCT